>BSBK01004314.1:1285000-1885000 GCA_027943335.1 Chamaecyparis obtusa | reverse complement strand
TAGTGGCTGATGTCATCACCCCAATCGATTGGCCTTTATGCCTTTTGAGGGTGTTAGACCGCTGAAAAGGCCAAAACTCTGAAAGGCCGACTTCCCCACGAGGGTCGAACCTTTGAAACTTCAGACCTCTGACAAGTCTGAAAAAGGTGCCAAGGTTGAGAAGTCTAAAAAATGATTGGTACTCTAACCCTTTGCTCCTCTGGCCTTTTTGCACTTTCAAACATCTGAAAGTGTGAAAGCGCGACAAGGCCGAAAATAGACAACAAACAACCAAAGACAAAAAACCAAGGACAAGAAGCAAAATAAGTAGAAAGTAGAAGGGGGGGCCCTAAAGCCAAAAGGCTAAAAATGGGAGCATGGTTGTGGGACCACAACAAATAGCCCCGACAAAGAAAGGGAAACAACCTAGGCTTTCCAAAGCCAGTCCACCAGGACACAATCCCACCCTACAGTGAGCCAAATACAAAAAAATCTTCAAATCGACCATATCTCTTATCATCATCTAGTTGGAAAAAACCATAATGTCTGCATCTAGTGTGTGAGCACGTGTGTTCAAATTTCCCTAGAAACCCTTTGTTATAAGCTCTCGCTGATGATCAACCCGTCATCACCAGATTACTACCCACTAATCTAGAGTCAGCCATAAGTCAATTTAACCTTGCTCTATTGCCAAGCAGGAATTTATAGCCCTGATAGAGGTTGCTAAAATCACCCTTTCCCAATTGCAGATGAGCTTTGATAGAAGTTTTAAACTTCATAGGAGGGCTCTTAGACTTGTTTTGCTTCAGCTTGAAACTGATTCTTTTGAGAGCATCTTGTTATTAGCTAACTTTTTCTTTATTCAATGTCGATTACTTTGATACTCCTTATGACTTCATCAGACATCGTTCATTTTCTCTATTCTTTTCTTTCTCTTTTTTTTTTGAAACCGAGGCAGCACTTAGACTATGTTGCCCTAGCTTTGAGCATTCCTTTGTTTATCTCATCTCTATGCATTCCTCCTTTTATTTTCTTGCTCTTTTTCTTTTAGTCTATATTTCAGCTAGGAAAGGGTTCTAACTTTTGGGCTTCCTTCGTGACTATGGGCATTTCCTAACACTGATAGGAATCCTACCTTGAGAAGCTCATAGCTTGGGATCCCCTTTAAATGTGTGTTAGTGTTGAGGATGGTTGATTCTGATAAACTCCTTTGAGAATTCTAAAAAGAAAATGCCTTACCTTTGATCACTGTCTCTGACTCACTGCAAAATGGAACTACCTCAAAGGTTTTGACCATGGGAAGCTTTTATCTATTGCTTGGACTACTTGGAACATACCACTAAAATTGAAAGCACTTACTCCTACAAACAAAGACCCAAATAAAAGACACGGACAACAAGACCGATAGAAAACAAAGAAAAGATAATAAAGTACAAGACAATACAATAATATACAAGGGGCCAATCAAGACCCAAAATAATGCTTCAGAAACTAGCCATTGACTGGCAATGGGACCAATTCTCCATCCATAGAGCTGATCTGAAAAAGTATTTTCTCCCAGGATCTCCACGATCTAGAATGGACATATTCACAAATGTTGAAACTTGGTGTGGCTGCCTAGTTTTTCTTTGTCTTTGTCCCACATTACGACCAGATCATAAATTCGGAAGGCTTTTATGGTTACTCTTTTGTCAAACCATCACTTGACAATAGCTTGGTGTTTGGCTACGTGTTCCAAGGCCATAGTTCATTTCTCTTCAAGGTTCAACAAATTCATGAGATGAATCTGTACCCAATCCTCACACTCGATGTATTGATCCATGAATCTCAGGATTGGTATTTTTAGGTTCATCAAAAAGATGGGCTACAGACCATAAACTAACTAGTAGGGGGAGGTCCCTAAGGCATTCTTGACTCTCACACGATCTATCCATAAAGCATATTTCAACTGAGTGTGCCAGTCCCTAGGATTATCATCCAAAAGATGCTTGATTACCATTGTTAGGTTCTTGTTGGTTGACTCAGTAACTCCACTCCCTTGCGGGTAGTAATTGGATGAGAATTTTAGAATTACCTGGTTCTCAAAGGCCCATTGAATGAGATTTTCTGATGAAAAATAAGGTGAGTTATCACATACCAGGAAGAACGGTATGCCAAACCTTGTAATGATGAACTCCTCTAGGAACCTGGTGATCACCTCAGTGGTACAATTTTTTAGAACTTACATTTTCATCTAGCATGTAAAGTAATCAGTTGTAGTCAAGATGTATCGATGTCCTATAGAAGATGGTGGATTGATTGTTCCCACAAAGTCTAGCCCCCACTGGGAGAAAGGACGTACCTCATAAATAGGTTGTAGTGGCATTGTAGGGTGTCTCTTGCGTGTGGCGCTAGTTTGGTAAATGTGACAAGAGAGCATGTGTTCATGGGTGTCTTTGAACAAAGTTGGCCAGTAATAGCCAGATCTCATTATTTGATGAGTTGTAGCTTTTTTCGATCTGTGCCCAGTACCATATTTATCATGAAAATCTGTGAGGACCTATTCAGCTTTTGTTTGATCTAAACATCATAGATATAGTCCATCATAATTGCATTTGTAGAGCTTCCCATTTTTTAACATGTATGAACTACTCTTATTCTTCAGTTCTCTCCATTGGGATCCATTCAATCCATCTGGGCAACAATTTTGCAAAAAATAATAGACCATGTCTTGATATCGTATGTTAATGACTATTCCCTCGTTAGTGTACACCTGGCACACCAAACCCTGTTCTGTCTCTACCATCATCTTGGTGAGACCCTACCCTCTGACCAACTTCATTGGTGTGATCTCAATGTCAAATTCCTACAATATGGCCATCCACTTCCCTCTTTATTCTCCAAGTTCATTTTGCATCAACAAGGATTTGACTGCTGGATTTGGAACAATGGCAATGACTTGGCTCCAAAGTATATAGTGTCTAAATTTCTTGAGAGCCTTGACCAAGGAAAAAGATTTTTTATCCAAATTAGGATATTTGAGTTCTACATTCTTCAATGGATAGCTCATAAAAGCTATCAAGCGTTCATCTTCTCCCTCTTTCTTTTGTGTGAGGATTCCTACACATGAATGTTCTAAAGCAAAGGAATAAACTTTGAATGGTAGAAGATAGTTGGGGATGACCAAGACTGGGGTAGTGGCAATGGATGTCTTGATTTCCTCGAAGGCCTCTTTAGCTTGAGTACCCCATTCAATTTTAGCATCTTTCTTCAACATTTTATTTAACAGATGCACTATCTCTACAAACCCACTAATGAATTTCCTGAGAAAATTGATTTTCCCAAAGGACTTCAACTCCTTCCTACTATTTGGAGGAACCAATTTGAGGATAGCTTTGACCCTTTTGGGGTCAATTGAGATGCATGTCTCGAATATGATGTGTCTGAGAAGTTTTCCTTGAGTCACCCCAAATACACACTTCTTAGGATTTAACAAAATCCCATAACGTCGACACCTCTTTAGGAATTTTCATAAATCTTCAATGTGGTCCACTTGGTTCCTGGAGAAAATTGTGAGATCATCCATATAGACAACAATTCATTTGTTAACCAAACCCTTGAATACCTCATCCATTGCCCGTTGGAAAGTGACCCCCGCGTTGATCAGCCCAAATAGAATACGTTGATAAGAAAATGTTCTCCATTTTGTGGTGAAGGCTATCTTTAGGCGATCTTCTTCCTTTACCAGGACTTGGTTGTACCCTGAGTATCCATCTAGAAAAGACATCATTTGAGAAATATTGACCACCTGTAATACTTCATCAAGAGATGGCAATGGATAATTATCCTTTTGAGAGGACCTGTTCAGATTTCTAAAATCTACACAGAGTCGAACCTCTCCACTTTTCTTCCTTATAGGGACAAGATTGGTGACCCAAGTTGAATGCCAGATGGGAAAAATTATCTTGGCGTCAAGAAAAATTTTCACCTCCTTTTGGATCACTGATTCAATCATAGGGTTCATAGGTCTTTGCCTCTGGCAGAAAGGTTTAGCATCGGGGTTCAAAGGAATGTTGTGAATGATAACATTGGGATCGTAGGTTTTCAAATCTTCATAGCACCATGCTATGATGTCTTTGTATTTGGTGAGTAGCACAACCATCTATTTCTTTTCTTCTAGTGTGCCTACCTTTCTAATGCAGACTTCCCTAGGTTTGAGTTGTGTTCCCAAGTTGTAGAGCTCACAATCATCTCTGCCCACTACTGGTGTTTTCCCTCTCTCCTGAGAATGTTCGTCTTTGTCAAAAATCCTCTCTAAAGCCACCATGCCCTTTGAAATGGAATTGGTCTTCAAGTTCAAAATCCCTAAGTCATCTGACTCTTCTATTTCATCCTCTTCTTCATCAATGCTCTATTTGTTGAAGATCCCAACGTTCATGATAAATTCCAATATCTGTTGATCATCTTGGAATAATTGGAAGTTTTTGATGTTGTCAGGGATAGCTGGTATAGCTACTAGTTCCATGGATATTTTCTTCAACTTGGACTTCTCTAGCTATTGTAAAGAGCTTGCGGATACTACTAAAGCATTGGCAATAGTATTCCTTCTCCTTGGGGTACTCTAAATGTTAAAAGCTTCAAAATATTTGATTAGATCCTAGATGCAATTGCAGTATGAAACTAGTCATTTATCGGTGTAGGAATACTGGCTCTTAATTTTTTGGACTATCAATTGTGAGTCACCTTCTATGGCTATTGCTTTCACTTTCTTCTTGTGTGCTAGGAGGAGACCCTGGACTAGAGCCTCATACTTGACAACATTGTTGGTGCAGTAGAATTGCAATCATTAGGTAGCATAATATGAACCCCCATAGGGGTTAACTAATTTGATCCCAGCTCCTACTCCCAACTTACACTTGGAGCCATCAAACTGAAGTTTCCAAACTGAACGATTCTTGTTGAAAGATGTTTTAACTTCAGGTTCTGGATTTATCTCTGGAAGAGGCATCTTGATTTGGTGTTCCACAGGGACCGCGGGTGATGATATGTTTTTTGTACTTGGATCTTCCAACTTTCCCTCATCTAAAATTTCTCTTTCTGAAAGTGGAACCCACTTCATCTTTTTTTTTTCCTTGACATCACGCCAAAAGTTGTGACATGGGGGTAGGCAGTCGTCATCAGAAGAGCTCCACTCCTCTTGTATAAAGATTTCAACCATGGGACCCTGAGGTTCTTCACTGAAGGGAGATTCACCCTCACTCAAATACATTGTTGTATTCTTTGAAAGTTTGGATACATCTGATATCTGGTTCATTACTTGGACCACCACCTCTTGGAAGTGTTGGCATGTAAACTCTGAATGATTCATCCGATGAAGATGACAATACCCTGGTAGCATAAGTATGTTTGGGTCAATGTCTTGTCCAAGATGCATCATGTTCTTCATCATGCCATTTATGAATTCAATGAGAATCCCTTTGAGAATCTGGGTACTTACTAACCCCTGAATAGGGCTACTATTTGATTATTCTTCCTCTTTGAGATGGAACGTAAACGTCTTGTCAAAATGATACACTCTCAGATCAACTTGTGAGAATAGGACTTCATTCAGGGCATTGTACTCAGTTATCATTTATTTGAGCTTGGACTCAGCATCAATCTTAATCTGGTTATTGAGCCCTTTCCACGGCAACCAAAGTTGGGTAAAGTCGGTGGAGAATCACCCTCTCAAAGATTGGGTCCATTCCCTACTAAGCAGCATGCCATAGGTTTTTGGGATATCGACCACATGTATGTCAATGCAATCTTGGATTCTAGGGTCATCTGTCAATTATATGCATGTATCTTTCAAGACTCCAATGACTCTGACCTTGATTTTGTCGAGCTAGATCACCACCCTGTTGATTGGTTGAGGATTCATTCCCAATTTTTGACATATGGACAACAACATCACATTACATGAAGCTCCTAAATCAATTAAACAATTGTGTAAGTTCCTTCCAAATATTTTGAGGCTGAGTAGGAAAGGGGGTACTTCCACCTTGTCCTTGAACATAGTTGGCATTGCCTCCGCAGCATTCACATTAGATACATTCCTGGTATTATTGTTGAATGAGGCTAGTTTGGAATGATCTAGGGACTTTAGGAGAGCCTCTCCTTGAGTGGGACAACTTTGCAGCATATCATACATTGACATATTTGTTCTAACCTTCTTCAGTTCCTCTACTACATTGTACTTTTCACTGGCCCAAACTGGGTTTCTTAACATAGTGGGTTGGTGTTGCGTTGTCTGAGCAATAGTGGCACTAGGTCCTCTCAGAGGCATAGGATTATTGCTGGTCTTTGGATTAGGTGGAGTGGGCTGCATCCCTGGGGGAATGCCATCTATCAGAGGTTCTCTTCTACTTCTCAGGTTATGGGTATTTATGTTATTGTTTTGGAAAGCATGGACCTCAGAATATTCTGGCTAACTTTCTTAATTGAATGGGAAGACAAATTCTTACTCTATAGCATTGTCGACTGGGGTTCCACCTAAACTTGGATCATATGAATCAAAAACCATGGCACTAAGGTGGCCTTGGGAACTCTCAAGATCTTGAGCTTGTTGATTGTCAGACTCGCTCCTATATTCATAATCTAGTTGATGAATGTTGGGACCTTGGGTATAGTTGACTTTCAATGAGCTGAAGAAGTTGGCATTATCTACGAGTATGCTACCATTATTAGGAAGTGTGTTCCATGTTCTATTCATCTGTTATTGTCCAAACTATTTATCTTGAGATTCATTCCCTTAACCTCAACCATTGTTATTATTGTTTTTGTTGTAGTTGCCATAATTATGATTCAAATTTTGGGAGTAGGTATTTGGGGCAGCAGCTAGGTGTTGGTAGTTTCCCTAACTCGGAGATGGGTTGAGCTTCATCTAGGTAATTTCTTTGGTTAACTAAGATAATGTCTTCTTTATGGCATCCAACTCATTCACTAGAGCCTAATTTGGCTCATTTGGGACAGGAGCCTTTTGTTTGCACAAGGCAGCCCTATGTGTATCGTACCTCAAGTATGTGATGGCTAGTGGTGGGGCAACAACATACGGAGTCAAAACCTGATTGATCCTTGGGACTTGTTGTACTGGAATTTGATTGTTCGCTATGAATGGACCAGTCACAATAGTGTTCCCCAATGTTGGTGGAATACCATAATTCCCACCCGCTTGTGGGTCCATTTGTTGGGTAAACAAGATAGCTTCATTGCACACTTTCTCCAAAGTGTCAATATCTCTTGGAGGTAGCCTCTTCAAAAATATAGATGTTAAGGGGTCTAAGGTGCGCAAGTATACTTGTATGGAAGTGCCAACTAACATGGTATATGGAGCCTCAAGATTCTGGTACATCTTTTGAAAATGATGATTGAACATAGTGATTGATTCGTTGAGGTCCTTTCTCACTGAGATGAACTGGTGATGAAGAGTTGTTGGATCTACATACAACTTGAATTGATTAAGGAACTTTGTTTCAAATTCCCCCTAGGTAGAAATGGATCCTCATAGAAGATTTAGATACCAATTATATGCAAATTCCCCCAGGATGTAGGCGAAGAGGCAGCACATGATGTCTTGATGGGAAATCTCTTTTCGATTGCATAATTCCTTGAACGTGTGAACGTGTTCTTCCATTGTCCTGGATTCTCCATAGATGAAATGTGGACATAATTTCTCTAAATTTTTAGGCAGTTGATGGAGCTATCCTTGTAATTTGAATGGTGAACTTTGAGCATTTGTGAAAAATGCTATTGGGGCTAGTGGTGGAGGAGTAGCAGGTGGGTCAGTAATGGTTGGAAATGGAGGGAGATTCGGATGATCTGAAGTACCCTCTCCATGCTTTGTTTTGTTGCGGAGAGGTTTATGAAACTTTGTAAGTTCAAGGAACTCCCCTTTGTTGGTTGAAGATCTAAGGACTCATCAAAATCTCTTGGGAGAGAATGATCCAATATTCTGAGGTGTCCTTTTGAGGGCTCTCCTTCTAGCACCACTTTTGTTGAGAGTCATTTTTACATGAAGACAATGGCTAGGACTTTGCATGAGAAAATTCCCCTCTTGGAAGACTAATGGAATCAATCTCAAGGTTCCTTCTGGCTGGGTCTCAACCACTTGGATAGCTCAACAGAAGACAAATATGAATCTGTTAACAAGGAGGTCTTTACTGGTTCTTCTCTCAAGGGAAACTACAAAATAAACTTTAGGATTCCACAATATCTCTCATTTTTTATACAATTTTCAGATTTAGGAATGAAAGCAATGCTAATTTAATTAATCTACTGAAAATAACTTGCAAAGAGGGTTAGAAAATATGTAGGGTAACAAGAGATTTGAATGAGATTGCTAAAAATAAACCTAATGGACATATGCTAGCATCACATCACCATGCAAATTAAATAACCAAGAAGATGAAGAAACCCACAAAACAAAGATCAGATCATGTCACAATCTTTAGCTAAATGGATACAATCATCAACAAAATTGAACAAATGTAGAAGTATGATAAGCCAAAGCTCATCAAATCACGAAGCTGCCCCAAATGTTCAAATACGTGAGACAAGTTAATCTTCAAGCACCAAAGAATAATCCTCTCAAAAATTTGTCACAACACAGCAATATGATACCATCAAACACCGAACTAAAAGATCGTAGACTTAAAATCATTAAACAACCAATTGGCTCTTTGAAATAAAAGAATGAGCAATTCACACATTCATCACTTTTGCATAGATAGTATATAAATCACACCATGAATGAAGCACCAATTGTATCTATTGTATTAATCATCAAGTCGACCCTCGTTGCATCATTTAATTACAACTTATAAAGCCATGCTCTTATTTTCATAGCTAGGGTTTGGCTTCAACTAAAACTTGAAATTAAATCTAAACTAAAGCTTGCATTTAAAGAAAATACTTCTAAATCTTAGTTGAACTATACTAGCATGGCATTAAACCTCATGCATTACAAAGCTTTGAATAAATTATGCATTAGATGACTCAAAATAGAGTTGGAACTCATGCATGCACTTGATAATCTTCATTTTTCTACCCTTGATCTTT
Organism: Chamaecyparis obtusa; assembly: GCA_027943335.1. Classification (NCBI taxonomy): domain Eukaryota; kingdom Viridiplantae; phylum Streptophyta; class Pinopsida; order Cupressales; family Cupressaceae; genus Chamaecyparis; species Chamaecyparis obtusa. Next base: position 1,875,946 of record BSBK01004314.1, on the reverse strand, counting down.
AGCTCTGGCTGCTCCATGTGGACCCAACTAGAAGAAATCCCAAAATCATGCACAAATTATCCCAAAAAGGAAGCCTAGTTGACTAAAAAATGATCTCTGAGATAACTGGAGTTATCTTTCGGACGTGAGAAAAAATGCCCAAATCCTGACAGTTGGTCTGAAAAATTGAAGTTCCAAAATTTACCAAGTACTAAGTCCTCCATCTCCAAAATTTCAGACTTTCAGACTAGTCGGAGGCCGAAAAATCCATATGGCCAAAATGCTGAAAATCAGGATTTGCAAAAATGGCTAAGTGTCAAAACTGGATTTTCTATACACAAAATTTGGTTGGACTGGGACTGAATGCTCACTAGCTGGGGGGCACTTCTGGATGTGCTTTCTTGAATCTATCCACTATCTCTAGCACTTCATCAAAGTCCAGCATCTTGATCCCTTGAAGGATCTCTTGCTGCCTATCTCAGAAGTCAGTCAGTTCTTTTCCAAAAGCTTTTATCTCTTCTTCGCAAGATAGGATTTTCTTAATCTCCTCCTTCTAATAAAAAATATACTGGAGGTCTTCCTTAGGCTTCACCCCTCAAAATATCCCTAGGTATTGATTTATGATATCATTTCCCAAATACATAGTCTTCTCATCATCTTCATCGAATAGATCTAGGTCGAGACCCTCAAAGAACTCCTACAACTCTTTCACAAAAAGTGTGTTGTTGTCTCTTCTCTTATTTAATCTTTTGAGAACCTTTTCAAATATGGCTAATGCCACTACTATCTCGTGGATCCACTCTTCAAAACTATCAAATTTTGAGCCTTTATATATCTTCACCAAGACTTGGAAGCATTGCCTCATTATTGTTAGCTCGTCCAATACCCTCTTCTAGTTTAGGATTGTTTCTTCTGCACCATTTTCCTCACTCATTATTTCCATCAAGGAAGTTATTCCAGCCAAAATTCTTTGAATGGGCCTTAGGATCCTCCTAAGAGGTAGACTAGCAAACTCTTCAAAATCTAGCTTCCAATTGGCACAAGCCTATACAAAAGAATGTGGAACATTTGTATTTATTTCCTTTCTCTTCTCCAAAATTACCTGTAATGAGGCCTCAAGATTATCTGGGTTAATTGGACCTGCGGTCTTCAAAATGAATCTCTTCATAGCTTCATTCTTCTCTACCAGAGCCTTTATCTTGTCTTCATCTTTATCCATGAAGCTGAGAGCATGCTTCAATCCTAAAGTAGCCAAGGTTTTGCTACCTTCTCTGGTGGGCTCCCCCAAGTCTACCTCCTCCAACACATAGTCATCTAGAGTGATCTCACTTGTACTGACATCCATTGTGGGAACAGCCACCTATTCCTTCCACTGGCCCACTTGATCTTTTTTGACATAGGACAATGTTCTAGCTCGAGCAATTGATGTTGTTTGGTGGAAGGCTCACCCTAGCACGGTCATATTAGCCTCATCATCTGTGTACATCCTGACCCTTGGTTGTATTTCTTTGGTAAACCATGTAGGCTTTGAGAATGCATTCAATGGCACATAAGGAGCATCCAATGTGGAGGAAATTGATGGGTGCTCTATCCCTATTTTCTCTTGACTTTCCTTTTCCATTTCCTGTTCATCTCTAGTATTTTGTTCACCTTCTTCCTGTGTCTGTTCATCTTCATTAGTTGTTTATTTTTCATCAGCCATTCTCTCCTCTGTATTAGGATATTTCTTTCCCTCTTCACTACGTAGCTCTTCTTCAACCTATGATTCCCCTTTTTCATCTAGCTCCTCAGATCCTGTATGAGCTTCTTCCATCTTCTCCTCACCAGTGACCTCTACTTCTTTCTCTGGCTCCTGCGAGCTCTGAGGCACTGATTCATTATGGACCTATGGTGAAGGCATGTGAACTTGTGGAAGAATATTAAATGGGGGAGGCATAGGAGACATGAGGGGGGTGGTCATATGAACTAATGCAGGTGGAGTTGGAAGGGGAACATGGGATGATGAAGGTATTTGGGGCAGCAGAGTGGTTCGTATTGGAGTGAAAAGTGGAATGGTAGGAGGCATTTGAAGCAAAAGTGAAGGTGGAGTTGGATGTCGAGGTGGAGGTGGAGGTGTAATGGATGAAACCAATGGGACCTATGTAGCTAAGTCTTCTTCGGAAGTGACCCCAACAGAAGAGTCTTTATCTAGCTCTGCAGTAGCCATCTCAACATCAACTTATTCTTGAGGTTTCTGTTGGATGTCCTCTCCTATGCCACTAAAAAGGATCATAAATTGAGTGGGAACATGTTTCTTAGACTCTTTAAAACCATGTAGCCCTAAAAAATCTATGATGTCAAACTCATCATCACCAAGGGCATCTAGATTTACTGGCTCTTCCTGAGTAGCCCCTCCAATGTCCTCAGGATCATTGTCCATTACTCTCCTTTTCTTCATGAATCTTGCTGACTAGGTTCTCTAACTGAGGGGTACCTCATCCAATTCATCTTCATCTTCCTCCATTAGGGTATCCATTTGTGTGGGTTTTGAGCCTTTCTTTCTCTTTCAGACATTTCCCTTGGTAACTCCAGTCGGCTTGGGTCCTATGATCTTGAATTTTGTTTTCTTTGCCGAGCTCAGAGAATCATGGTCACTTGGTGAACATGCATCTGGTGGTGTAATAATTTTGGTCATCCTAGTCTTCACCTTCTTAGAGTGTGTAGCCGAACCATATGCAGTGGGACACTCATGTCGATATACAGTTTATGGCTTTAGAGGAGCAGCCTCTTTAAATTGTGGCTTCAATATCTTTTCTCCCTTCTTCTTCTTTTCTCTAGAGGGTTGTTCTAGGATTTATTTCATCGGGACTGGCTTCATTGGGAAAGGACGGGCAATCCATGATTTGGTCAATTTGACCACATGTGGGGCTCTAAATTCCATACTATCATTTTCATCTGGATCTATCTCTGCATTTAGGATAGCCCTTGTGTACACCTTGTCTATGTTTTATATGGAATCCAAATTGTTCTCAGAGTTAGCATCCATCACCTTCTATGGAATCCTTAATGAAAGGGCACCCTACGCCAGCTCTAGACTCATCTGGCAATAATCACAAACCCTAACTTCATAATCATCTACACAATTTTCCTAATGGTCCTTGATATGTGGTTCATGGACATAGTGCCTCCCCATTATATAGTTGTATGTACCAATGCAATCAAAATGAGGCCTCACAAGATTGTAGGTTAACAATGGGAATACATCCCATTCTTCGATCAGAGACTTGCAAACCTTCATGTTGTGCACGCAGTGAGGGCCGATGGAAATGGGAAAGTCTCAACAATGCATCTTCTTGTGCTTGATATGTTCATGAGCATCAGATATTTTCTTTGCTATCTCTAGGAGAACTACCTTGTTAAAAGTGTATCTTGGTAACTTCTTTGGCGCCAGGGTGCTTCTTGCCACCCAAATGTAAGTGAAGGTCCAGAACTGAATAAAGAATGCCCCAAAGGCCTTTACTTTTGTTGTTACTTATGTTGATAATCTTTTAGCATAGTCTCCCTCAATGGAGTGTATGATGGCGAATATGAAGGCATCATTCACTATTCTAAAATCTAGGTTGTTATGTGTGTAGAAATATTTCCTCACTGGCTCAGGATATAATGTGAATCGCCAGGTGTTTTATTCTCCTATTTCCCCAATTTTGATCAATCCTGGGTAAACTGCCCTAGAGGCTAGCAAGTACATGACATAAGATGTCATGTAGAAATTAGGATCTATCTTTACCTACACTAGTTTCTCATCAAGCTTATCACTTAGAATTGAGGCCCAATCAAACCTCGCTTACCTTTCTCTTATCTTCTAGACCAATAGGATCATCCATGGCTCCAACTGTGAAGACTTTTCCAACTCATACACCATGTTGATCATTGTTATTGTAGCCTAGATGTCTTCTTACATATATCTCCTTCTCATGTCAATCTTGTCCAGTCTATTTTTGGGCATGGCCTGCAGGAGGTACTCATTATTCACAATGTTATGGGCCCTTTGTATGTCTTTGTTATAAAACTCCATTCCTTTGTTGATATGGAAGTTAAAGAACTTATCTACCCCTTTGGGAAAATGGAAGACATCCTCGATGTTATCTGGCCTCAGGTCTAGAACTACCTCGTCAATGCTATTTTTTACCATGCACTCATTGGGCGCATAGTGACTAGCCAATGTGTTGATCAAATCTACTGATAGAATGGAAATTGGGTGAGCAACAGCATTCACTAGAGAGAAATGTACTAAAGAAGTCCAATCCTCCGAATGTCCCACCAGTTGAGCACATTTGTTTAGATAATTATTCCAGCTCACGTTCCCGATGTTTGTGTCTATTATGTTTGCATGTAGGTTGGTCACCTTGCAAGGTAGATGGTACCCTTTGAATTGATACTTTATTGTAGGTGACGCTAGTACCTTCTTGGCCATGTCTGCAAAGAGAAAAAACCATGGATCAGTAACACAATAGGAAAAAACTTTAGAAAAAAACCAACATCATTATCAGAATTAAGCTCAAAAGGGGGCACAAAATCAATTTTTGGCCTTTCAGACTTTCGGGGGTATGAGACCTCTGAAAGGCTGACAAGGCTAAACAGGTTGACAAAAGCTTGTTAAATTTGGTTTGAAAATATCCTCTTTTGGCTATTTTGGTGAGTCAAAGGTGAGAAACCTCTTGCAGATCGATAAGGCCAAAAAGGCTAAAAAGGCCAAAGAGGTGCCTTGGTAGAATGCACTTGAAGAGCTTCAGCAATTCAGGGAGAGAGAGAGCTTCGGTGCGCGAAAGGCTAAAAGGCTAAAAATGCCAAAGCCACACTTAGCACTGGGCAACATGGTTTACTTTCCACATTTCAGAGGAAAGGGATGTTTGGGTGTGCAAAAGCATCGAAATGCTAAAAGACACCCAGCACTTGGCAAAAAAGCACCAAAAGTTTCAAACCCTGAAGGTCTGAAACTAGGGTTCCATAGTCAAACTTGAAAATGAGTTTGACGGTTAGTTTGACCACAAACTTTCCAAGGGGATGCAAGGTGACTACCTTGGCAATCCCCAATGCTGAAAAGGCCAATGTAAAAAACCCAGACCAAAGGGACGGCTGAAAAAGGCCCAACAAGACAAACCCTAGGCCACGACAGGTCGAAAAGGTTGAAACATGAGAAACCCTAACCTAAGACCAAAAAAAATGCAAAAAGAAACAAAAGGAAAGGAGAGGAGGGAAAAGCCAACCTCAAAAATAGGAGGCTAGAGGATGACAACCGAAGAAGAAGGCTAAAAATTGGAGATGACGAACAAGCGGTGAAGAGCTTTGAAGATGAGAGAGAAAGAGTAGAAAAGTGAGGGTTCAAAACCCCTTTATTCCTTATATAGGTCACCTTGATGGCTGACATCATCACCCCAGGTGATTGGCCTTTCAAGAGTATTAGACCATCGAAAAGGCTGAAACTCTGAAAAGTCAACTTCCTCGCGGGGGTCAGACCTCTAAAACTTTGGACCTCTGACAAGTCTGAAAAAGGTGCCAAGGCCAAGAAGTCTAAAAAATGAGTGGTGCTCTAACCCTTCCCTCCTCTGGCCTTTTCACACTTTCAGACATCCGAAAGTGTGAAAGCGTGACAACGTTGAAAAGGCTGAAAATAGACAACAAACAACCAAAGACAAAAAACCAAGGACAAGAAGCAAAACAAGCAAAAAGCAAAAGGGGGAGCCCTAAGGCCAAAAGGCTAAAAAGGGGAGCGTGGTTGTGGGAGAACAACACATCCATGCAATCAATTAACTCATCCATGCAATTTTTTTAGCTCACCAATATATTCTATTTTCTCTTCAATCAAGTCAAGTCATCTCTCCAATCCATTTGTTGACAAATCAGTCAATCCCTCAATCAAGACAGTCAAGCGAAGTTGAACTCCCACTCACTCTAAGTTCAACTCCTCAATCAAAGTCAACCATCCCTTCAATCATGGTTTCTTGGTTGAAACCCCTAAAATCTTATAAATAGAGAGCCAAACCTTTGATTTTAAAAACCACAATTGCTTTTAATTCTTATACTGGCATGATCTTGAGCTCAATTCTTAGAGCCCACATTCCATGAGAAGGAAAATGACCAGGAATAATTTCATATATTTTGCATATTCATTTTTTTTTAAATGATTTCATATTTATTATCATTTAAGCTTTATGTATATCTTTTATCCTTTCTTGATATTGGGAATACTAACTGCTATAACAATCTCTTTGTGGTTGAGATATTTTAGTGTTATTGTAGGTTTCTACTGATCCTTATTATACCTGATTACAATTTACCTTTCCATCCAACCAACTTTCATTGTATTCTTTCAAGAAATGAGTTCCAAAAGGAGTTTGAAGCCTCTTTAACTTTGAGTAACAACCCAAGATAAGTATAAGGGAGATCAACACACTAACATCCAAGAATGTTCCTAATTTTTTTTGTAGGGAATGATGTGTATTAAAAAATTAAAATTTCATTTAGTTCATAATTGAATCTTTGGCCTAACAAAAATGCATATTGGTTGAGAGGCATTTACAAAATCTATCTTCAACCATTGATGTAGTACCAAAAAAGGATTGTTCCATCTATACAATGTTGTAATACTACAAGGGGAAAGGTAGAAGAAGGACATACCCCATGTAGTATCTTCTTATTTATCATACATAGAAAGGTTCTTCCCAAAACCTTTTCCAATATAATAAATACATAAGAGGATAGAGAGTCACTATGCTTGTTACCTCTAGCATCACTGGAAAAACCCCCTAGGGACACCATTGGTCATGATAGAATAACATAAAGTGGTCACACATTCCTTGATCAAAGTAATTACTTTCTTATCAAAACTAAATCTTTCAAGAACTTTGAAAAGGAAATCACATTTGACTATGTCATAAGATTTGGATATGTCTAGTTTCAAAGCCATCTTTGGAAGTCTACATTTCTCCATGGAGTGTAATACTTTGTGGGTAGTAATGGTTACATCGAGGATTTGTCTATTGGGGACACAATCATTTTGGTTGCAATTGATTTGATCGTCAAGCATGGGTTAAATTCTATTAACGAAGACTTTTGAAAATATTTTATAGACCATATTACAAAGTCTTATTATCTTGAAGTCATGAAATGAGAGTGGCTCGTATATTTTGGGAATAAGAGTAATGAAAAAGAAATTCAATTCTTTAAGAAACCTTCCCATTCTAAAGAAGTCTCTAGTGGCATAAATCACATTAGGGCCCACTATTTCCCAAAAATCCTAGAAGAAAGTAGGAGGGAAACCATTTAGGCTTGGGGCCTTGAAGGCACCCATAAAGGAGGTATCACTCTACACTTCCTCCACCATGATCAATGTCATGAGTTCTGCATTGTCATCCCTAGAAACAACCCTCATGAGGCAGTATGATGTTTGTGCTTCTAAAGCACCATCAACAATGCAAGTATTTGTAATCACCTAAAAATTGGTCTAGTGTTATCAAAAGACCTAATTGCCCTAAATCTCAATTAGGTGATCAAACCATATCAATATCAAGCTTATCTATGCAATTGAATTATATCAAATTAATGACATAATTCATCAATAATCAATGATAAATGATCATTCATCAAGGATTATTAATTAGTTAATTATCCTAAGCCATTTAATCAAATTCACAATCCAAAATCCCATGGCTAAGGAAATTAATTAGTTTGATTTAATTAATTATTCTATTATCCACACAACTCACAAAAAGACAAAGAAGTTAATTTCTATGTGTGTGAAATTTGTACCTAGCTGTAGACACAACACTTCAGTAAAACATTAGAGGTTAGCAAGTCGAGAAATCTGCAATATAAATGAAATAAGATAACTAGGTGATTTACTGCCTTCTAGTAGGTGCAAGTATGGTATTCTCAGATTATGACCAAGATCAGTGACAATGCAACACCTAAATGAAGGATTTAAATGATGAAAGCTGGATGAATATGAATGCAAATTAATCTAGATTTTTATATTTTCTATGCAATATGATGAAAATTGATATGAAATTGATCTAAAATGGACGAAAGTGAAGGTAAATATATTGTAACAATGCTATGAATGCTATGAAAAACAATGAATTGAAAACTATGAAAAATCTCACAATCGCTTGTTTGCAAGAGCTTGATTCTCCAAGGATGCCAAAAACCAAAAGCTTGAAGGGCCTTTTGTGAAGAGATGAGCCTTTATTATATAGAAATCTAGGGCTTTGAGGATGCATTGAGAAAAGCCATAAATCACTCTTGATAAACTGAGGTTGCTTTTTGAGTTAACAAGAAATTTGAAATAGATCAACTCATAAAATCATGCAAAAGCAACTTTTTTACTCAAAATAGAGTTCCGATCACTTTTTCAACTCACAATCACATGTCGAGCTTAGAAAGTTAACAAATTGATAATTGATAATTGATTTAAATTTGATTGCTTTTCTGATTGTGCATGATTTAATACGAATTAATTTAATAATTAAAGTGATTTATTCTCAACTTAACTGATTTCTAATTAAAATAACTAATTTATGGGTTAATCAATTATTAAATCAAACTTTTATTCCAAAATTATATCATTAAATATTGACAATTTGATTTAATTAATTAAATAAGAATTTAATCAATTATTTGCAAGATTTTTGATTTATTGTTAAAATAAAATAATATTAATTAGGAATAAATATAATTAAATCTAATTAAATAAAGTGGAAGAATTAAATCTAATTAATCAAATATTCAATTAATCAAATTTTAGGATAAATATGATTTATCGCCAAAAAATATTCAATTAGGATAATTATGATAAATTAGGAATATTTAAGGAATATTCCCTGATGCAGAATTAAGATAAAATTGATTAGGGTTTCGATGTTTTGATGCACCGATGTGCTTTTGGTTAGGACTTTTGTGTCCATTTTGATTGATTTGTAGATGTAGGAGGTCAATGGTCCTATAGCCCATTTTTGGGGTATTACAGTTTCAACCAATGAGCTTCAATTACATGGATCACTCAAGGCCCTAATCTCAACCACTCATTGTGGATAAATCTCATCCTTTGAATTTGAATTCAAATCAACTTCCCTCCAAGAGGAAATCTATAAAATCAATCTTAATCAAGTCATTTATCATCTAGATAATTTTCATAAGGAAATTATGCTAAATTAAGTTCTCACGTCTAGCTCCATTATCATAACTATATGCTTCTATGTTGTGTCTAGATCAATTATTCCATTTGTTGCATCATTTCTTCATCTAGCTTATCAATTATTCTCAATTGCATACATTTAGATGCATTTAATAGTTTGAATATTCGATCTTATAAGTGTCTAGTTACTAATATATGCACAATTCTAAGAGAAAAAGTCACAGATTTAGATCAAACTCTTTATAATTAGGAAGCACCGAATCGATGTCTATTGGCTTATTTGATGTTTTCATTGGTTTAATATGCTAACAATTTGATATAGTGATTTATTAAAGTTTTTTTGCTTGCAGGAACAAAGACAAATATTCACACATACATTTTCGGCACCCACAGTGGGGCCTAGCCCTAGATTTTTCATCATTATTGCTAACACATTACATGCTTGTAGGGCTCTGTCTGAGTAGGAAGACACGTCTGAGATGCTAAGTCTCATCTGCTATATGTTGAGTTGCATCCCATATCCCAAGTTGCATTTGGTAAATCCTGAGTTGCATCTTGTATTCCAATTTGCATATGGTAAATCCTGAGTAACATATAGGAAAGTTCTCACAGGGGGTCATTATCAGTCACATATGGGGTTTTGATTCACATTTATGATCTTTGATTGTATTTAGTCAATCCTTAGTCACATTTAGATCCTTAGTCACATTTAGTATCATCATAAAGTCACATATGGGAAACAAGGTCATACTTGGGTGCAAAGATAATGACTTTTAATTTTGATTATAATTTTCTAGACTAATGTTAACTATTTGATGTTGTTTGATATTTGATGATGATTTTAACAAATTAATAATTGTCTCAGGACACTTTGCAAAGACCAAAATAAGAAAATTACTAATGAATTTCATCCTAGGAGTTTCAAGTGAGTAATATTGTGTCTTCATTTAAGATGTTTTTCATAGGCACCTAGATCTAATTAGGACGTTAATTGAGCAATGTGTCTGATGTTTTTGGGAGAAACAAATGGAGTAGGAGATTATGAGGGTGTGTGACTCAACTACCCATATTTTGGAGTGAGTGACAAATGTAGCTTAATTATTTCTCCACATGTCCTCATATTAACCACTCTTAATAACAAAAGAAAGCTTAAATAAAATCTGTGTAGAAAAAATAAATACCCCCTCACATAAGGAAAATAAAGAACCTACAATAACACCCTCCCTTAAGCATAGATTTGGTAGGTGAAAAGGTGGATCCTAGAAAATGAGGCTATATTAGGTACCCATGTGCATAGATACACCCCCCCCCCCCCCCCCCCCCAAAAGGGTGAACCCACAATAGTGGATTACACTTTTTTGCCTGAACGGACACTGAACTCTACATTTTGAGAAAAACTTTCAGATTTGGATGTATATTGCCATTGAAACGTTTAAAATTGGAGGATGAAGTAAATTAGAGTCTTTTAGGATTTTCTGTCTAGATTCTAAATATTTTTTTATTTTTTATTTTTTAATTTATTTGAATACTTTTTCCTTTCTCCCATGAAAACTGGTATGGTGCTGAAAACGTCATTTTCAAATAGTAACATTATTTTCATAGAGTATAACTTTTTTTGTAAAATAGATATGAATGTGATTCTTTTGAATTTAGTTTTGTAACATCCATACGGAGGGCATGCAATTGGTTTGATGACATTATCACTATTATTGCATATTTTATTAACATTTGAAGTTGACTAAACCATAATTTTGACATACCTTAACTACATAGCTTATAACTTATTGAGTATTTATCAAATTTAATTTATTATCTTTATAGAAAGTAGACTCAAATATGGAGGGCACTGTTATTTTTCAAAAAAAAAATCACTTTTTTACTATTTTTCATTGAATGTCAAACTTAGAGGTTTATATTTGATAAAAACCCTACATTCGTTTAACGTCAAAAACCATACACATAATAAATTCAAAAATAGTCAAATATATAATCGTTAGAAAGCTAGTTTTGAGTACTTGTTGTATGCAAAAGGATATCTTCTTATTCTTCCATTTGATCACCACGCTTGAGGCCCGAAGCCATGAAATTCTCAGAATTTCTTCAAAACTTGCAACCATGGCCTAAACCAGGCACTTTCAATAGAAAGTACTTTCGATCAAAACTTTTGACTTTCGATCGAAAGTACTTTCCCAAAAAATGTAATTTCTAGCCATTACTAAACTACTTTGGATAGAAAGTCAGTTAGTTTCGATCAAAATTCAACTTTGACTTTCGATAGAAACCTATGTCAGCCTTTTTTGTCATTTCCAGTTAATAAGGATTAGGTATAAATAAATGTATATTTTTTTCATTTCATAAATCCAAAAACTGTAAAATAATTCGCATTTAGGAGAAGAAAGACATTTTGGCACGGAATAATTTTATAAGTTGTGATGGGAAATAAAAAGAGAAGGCTAAACAAAAGTACACGACAATATTTAGAAGAGACTGAACAAAGACTACATGAAGAATCATGAAAAAGATATTATTGTCGGAAACAAGGTATGTCTAAGATGTTTCTCTCTAGATATTTTAAGTTGATGGTCAAGACTTGTCTTAATGTTCATGTAAATGTGATATTATAATACCTAATTTTAGAGCTAATTAGACCTAATAAGACTAATTATTAGCAATTAGGACCTATTAAGACCAATTTAGAGGTCTAACTAGACCTATTAGGACCAATTCTAGACCTAACTAGGACCTATTCTAGTCCTACCAATTAGATCTATTAGGACTTGTTAGTTTGACCATTTAATAGATGTATTAGGACCTATTGGATCCAAATAGACCTTTAACTATACCTATTAGGACCAATTAGACAGGTAACTAGACCAATTAGGACCTATTAGACTTAACTAGACCTAACTGTAGACCTATTTGGACTAATTAGGACTTATTAGGACTAATAGGATCTATTAGGACCTAATTAGAATCAATTAGAACCAATTAGCACCTAATTAGACTCAATTAGAACCAATTAGGACCTAATATGACCTATTAGAACCCAATTAGACTCAATTACAATAAATTAGTACCTAATTAGACTCAATTAGGACCAATTAGACCCAATTAGGACCAATTAGAACCTAATAGGACCTATTTGGACTAATTAGGACCTAATAGGACCTATTAGGACCTATTAGGACTAATTAAGACCTGTTAGGACTAATTAGGACCTATTAGGACCAATTAGCACCTAATTAGACTAATTAGGACCTATTATGACTAATTAGGACTAATAGGACCTATTAGTTCACCCAATTAGAATCAATTAGAACCAATTAGCACCTAATTAGACTCAATTAGAACTAATTAGGACCTAATATGACCCATTAGAACTAATTAGGACCTAATTAGACTCAATTAGAACCAATTAGATCCAATGAGACTCAATTATATCCTATTAGAACCAATTAGGACCTATTAGATCCAATTAGGACCTAATATGACCTATTAGATCTAATTAGGACTAATTAGGACCTATTAGGACCAATAGGATCCAATTATGACGTATTAGGACCTATTAGAACCAATAGGATCCAATTAGATCCAATTAGGACTAATTAGGACCAATTATGACCAATTAGAACTAATTAGAACCAATTAGAACCAATTAGGACCTAATTACACTCAATTAGAATCAATTAGATCCAATTAGACTCAATTAGATCCTATTAGAACCAATTAGGACCTATTAGATCCAATTAGGACCTAATATGACCTATTAGATCCAATTAGGACTAATTAGGACCAATAGGATCTAATTATGACCTATTAGGACCAATATGATCCAATTAGATCCAATTAGGACCAATTAGAATTAATTAAAACCAATTAGAACCAATTACCTAACTAATTAGGACCAATATGACCTATTAGGACCTATTAGGACCAACTATGACCTAATTAGACTCAATTAGAACCAATTAGGACCTAATATGGCCTATTAGAACCAATTAGGACCTATTATAACCTATTAACTTAATTCTAGACTAATTAGGACCTATTATGACCAATTAGGACCTAATTAGACTCAATTAGAACTAATTAGATCCAATTATCACCAATTAAGACCTAATTAGAATCAATTAAGACCTAATTAGACTCTATTAGGACCAATGAGATCCAATTAGGACTAATTAGGACCTATTAGGACCAATAGGATCCAATTACATCCTATTAGGACCTATTAGGACCAATAGGATCCAATTAAATCCTATTAGGACCTATTAGGACCAATAGGATCCAATTAGATCCAATTAGGACTAATTAGGACCAATTAGAGCTAATTAGAACCAATTAGAACCAATTAGGACCAATTAGGACCAATATAACCTAGTATGACCAACTATGACCTAATTAGACTCAATTAGAACCAATTAGGACCTAATATGGCCTATTAGAACCAATTAGGACCTATTATAACCTACTATGACTTAACTCTAGACTAATTAGGACCTATTATGACCAATTAGGACTAATTAGAACCAATTAGGACCTAATATGACTAATCAAAACCAATTAGGACCTAATTAGACTCAATTAGAGCCAATTAAGACCTAATTAGACTCAATTAGAACTAATTAGATCCAATTATGACCAATTATGACCTAATTAGACTCAATTAAGACCTAATTAGACTCTATTAGGACCAATTAGATCCAATTAGGACTAATTAGGACCTATTAGGACCAATAGGATCCAATTATGACCTATTAGGACCAATAGGATCCAATTAGATCCAATTAGGACTAATTAGGACCAATTAGGACCAGTTAGAACTAATTAGAACCAATTAGAACCAATTAGGACTAATTAGGACCAATATGACCTATTAGGACCTATTAGGACCAACTATGACCTAATTAGACTCAATTAGAACCAATTAGGACCTAATATGGCCTATTAGAACCAATTAGGACCTATTATAACCTATTATGACTTAACTCTAGACTAATTAGGACCTATTATGACCAATTAAGACTAATTAGAACCAATTAGGACAAATTGGCACCTAATTAGACTCAATTATGACCAATTACGACCAATTAGAATTAGAATTAATTAGCACCTAATTAGACTCAATTATGACCAATTACGACCAATTAGAACTAATTAGAATTAATTAGCACCTAATTAGACTCAATTAGAACCAATTAGGACCTAATATGACCTATTAGAACCCAATAAGACTCAATTAGAATAAATTAGCACCTAATTAGACTCAATTAGGACCAATTAGACCCAATTAGGACTAATTAGGACCAATTATGACTCAATTAGGACCAATTAGGCTCAATTAGGACCAATTAGACCCAATTAGACTCAATTAGGAGGTCAATTAGACTCAATTAGGACCAATTAGACTAATTACCTAACCAATTAGGACCAATTAGACCTAATTAGGACTAATTAGGATCAATTAGACCCAATTAGACTTAATTAGGACCAATTAGACCCAATTAGGACTAATTAGGACCAATTATGACTCAATTAGGACCAATTAGACTCAATTAGGACCAATTAGACTCAATTAGGGCCAATTAGACTCAATTAGGACTAATTAGACCTAATTAGGACTAATTAGAACTAATTAGGACCTAATATGACCTATTAGAATCCAATTAGACTCAATTAGAATAAATTAGCACCTAAGTAGACTCAATTACGACCAATTATGACCAATTATAACTAATTAGACTCAATTAGGACCAATTACAACCAATTAGAACTAATTAGACTCAATTACGACCAATTAGAACCAATTAGAACTAATTAGGACCAATTAGACTCAATTAGGACCAATTAGACCCAATTAGACTCAATTAGGACCAATTAGACCCAATTAGGACTGATTAGAACCAATTAGGACCTAATATGACCTATTAGAACCCAATTAAACTCAATTAGAACAAATTAGCACCTAATTAGACTCAATTGGGACCAATTACGACCAATAAGAACTAATTAGAATCAATTAGCACCTAATTAGACTCAATTAGAACCAATTAGGACCTAATATGACCTATTAGAACCCAATTAGACTCAATTAAAATAAATTAGCACCTAATTAGACTCAATTAGGACCAATTAGACCCAATTAGGACCAATTAGACCTAATTAGGACTAATTAGGACCAATTATGACTTAATTAGGACTAATTAGGACCAATTATGACTCAATTAGGACCAATTAGACTCACTTAGGACCAATTAGACCCAATTAGACTTAATTAGGAGGTCAATTAGACTCAATTAGGACCAATTAGACCCAATTAGGACTAATTAGGATCAATTAGACTCAATTAGACCCAATTAGACCCAATTAGACTCAATTAGGACCAATTAGACTCAATTAGACCCAATTCAACCCAACTAGACCTATTAGACCTAACTTCATTCAAAAGTTTTTGTTTAATAATTTATACTTCATACAGGTAGGAAATGCTCAAGAAGCACAACCTTCTGAAGTTGGAGAAGGGTCATCACAAGCTCAATAAGCCCAACCTTTAGAAGTTGGAGAAGGATCATCACAAGCTCAACAAGCCCAACCTTCAGAAGTTGGAGAAGGGTCATCACAAGCTCAACAAGCACAACTCTTAGAATATCAAACAAGTACACATTTCTCTCTCTCTCACTGACTCTCTCTCACTGTCTTGATTTAGTCTCTTATTGGTGACTATACATGTTGGGTCTTTCCCCTTAAGAAGTTATTATTTTTGTTGTGTACATGCAGCCTTTGATGATGAAAATGTTGGACAAGGGGCATCCCATGTTGAATCAACCCAAGGTCAAACAAGTATGTGTTTCTCTCATTATTTTATAAATTATTATAGGTTTGACATGTTCAAGAGCTTGTAAATACTTATTTCATGAAGGTCCCCTTAAGATGAGATATTAAGATATTTATTTTATTTTATTTGCAGTGGAAGTGCAAGAAACATATGTAAATGATAGTCTACTCCAACAGTTGAAGAGAAAAATTAATCGTAAAAGCATAGATCATTTAAATGAAATGGATGTGGAAAAATTGAGAGATTATGAAAAACAACTCATAAATATTATGAAGAGTGCATTGAATAAAAAGTCTAAGCAAATAATGAAACAATTTGAGAACCTTGGTACACTTGAAAAAACTCAACTGTTATCAATTACACTTCTTAAAGATGAGTTAAAAGAGCCATTAAAACTGTTGGGTGTAGATGCAAGTTTGAAAAATTTAAAATCAAGTAACATACAAAAAAATATTGTTGACAGTGTTAAGGAAGGTTTGCATTCCATTGGAAAAACAACTAGATCTACAGATAGGTCCATTTCAAGAAGAGTGATACTGACATCTATTTTAAATAAAAGCATATCCTAAAGAAGACAAATTTCTTCACTTTCATCTTAGATCGAGTACAGTAGGAAGACAATGACACACTATTTGAAAAGAAGAATCGATTTGGATGACACTACATTGGAAGGTAATTGGGCACTAATGTGTAGAGCTCCTCGGTCTGATAGAATTAATGAAATAGTTAGAAACTTAGTTACATCATTTTGGACTGATCATACTCATCCTTCACCAAATACAAGAGACGCTATCAAGAAGAGGACTGGGCCTAAGGAATATTTCCAACACACAAAACATTGGTTGGACACCACACAACATGAATTGTATCTCTCATTTTGTAACTCAAATCCTAACATTAAGATTGGACAAACAATGTTTGAAAGATTAAAGCCATTTTTTGTAAAGATAAATAAATCTTTTGAAACTTGTTGTTGTCGATATCTTATTGAATTCAATCTCTACTATCAAGGGTTTAGAAAGATGATAGAAGAAAGTGGTGGTTCTCAAAATGATTTTCCTAAACGTCCAAGCCAATTCATAGCATCAATCTTATGTAACAAATCAATTGATCATGAAATACCTAAAATAGATTGCATAAGAGGAACTTGTCAAACATGCGGGGATTTGGCTAAATTTCCTTTGAGACTTGAAGATACTGACATGATGAGGATGATAAAATGTAAGAGATAAAAGTACATAAAGTCTAAAATAAAAGTCAGGAAAGAATCAACAAGGTTGGAATATGTAGAAGACAAGATACCTGTTGCAACATTTATGGAGAATTTTTGTAAATTGATTCAACCATACATACGTCATTTTTTTTCTAAATGGCAGGTAGAACAATTCCAAATACAAAAAG
This sequence comes from Chamaecyparis obtusa, assembly GCA_027943335.1. NCBI lineage: Eukaryota > Viridiplantae > Streptophyta > Pinopsida > Cupressales > Cupressaceae > Chamaecyparis > Chamaecyparis obtusa. The sequence goes on along the minus strand of BSBK01004314.1, from coordinate 1,858,559 downwards.
AATCTTTTCCAGTTGGAACAATTTTATTGGTTGTTGATTTTGTAGAGAACTACTCCTTTGTTTCTCAAAAACAACTTCAAGCAGAATACTACAATACAGAGTAGGTGACTATCATGGTACATGTGTCTTATCGACATGCACAATTAGATTTGGATGGTGTTGAAAGTACATATGAAGCATGAGTCATAAAGAAAGAATATCACTTTTACATTAGTGATGATAAAAAGCATGACATACATTTTGTCGAGCATTGCTTTAAGATATTTTTTGGATATTTGGAAAACAAAGGCATCACAATTGAAAAACATTTTGTTTGGTCGGATGGATGTGCAGCACAATTTAAATCAGCAAGGCCATTTTACGCACTATGTAGATATCATCGATACCAAAAGATACCACATATTTGGAGTTTCTTTGAGAGTGGACATGGAAAGGGAGAGCATGATGGTGCAGGAGCTTGTATCAAATGTGCTTTAAGAAAGTATCAACTGGACTATCAAGGATATCATATAAATAATGCTCATGATGTAGTTGAGTATGCAAGATGCATTTTGGGGTGCCAAATCGTGATAACACATCATCATGATCAGATCAATTCATACCCTTTCGAGTAATCTAGGAGATAATAGGTATTAATTTTAAATTTATTGATCATTGTTTGAGTTAACTTATATATGTCTTTAATTTTTACACGTGACCTCTCTATTGTTCAGGTTTTGACAGAAGATCAATCCATGGATGCAAGAGAGTAGACAAAACAAGATCCCTACATTCAGTTATGAGTACAGATAGTAATGTGTGGTCATTGTACACTAGAGATTATTCATGCTTTTGTTATGACTGCATTTCTGAAAACTATGACGAATGTATGAACCAAAAATGTGGATATGTTAGTGAATGAAATTTGGTTCCACTAGATGTTACAAACACAAATGATGTTCAGGATGAAAGCTTTGACAACATTCCATTGATTTCTACATATTATGACCATATTTCAAGTTTGATCAAAATTGGTACATGTGTGTTTATGTACATGTTTAAAAAGGATTCATAAATAAAGTTTGTTTAATTTATATTTACAAGTTCCTAAAATTTAAAAGTTCACTTTAAATGCAGGACATATTTTTGTAGTAGTAGCAAAGCCTGGAAATGTGGAAGGTGTTAGTTACTATTTATTATGTTGCTGCAAGGAGAGGATGAAGCTAACACAAAATGAAACAAGCGATGAAATTATGTTTCCCATAGGTTCTAGTACTATATTTAAGTTTCACAACCTGTATTAAACTTGAGTGAGACCTTCCAACTTCCAATTTTCTTATACGTTTGTTTATATGGTTAATTTCACATCTATATATATATTTAACATTGTTGAACTTGTCTGTGCGGGTTCAGTTATCGTGAAAGGAACATATTTGAAGCAAATCAAAATATGTAAACATGGGATTCATTTTATTGATTATCAACCTAACAATAAGGTTTATCAGTATAGTCATCTTGTAATTGCCACTGTCCTATCTCTTGTTCCTGTGACGGGATGTGGCATTCATAAGTGGAGACTTGATACTGACGACCATGAGAGAATATTAAATGTTATTCAAGAGAGAGATGAACCACTTGATGTGGACTAAATCATGCATGAAATATGATTTGAACTAAATTTTTCATGGGTGAGACCAGAGGTTTTCTTAGCTCCATTCTTTCCTACTGGTGCCCATAGTGAATGGAGCTTGAATTAAATTAAAAATTAAGAATATAGATCTAAAATTTATGTCTTACAAGTGGATATGATATATTAATTATCTACCTGAATATGAAGTACTGTAACTTTGGAATATGAATGTGTGTATGTATTGAATTTGCATGTGTTACATTAGGACATGCATGTCCTAAATATAAAATCTACTTGAAGTAAAACAACATTAAATTAAAAGTATGAGCACAACTATTATCAAATGTACATTTAAATATAAGTAAGATTCAATCAAACATCTAGGGACCTCAATTATATAGCTCATATGTGTCAAATTTAATTCATATAAGTAAGATACAATCAAACATCATTCATGTATGTAATCTATTGAATTCAAACATCATTCATGTATTTAATCTATTGAAATCAAACATCATTCATGTACATGTTTAATCTATTGAAATCAAGTTACATCATTCATTTATATAATCAAATTTAAATTAAACACATGTATGTAATCTATTGAAAGTATTGAAAATTTACAAGTTCATCACACATGCACACATATCTGGAGTGAAAGTATATATATATATATATATATATATATATATATATATATATATATATATATATATAACATGCATGAAACATCAATCATGTGTAGATCAAGTACTGTAAATATGAAACATATGGATCAATCATGTGTCAAACATTCTATCAAAAGGGTCTAGAAATGAAATATAGTTCATCAAACACATGTGAATATATACATGTAATATGAAATATGTCTAGATCAAATATGAAAGTGCCTAGGACTCATCATGACGACTCCTCACTAAGCAGTCACACCCAGAGTGACTATCATGTTGTGAAGGATGTGCATATCCCTACAAAGAAAGAGATATATAAATTAATATATAAACATTGTACAGAGATCTTAAGTTTGATTTAAAATATTGTACAAGAAAACATGTTATAAAGTGTGTACACACATATAATAAATTTAAAACTCACCTGTCCACTACTGATGTCATCATCGAGTGAGTCCTGACAACATACATGATCAATACCCAAAGAAGGAGTAACAAGAGGCATATCCTAGTAGACAAAAAATATATATCATATATATATACATGCATGTACATATATATAAATCAATTGATTGAAATTTTGAAAATAAATTTAAGTTAAATTGTAACATTAAATACATGTATATAATCTGATTTATACCTGTGTAGGTGGTGGAAACTAATAGTACTCAGATTCCCTGGCCTTAATCCTATCAACCAATGTATCAAGATTTTGTTGTCTGGTTCAAGCTCAACTATGCATCTGTAACATGAGTAGACTGTACACGCCTCTCTAATGATGAATGCAATGGACTAACCAAATGAGATGGCATGGAAGTCATATCATCATGTGTCAACAAATCTAGATAACCCGTAGTGGTCATGTTGAACTCAACATCGTCAATGCCAACATCTGAGAACTGATGCCCTACACTGATTGAAGGGTCTGTACGTTGTGCCTCTCTGTGTGCAACAATAGAGTGGTTAGTAGGTGGATCCTAACAAGCACTGCCACTATGGCCACGGTCTAGGTGAGAAGGATGTGGCTAAGCATATCTGACAGTACCCACATGAGATCTAACCTTTGATATGGGGATATCATGGTCTGCTGCTATAAATGCATATGCATCCAATAGATCCTCAGCCAAACTAATCAATGTGACACATGTCATCTCTCTTGTAAGTCCCTCCAAACTAAAAATTGAAGGGATGCCTATTGCACTATACATGTCATGTGCGGTCCTGCTAGAAGATGCTCCACCTGATGATCTGGAGTGCCGTCGAGACATCAGGTACCGACCAACCTGATCACTAGATATGGATGTGGCAGCTGCTGCAATGTCCCCCACACTATCAATCAAAACTCAAAGTTGGGTGCTACGAATAACATCATCTACAACAGGACCCAATGAAGGAGTTATAGCAAGTGCCCTCTGACCAACAATGGCCCTATGTACTGGCCTCTGTCGATCAGCTCAATGAAAAGAATCTCTATCAGCAAGTCTGACATGCCCCTATCCTAGATGTGCTAGAAAATTAGTGTAATTAACAGCCCTCCCCAAATGAACATTAGCAAAAATCTATTGTGCAAAGTACAATGGAATCTGGTCATTATTCGGATAACGACCATGGGCAGCTAGAAATTATGGGTATATCAATGTTGATATAGCAGGATCCTCACACTTGGTAACCTGATACCCCTTCACATAATTTTTATCTACATAAGATGGGAAAACTTCCCCTTTAAAGGTCGCTTTAGGCACTAAAGCATGTACCTCCTTAAGAGAAAGACCAGAGTCAACCTCTTGTCTCTTCCTCTCAAATATGGCCTCTATAATATCTGGGGCATAAGGAGTGGTACCATGAATGTCATCCCTAATGCTAATCAAGCTATTAAGGATGGATTTACATGTGCTCTTATAGACACTAGAGCTAGACGGATTATTTATGGATTCTTGCAACTGTTCAATCTCTCTATTAGTGCATGCAAATAGCTCTGCAGGGGGAATTGGTGCATCAGCCATGTGTGATGTGCAATAATATGTCTGATAGATCTAGAATATGTATGTACCTAAAAGATTTTATTTACTGTCAAATAAATTCTACATATAGGTACGTTTTCCTAATTTAATTAAAAATAAAATTAAAGTATGCACATTTCACTACATTATTTGAAAGTAAAATTAATTACATAAATTATATTTAAATGTAAATAAATGTGTACTGTACATACATGTATGTACACACATACATACAGGTGCATATATATACATGTACACATACACGTGTACATGTGCATATATACATACACATGTGTGCATATATATATACACATGTATGTATGACATATATATGTGTGTGTGTGTGTGTGTGTGTATACACACACACACACATATATATATATATACATACACACACACACACACACACACACACACACACACACACACACACACACATATATATACATATATATATATATATATATATATATATATATATATATATATATATATATGTATACATATATATATATGTATACATACATACATACATACATACATACATATGTACATACATACATACATACATATATACATATATATATATATATATATATATATATATATATACATACATACATACATACATACATACATACATACATACATACATATATATATATATATATATATATATATATATATATATATATATATATATATATGAATAGATGTAATTTGGAATCACCTCTATTTGTGTAAGTGTGTGGAGAAAATATAAGATTCACTCCTGAATCCAAATTTCCAAAGGAGAGATTCAATTTGATCAACCAAGAGCTTAATACACAATCAAATCAATCTATGAAGAATATGAAAGAGAGAGAAAAACCCTAGACTTCCCTATAGTTGGATTAAGCTTGAAATCTGAAATAATTGAAGTGCAAATACTAACCTTGAATTAGGGAAGATCTAGAAAATGCTGAATTCTAGCTTCTGTATGAACTTTTTGAAGATTCTGTCACCGCTCCTAGAATGGAAATGTCAAGGCGGACAAAACCCAGAAATCTTTTCTCCAAATTCACACAGGTCGACTTTGACCATTTAAAAGGTCAAAGACCGCATTATTTATTTGAAGTTTGATTCTGATTCTGTTCGCAGATCCTGAAAGATTACTGAAAAGGGTATCCAAATTCGCTCTTAGATCTGAGATTTCGCACCTGTACCTATAATAAAAATGGTGTTTTGTTTGTTTGGGGGGGGTTTGCCTTGGTCAAACCCCGATTTGGAATCAACCCTAATATTGAAATTGAAATAGGAGAATGCTAGCAAGTAGTAGAAATGAATCTAACAATGAAGCTATGAAATTCAATAGATATGCTAATGTATTTGGAATGTAATCAAATATATTGATATGAAAGCTTGAACATAACATCATCAAACCTCCATGATTGTATGCTTGAAATCCACCTTGAGGAAACAATGATATGGATCTTGAAGATGAACAAAGGATCTTGAAGGAAGATCACACCACCATGGTGGCTAGATCTAGGGTTTGAATGATAATGCTTGAGTCAAATCCCTTCAATAGCTTGAATGCATGAATCCTTGATCTTCAATGGAGAACTTGGATGGAGAAGAAGACTTGAATGCTTGAATGGAATGCTTAATCACCTTGAGAGCTTGAGTGTGAACACTTGATTCAAAGATTGAGTGATGTGAAAACTTGATGTGTAAATGAGAGAGGAAGGCCTCCTTTTATAGTGATCTAGGGCACACTCCTCTAGATGGGCCACCTTGAAGAATTAAATCCCAATTAGGTCCTCACTTTTAGAAAATATACCTTGATTAAATACAATTAAAGGATTTACCATTTCGGAGCCTGAAATAGCCGACCCAGAGGCGGAGAAATAATTATCCCGAAAGCTAAATTACTGGAAAATGAGAGTTTGAAATCCTGGCGGGAAGGGGTCAAGGTCGAGGTCGACCCTAACCTGATCAAGGTCAAGGTCGACCTTGACCTCAGACCCTAACTTTGTCAGGTTCTACAACAGAGATCCCAGAGATGCTAGAAACTTAGAAGTTGATGTCTGAATAGGACCCAATGTCTGGAATAGATAGAAAATCCTCAGAATGATGTGATGAAGGACTAGGAGGTCTCATTTCTGAATCCTACCTAGAAAATCAAGCCATGGAAGCGAGAAAATCAGGAAAGTCCTTAAGACCTTAACCCTAATTTCACCTAGAATGAAGAAATCAAGTGCAGAGAAGAAGTGGAAGACAAGGGAGAATGCAAAGATGCCAATCCTGACCCTAAACCACTTACTCAAAGGGCTAAACACTCTTAACATAGAAGTGCTTCCATTTTAAGATGATATATATATATGTGTGTGTGTGTGTGTGTGTGTGTGTGTGTGTATGGCATGTATTATATGTCTATATATATAGATATATAATATATGACATGTATATATATATATGTGTGTGTGTGTGTGTGTGTGTGTGTGTGTGTGTGTGTGCATATATAATATATGACATGTGCATATATACATGTATATATGCATGTATACAAGCATATATACACATGTATACATGCATATATATACATGTATATATGCATGTATACAAGCATATATACACATGTACATATATGTACATACACATGTATACATATAGATGTACATGTACACATGTATACATGTATATATGTGTATACATGCATATATATATGTATATATGCATGTATACACATGTATGTACATTCATATATACATATATATATATATGCATGTATACATGTATATATGTATATATACACATGTACATACATATACATACACATGTATATATACTAAATCTATTTACCAAAAACTTCAAATAATGAAAAATCTATATATATGTACATGTGTATACATGTATACATGCATATATATACATGCATACATGCACATGTATATATGTATATATACATATATATACATGTATATATACATATATACATGCATATATATAATAATAATAAATCTATATATAATCAATACACATGTATATCAAAAACTTCAAATAATGAAAAATCTATATATAATATATACACATGTGCATATATAGAGGCATGTATGCATATATACATCTATATATGTATGTATATATGCATCTATACATGTGTGTGTGTGTGTGTTTATGTATGTATGCATCTATATATGCATATATACATGTAGATATGCATGTATATATGCATATATACATGCATATATACATGTGTATATACATATATACATGCATATATACATGTATATATATACATGTGTATATGCATATATGCATGCATATAGACATGTATATATGCATATACACATGTATATATATACATGTATATACACATGTATATATGTATATACACATGTATATATGCATGTATACATGTATATATGCATGTATACATGTATATATGCATGTATATATACATGTATGTATATATACACATGTATATATGCATGTATACATGTATATATGCATGTATACATGTGTATATATACATATATGTATCTATACATGTATATATGCCTATATGTATATATACACATATATACATGCATATATACATGTGTATATGCATATATACATATGTATACATGCATATATACATGTATATATGCATATATACATACATATATACATATATATATATATGCATATATACTAAATCCATCTATCAAAAATTACAAATAATAAAAAATGAAATATGAAAAAACATGAAAATGACATTTGCAAATTCGAAAGCCTTGGGTCCACGGGTTTCGTTGTCGTTGAAAGTGATAGTGAAAGTCGCTTTCGGCAATTTTATTTACGCCAAGTTTAAACCTAATTCACAACTTTCAATCAAAAGTCATATGCTAAGGACTTTTGATCGAAAGTCCTATATTTAATTTCGATCGAAAGTGACATAAGACTTTCGATCGAAAGTGACTTGTCTCAAGACTTTCGATCGTAAGTTTTGTACTTATGATCGAAAGTATGTCATAGTTTCTATCAAAAGTCAGTAAGGATTTTTGGGCTGAATTCACTTTTCGAGCCGAATTCGTTCCTCCAAAAAAGTGTAACCCACTATTGTGGGTTCACCGATAAGAGGAATAACCCTGCTAGAATAATGTGCAAATATGTTCTTGAGAGATGTTTGAGAGATGTGTTGTCATTGATGTCAACACATTTCTTTGTCTAGTACAATGATGTAGTGAAGTTCAGTGAGTTCATTTGATCAATGTAAAGATTATGATCAAGGTTAAAGTTTTTTGATTAAAGATATTGTAGAGGGTTTTGTAGTTGATAGAGTTTGAGTTTCAAAGGTTTTCATGGAGATTTGAGTGAGTTATGAGTATTTGTGTTGTGACTGGTTTTTAAGTTATTTAGTGGTGGTGACAAAGTGATAGTATTTTTATTTCCATTGCTCCACATTATAATATCTTTCTCTACATATTTGGAGGCATGTTTTGTACATTGATGTGTGTCCTCAATTCAAGTGGTTCATGGTTTGGAGGTCTACAAGTGATTTTTCAAGGTTGACAGTCGTTGCAGTTAGCATTCTTGAGGTTCGGTATGAAGATGATGGTGATTCCAGTAATTTTTGTTGGTGTGGATGTTGTTATGGTAATTCATGATGATTGTGGATGTTTCTAGATCATGTGTCTTTTGTGTTGGTGGTCCACATTGATCTTTGAGCTCACAATTGATGTTTTCCATTGGTATGATTGGTGTTCTTCATGTTCTTTGTTGACTAGATGCTTGTAGTTTATTGTAGATGTTTGAGGCATAATCATTGGAGATGTATCATGTTTGAGGTGAAAGATTTTGGTTTGTACTATGTCTTGGACAACATTTCTTAGTCATCATGTAATATCGTATTGACTATAATTATACTTTTTAAATTAGGTGGTGAGTTTTGAGCCAACCTTGATGATCTTTCTAAGGTTGATGTCATGTATAATGTAATAATCTTGTATTTGTGTGTGTTCGTGAAGATATGTGTGAGTATGTATGTGCACTAAATATATACATATTTTGAAGGAAGAGAATAAGTGCGAAGGATAAATTTGTTTTGTGCTTCAATGGAACTGATCTAGGCATAGAGGAGATGTTATTATACAATTCAATTTTTTTAGATGTGATCTGAATTTTCTTGTACAGACAGTGAGCCTTCCCTGGGTAGTAAGCCTTTTTCATTTTGAGTAGTGTTATCTAGGTAGTGTGTCTACATGCATGTGCATTCCCCATTGTAATACTTCTAAAAGAGTATACCTATCTTTTGGGTTCATCCCCATCATTCTTTTTCCCTTAACCAGGTTTCCACGTAGAAAATTTTTGGTGTTATGTGTGTTCATGATGTGTATTTTATTTATGCTTCCATGTTTAATTATCATATTTGAGAATAATTTTAAGTTGAGTGAGTTTTTTGAGACAACTAATTCACACCCCCCCCCCCCCCTCCCTGAAGTTGTCTGGCCTATTTCAATCAATTGGTATTAGAGAAGGTTCCTTTGAAGAATCCTAAACACTTGAGGTGATCTAGGATGGAAAGTTACAAGAAGGACAGTCTAAGATTTCGTGGTACAAACTACTCTCTTTGGAAAAGTTGCATGAAGTGTCATCAGAGATGCATCGGTGAACCTTTTTCGGATATTACCAACACCCAATATACTACTCCTGCAAATCCTATAACTTTGAATGAGATCAAAAAGGTTAAATATAATATTAGATCTAAGGAAGCATTGTTGAGTGCTCTGACTAACATTGAAATGATGAATTTTATGGAAATAAAAACTTCTCATGAGATTTGGAAGAAGTTAGAAACCTTGTATAAAGGTGGAAATTATGTGAAGATTACAAAATTATAGAGCCTAAAAGGAAAATATGAGATGTTGAAGATGAGAGAAGATGAGAACATTACTTCTTACATGTAGAAGGTGAATAGATTGTGTGCAATATTAGATGTGCCAATGGACAGTTCAAAGAATCAAAGATTGTTGCTAAAGTGCTTAGATCTTTACCTACGTCCTACAAGCATAAAGTTGTTGCTATTGAGGACACCATAACTATAATAAATATAACCAGAGACATGCTGATGTGTAAGCTTGTAGCTTTTGAGATGAGTGAGTTTGGTGATTCTCTTCCTAAGATAGGTCATTTTTCTTCAAGATGTCTGGAAAGAGTTCTTAAGGATAAACCTAATAAACCTAGATTTCAAAAGAGAAGTTATAATGTTGTTTATGAAGGTGTGAAAGATGATGAATCTAATAAAGGAGATTCAAGTGATAATTAATGGGTATTTATTTCTATCAAGGAAGATGATCCAATGCCTAATGACTCTACTAGATGCATGAATGTGGAAAGATATTTGGTTGCACAAGTTGAAGAGAACGATGAATGGGTGATTGATGGTGGATGCTCTTATCATATGATAGGTGATAAGAGTAAGTTTGTGATTTTTTGAGACAATTGATTCACCCCCCCCCCCCCCCCCCCCCCTCAATTTGTCTACCCTATTTCCATCAAGCACCACACCCCCCCCCCCACAAAAAAAAAAAAAAAAGAAAGAGAAAATGAAGAACTAATAATCCCCTCCTGAAGTAGACACATGTCACATCCCAAGAAAAGATCACAAATGAATGAAATTTCTTTCGGTGAAGGGTTTGGTGATGATTTTTTTAGTCTGCTCTGATTTAGAATAATGCATCAAATCAATGATGCCTTGTTGAATTAGCTCCTAAATATAGTGCATGTGTATCTCAATTTGTTTCTTCATTTGATGATGAACTAGATTTCTTGAGATTTGTATAGAACTCTAATTATCACAAAAGATGATTGTAGGCTTCTTGACTAGAATACCAAACTCATTGAGAATATTTGAATATTGGTGGCATTAACTACCCCTCGATACTTCCCTATTGATGAAAGAGAAATTTAATATTGTTTCTTTCTCAACCAATATGAAGAAGCAATACCCTGAAGTAGACTTATGATGTTGAGAATCACCTGCCCAATATGAATTTGTATATCCCACCAAGTCAATATACATTCATGTTTCATATTGAACTCTATAATTGTAATTACCATGAATGTAGAGGAGGAGCCTCTTAGCTACTTTCCAATGTAACTCAAGTGGTTCCTACATGAATCGAGAGAACATGCCCACAACATATGAAATGTTAGGTCTTGTATGAGTTAAGTAGATGAGACTACTAACAAGCTATTGGTATAAAATGCCATCAACTAGGGTTGAAGAGAACTTAGCCTCAAGTTTGACTCCAGACATAAATGGAGTCAGTGCAGGCTTACAATTGATCATGAAAAACCTGGAGAGCATATCAAGTTCATACTTGGGTTATCCAAGGAAGATACCTAAGGATGACTGCGTGATCTCAATCCCCAATAAGTAATGAAGAAGACCTAATTTATACATCAAAATGCTATCATATAGAGAATTTTTCATTGCCTTGAAAGTGGATGAGTAACTCTATGTGATCAACATAGAGAACCAAAAATCTGAGAGTGTCATCTTTTTGTAGAATATATACATTTGGATTAGAATGGCATTGATTGAAGCTAACTATAAGAAAAAATGAGTCAATTTTGGCATACCAAGCTTGAGGATCTTGTTTCAGGCCATAGAGAGACTTTTGAAGCTAACACATAAGTGAAGAATCCTAAACAAAACCATGTGGCTTCTCAAAACTTCCCATCAATAGGATGTAGATATATCTAGGACAAGTTGGATGTAATTCATCTAGAAAATAGTTCAAAATTCTCATAGTCAATCCTGAGAACCTAGGAGAACCCTTTTTCTACCAAATGAGCCTTTTACTTACCAAACGACCCATCTGCTACTTTTTTTTCAATAGATCCACTTGCATTGAAAAATTTTCCTTCCCTTGGGAAGAGGGACTAAATCCCATGTGTATTCCTTTCCAAGGAATTGAACTCTTTTTGCATTACAGCATCCCACTCAAGAACACCTGAAGCTTCTCTAAAAGACTATGGATCAGAATTTGAAGCAATGAAGAGATCTAGAGCTTTCTAAAACTATGACCTTGTTCTTCTAGTATATAATGGATCACCAATCCAATCAACATATAAATATAATGTCCTTCAAATCCAAAGAGGTGTTGAGGCTTGAGATTCTAGGGAAGAATCATTAACCTATGAATGATGACTAGGAGAGGAATTTGAATCATCATCATCATTATCACCATCTAAAGTGGAGGAAGAAGACTCCTCATCAAAATTTGGAGGATCAATATCCTCTAAATAAATATCATCATGATGCAATACCTCCAAAGTGATGGTAGATGGGGATGTGGTATGAGAAGAATTGGAAGAACTTTCCTCAAATTGAACCTCCTCTCAATGAACAACTCATGTGCAGTATGATGGATAAGTCTATAGCCTTTGACATCATGTGGATAACCAATAAATATTCAAGCCTTTCTTTTCAAATCCATATCCTTTCATTTCTCATTTGGCTAATGAACCCTTACAAGAGAATCAAACCCTCTAAAGTGCTTAACTATGGGTTTCTGACAATTCCAATCTTGAAAAGGGGTTACCCCTATTGGAAAAATGGTCAAATATCCCATCGGGATTCATGACATGGCTTAACCACCTCTTGTGTCTTCTATAAGTGTAGTGGTTGTATCGGGCATTAACAGGGCGATCTTTTGGTGCAACGGCAACTACTACTTGTAACAACCCCTTCATAGATTTTGTGAGGAATTTGATTCTAGATGTAACACACATTGTTGATGGTCTCTTCTCAATGTTGAGTTATCAAATATTTTGAGTGAATCATAAAATTAGCAATCTCCTTCAAGAACATGTTCTTGCATTCTACAACACCATTTTTTCAAGGACTGTAGGGAACTGTATTTTGCATATTGATACCATCTAAAGAACAAAACTATTCAACCTAATTGTTAACATATTCTCCCCCATTATATGTACACATAACCTTGATGAACTTTCTAGATTGCTTCTTTGCAAAAGCTTTGAAATCTAGAAAATTTTCAAAGACCTTAGACTTTTGTTTGAGAAAGTAAACCCATGTGTATCTAGAGAAGTCATCAATAAATGTCAAGACATATCTAGCCCTGTTGAAATATGGTTGTAGAAATGGTCTTTCCAAGTCACTATGTACCAACTCCAATAGTTTTATAGCTCTCCATGCTTTTCCTTTATCATGGTTCTCCTCAGGATGCTTACCAAGAATGCATCTCTGACAAACTCCATTAGAAAATTGAATAGAAGGTAACCTTGAGACCATGTCCTATTGACTAAGTTGTTGCAAGTAATGGTAGTTCAATTGGCCAAACCATTGATGCCACAAACAATTCACCTCATCTGCATGAGTAACATTTTTTAAGGATTAAAAACCTCACTATGTCTCTTGTTGTTGTAGCTGGGTGTGCGACTAGGGCTCCTGGTGTTGTGTCACCTGCTCCAACCACCTCTCTTATTGCTACAGTTGTGCGCACACCTAGGGCCCCTAGTGTTGTGTCGCCTACTCCAGTTGCCTCTCTATCTCCTATTGTTGTAGCTACACAGGCACCTAGGGCTCCTGGTGTTGTGTCACCTGCTCCAATCGCCTCTTGGGCTACTTCTCTGGGAGCCCCCTCTGCCACAGTCCCTTTTGTTTCTAGACATGAGTCTGTTCCCTCTAGCGATCCATTTTCTACTATTGTGGGGACAGTGAATGGCACATCTTCTAGGGCTCCTGTCATTGTTTCCTCCCTTTCCTCAGTCATTCAGGTTGCTTTAGCTGAGGATGTGGATGCTGCCCTTTTATTGGCCTCTAGTGTGATGGCATCTGATCTTGTGAGTGAGGGTGAGGTCAAGGGCCCTCGGGTGGTGTTTACAATGTCCTTTGATTCTAGGGATGCTGCTATGATAAATCTGGGGACCAATTGTGGGCCTATTTGTGTCTCTAATCCATTATCCATTGTGGTGGACCAGGATGTAGAGGAGGATTTAGATCACAACATCTATTTTTTTTCTTCCCATGCCTTGATTTGCAGGTTTGGAGGTTTTTGGCCCAGCCAGCCGAAGCTTCATGATTGGATTTCTCGTCACTAGGAGCCTATCCTTGTGGATACATTGCATGTCTTTCCCTTGGCTAAAGGGTATTTTGTTGAAAATTTTGAAGATGCTTCAAATAGGAATAAGTTGTTGTGTGATCATTTCTTCAACTGGGAGGATCATTTTATGCTCATGGTTAAACCTTGGCATTTCAATTTTAACCATATTTCAGACTCTTTCACCTGGTTCCTTATTTGGGTCCGTCTTCCTTATCTTCCTCGGCATCTTTGAATCTATTCACTTTTTTAGGGGATTGGAAATGCTCTTGGGGATTTTTTGTTGGTAGATGGTGCTTCTTCTAATTTGTATCATTCTACTTATGCTTGCATTCTTGTTGATATTGATCCTTCTAATGGTCTTCCTGCGGAGATGGTGATCAACTCCTCCAAAGGAAGTTGGACTCAGACTCTGGATTATGAAGGGACTCCCTTCAGATGTTAAAGATGCTTTAAGACTGGGCATATGGATGCTCAGTGTGGATTGGGTAAAAAGAAAAGTGTCACGTCTTGGTGGAAGCTTGCTTCGACTCATCACTATTTGGTGGAGAAGAAGCCTGTTTCACCGAAAAGTTTCTCCCAAGTGGTTGCGCAGGTCCCTCATTTTTTTGTTGGTCAGGATTCGATTCCTATTAGTGCCTCTTTAGTTGCTTCGTCACCTAGTTTTTTGGGGGTGGTTGCATCTTTGGCTTCACCTGGTGTTGCGGGGGTCATGGCCGCCAGTGATTTTGTGGTCGCTTTTCCTGTTTAGTCATCTGGTTTTGTGGCAGCCTCTGCTAGTAGCCATGA
Organism: Chamaecyparis obtusa; assembly: GCA_027943335.1. Lineage (NCBI taxonomy): Eukaryota > Viridiplantae > Streptophyta > Pinopsida > Cupressales > Cupressaceae > Chamaecyparis > Chamaecyparis obtusa. The sequence continues at coordinate 1,843,393 of BSBK01004314.1, read as the reverse complement.
TCGCTCTGCATTGGTTGATGACCCTCTGCGATGGCAAGTTGAAGCGGCTAGAGTTGAAGAGGGTTGGATTATTGTCAAAGGAAAAAAATTAAGAAGTCCTCCTCTTCGTTTGACATGACTCTTCGTTCCCATTAGAAGGGTGTTAAAGGAAAATCCTATTTTTGGATTTCTCTTTAGTTAAGGGTTGCTTGAAGGTTCTTTCATGTTTTAAATCATCCAGGTTGTGGGTGCCTATTGTAAAACCCTCGCTTTGGTCTTGACCCGTTCTATTTAGTGGGCTTTCTTGAATATCTTTAGTGACCATTATGTACAGGGTTTTGGGGCCCCTTCAAAACTTGTATTAACCTTAATAAAAAAAAATACATTGTTTAAGGAGAGCTAAGAACAAAGTAAGAAAGCTGATATAACCTATATTAATGATCTAATTTTCCCATAGCAATAATAGACCCATTATTCATTTCATTGATTACCACTTAATTTGGTGTAAAATCAACTTGCTTGTCAGAATTAGTGTGAGTCATCTCATACACAGATAGGATATTAGTTGATAAAGATGGAACACAAAGGAAATCCTCAAATGTTCCTTCACCCATGTTAATAGACCCTCTCTCATGCACTTCAAGAGGAGTGTCATCACCTATTAGTATGCTAGGCATAGAACATGGATCTAAAGAGGTGAAATCATCTTTTGAAGAATTCATGTGATGCGAAGCACCCAAGTCAATAATCCAAGAATTTGGTTGTGAAATAACTACAACTATGGCTTTACCCTATCCTTTCCCATTACTCTTGTTTGGGTCCTTATAAGATCCTTCTAATGAATTATGTTTGACTGAATGAGGCACCTTGATATTATTCTTTTCTAGAAGATGTGAAGGTGGTCTATTTGTTTCATTAAACACTTATGTTCATCATGGCCAAGTATCTTATAGTAAGAACACTTGACCTTCTCCTTCTTATCTTGTTCTCCTTTTAATGAAGAAGTTTGGTTATCTACTTTTAAAGTAGCAAATTTATGATCTTTCTTCTTCTCTCCTTGGTTATTTTGGTTTCTTATCTTGCTTGTTGGACCCTTTTTTTGTGCCTTGATATTTGACAACCAAGGAATGTGACTTAGAGGGTTTGATTGTCCACATTAGAACCAATTCATCCTTATCCCTACTAATCTCTGAGGAAAATTCATCTAGAGAAGGCATTTTGTATGTGGAACCTAGGGCACATTTTGTAGCATAGAATGTAGAAACAAACATTGAGTAGCTAGGACCAAGCTTAGAAAGAATGCTCAAGTCAGTTGTTTATCGTCCTTCTTTATTCCACATTGTTCAAATTGTAATCTTATATAATTGAGCTTTGTGAAGAAGTTTTGTATAGTATCAAAAAATTTTGGAATCAACCCTATGAGTTCATTCTCCAACTAATAACCTCTTAACTCGTCCTACTTACCAAAGATGGTTTCCAAAATGGTTACACTTCATTTGGTGTATTGGCAAATTCAATGTAAAAAGAAGGTCGGGGGAAACTAACATACACAAAGTGTCAAAGGCTTCATTACATTTATTAAAACATTTTATCTATTCTACACCATCATTAGATGTTTCTAGTCCCATTGTAACATGATGATATCCATATCTTTTCAGATATATAATCATCTCAGATTTCCATTCAAAATAATTGTATGGTGTTAAAAGAGGAACTATAGAAGCATCCATGATAGCAGAAAAGAAGATCATGAAGAATCGGGAAAAGTACAAGAGAGAAGACACAATAGACAACCCCCCATTTTCAATAGTCTCAAAAATATGTCCTCACATTAACCATTAACCACGTGTCCTCACATTAACCACTCTTAATAACCTAAGCAAGCTTAAATAAAATATGTGTAGGAAAAATAAATACCCCCTAACATAAGAAAAATAAAAAACCTACACTAACAATATTGATACATGACATCTTTAGTGCATCATTTTATTAGATACAAGGATCAGTTGACAAGTTTCTATGATTGCTCACTACTCGTTCAATGGGTTGCACTTGAACATTTTTCATATTTCCATTTTAGTATAGGGACATGAGAATAATGACCACAAAAGCACAAGGTCATGAACATTATGACAGTAATTCTAATGAACGTGAAATGATATCCTTGTTGCCAATTCATTCTTGCAAAATAATCAATATAGTTTGATTAGAGCATTAGTTGGTTTTAAAATATTTTATTATTGTTAGTTTTCCTTCATTTAAAAGATGGCAATTTGGGAAAATCAGTTGAAATCGGTTTTGCTTTGGGTACTTTGGAAATATTACTTCGAACTAGAATAACTTAATTTGTAATATATAAAGACTTGGTTTAGTTTTGAAAGGAGAGATGTAAAATCTCTCGGAACATCATCACATCTGAAAAGTCCTCCCATTGAAGCAAATCAGAATTTAGCAACATATATCATGCAAACTGCTAAACAAGAAAAGTGATATCTATCTATCAAATCAATGTTTTATCCTAATGGGATTCAATCAATTACATTAGCTCTAATGTAATTCTATCCATTAGATTATCTATCCATTCAATTAGCATCATGTCACAACATTGACTACATCAATCGATCAATCAAACAAGCATATTAATACTTAATCTTTCAATATCAAACAAGAATTAACAAAAACAAGCAGTTATGTAAAACCAAAAATACAATTGTTGTGTATGCGCAGAATCATAACAGAGCAATTTTTATATGCGCTGAAGATTTTCACCTATGTTCTAAATCATACACATGCGCATAAATAAATTGCATATGTGTCATACATGCGCAACAAAAATAAATGTTTGTGCAGGAGCCATAAATGTGCCACAGGAAGCAATGAATGCGTAGAAAAATAGGGTATATGCACAGCACTTTGAAACTATGCATTCATTCAATCTAAAATTTCACCTACAAAAGACCGCAATAAATTCATCAAATCGAAAAAAGTTGAGGCGTACATACTGGCTCTTTGTTGTCAGTTGACCTCTAGAACCGTCGGATGCACTTGAACCTATGCTTGTGCAACGGGAAGGCAACGGCTATCCAGCCATATCGTTCGATGTGGTCGGATGCCTCTCCACTGTCATGCATGTCTTCATCGTACAACTGATCATCTGTGGTCAGAAATAGCCAGTACCCTACAGTTTTAAAAATAAATGTTCTGACAGTAGATTTTTAAAAGAACTTTTTAATTTTAAACTCCTTGTACTTACATTAGTTTTTTTATCAAATTGACTCCCTAAGCCATGGAAAATATTATGTTAGAAATTAGTTTGGAAGTTTTTAAAATAATTATTTTATTAAAAAAGTTTTTGAAATAATTTATTCATCATTTTTTACATATTTAAAGATCATATTATAATATATAATATAGTTATTTTAAAGTAGGGGAGAGGGACCAATAGTTGTGAGGGTTCAATAGTCGTGAGGTCATTAGTGAATATATTATCGAGTCTTACACCATATTTTTACTATATATTGTGATTAAATAATCCAAATGTAAATTAAAAAAATCCAAATGTTGATAAAAAAATGGACCAATACTTGAACACATGAGAACCTATAAATGTTATATTAAAATAACATAAACAAATGAAATAAATAACTTTTTGTCTTAAATAATATATCATACTTATCTATCATATGTGTGTCAATTAAAAAATAATATGCCCACTTAATAAAATAAGATGTCCACTTAAACAAGTATTGTTATCTTAGTGCACAAATACTATTCTTATGTGTACAACTATTGGGGTAGCAATGTATATGCATTAAAATATTTCATATTAATAATTGGTTTTATCACAAATATAAAAGGTGAACACAACCAAAATGCCTTGTATTTTCTCATGAAATGTGTGAGATTGTCAAAAAGTTTTAGTGTTCAACTATTGGTCCCTTTGTGTTCGATATAGGTTGTATTTTATATAATAATGTGTTAATTTTATAACAATAAATAATTTTTTTCTGTTGAAACATCGGTACTTTTGTGTTGGATTTAAAAGTTAGTTATAACAAATATTTATGATTACTAATAGGTATATGGTCCATTTAAGTTGCATATATGTCATATTTTGTATAGAAATACAATCACCCACTAATAACAAATGATATTTTTAAATTCAACTACTAGAGATTTTTAGATTAACTTTTGGTCGAACCTTTAAAAAGCCAATTTTTGTACACATTTAACTAGGCGTGCTATTTTAACAAGTTGCGTGATGAGCCACACCTTCAAACCTTAGTTATGTCCATTTTACATTTCTAAAAAAAATGACGGTCTTACGATATTCTATGCAACGGCTACATGTTGATGAAGTTAGCCCTCATGACTATTGGTCCCTCTACCCTATATATTATACGGAATTTAGATAATATTGATATGTAACTTTTAAAAATATATGGTAAGTATAAATATTATTGGAATTATATTTGTTGATGAAATATTCACTTATAAATATTAACATAAATTTTTACAATATATTTAAATAAAATTGAAATAAATAATTCAATCAATACATATAATTTAAATTTAGTGCATACATACATACATACATATATATATATATATATAATTTAATTTATTTTGTATTGATTTAAATACGATATTGTTTATATTCAACATTAATATTCTCAAAAAATCTTGTATCACCATATATTTAAATTCAATTAGGAGGAGTTATTTAATGTATACATATAAATTATAATTAATTTAAATTAATAATAATTCTTAGTTAATGTCAAAGTTTCTAAATTCTATGTATTTTTTTCATCAATAATATTATTTTTTAATTTAGTATATTTAAGAATACAAATTGTATAGTTTTAATTTTAATTGTTTTTAATATCTATTGAATAAAATATTTATATTTATATTTAAAATTCTAATTATATTTATTTTCCAATGTTAAATAATAATGTTAATAATTAATATAAATTTTGATAATAAATATTAATTATTAACATTATTATTTAATATTAATATGAATTATCCTTAAATATTAATATTAATATTTAAAATAATAAAGTTAAATAATAATGTTAATAATTACTAATATTAATATTAATTATTAACATTATTATTAAACTTTTTTAATATAATAATAAGTTTAATAATTAATATAAATTTTGATAATGTATTTAAATCTAATTTACTTTGTATTGATTTAAATTTTATATTATTTATATTAAACTTGGTATCAGTGATTTATTATTTTCACAAAGATAATTATCAAAGTACATATATGTATAAATTTTATAACACGTAGGTAAAATGAAATTAAAATTCATATGTATACAAGAATCTTACACATCTAAAACTATTAAACATAAAAAATAGTTGAATCAAAAAGAGAATAAAAATATATTAAAAATTTTGAACTTTAAATTTTTTATTTTAATTATTTTATTTATATATGTATATTTTAAAAATTTAAAAATATTTTTTTCTAAATTTTATATACTATATATTTATTAAAATTATTAAATAATATAAAAAATAAACATATAAATAATATTATAAAAAAAAATTAAAAAGCTAGAGAGATTGGAGATTTGGATCAAGGCTCTGCTCTGATTTGCGATGATAGGCGGCAATGAGAGAATGCAAGTTGATGGTTCTGCTGGCGTCACCATTTTTGAAAGTTCTAACAACCGTGCGGTTGGCGCCCTCTCCAGTGCGATCAATGTGAAACAGGCGTGATCTTTCTTTGTCTTCAGCTTCCACTAACATTAATTCTCCCTGTCTTTCGACTGAGCCTATACCCGCTGCCATTAACACACCCCCTCCGATTTTATCGCACCCCATTGCTGATGGAAAAATTGATAATGTTGCCTTTAATAACCAGGCCTCTGCTTCAAAGGAAGTTAACCCTTCACCTTTGCAATCAATAGCTCCCGTTAAACCCAAATCCTTCCTTGAGGCGGTGGCGAATTTCGCACCTGCCATGAGCACCAGCGCAAGGTTAACTTCTGCATCAAACAATGAAACCAGACAAGCAGGTAAGAACCCTGGGAACCCTTCCTCATTCGATGTTTCTCCAAACCCTAAAATGATAGTGGAAATTTTGAAGGAAAAGGATAGGTTGAGGAACTCTGCTATTTTCTTTTTTGCAGTTGAAATTGATAAGGTTCCTCCTAGGAAATTTTTAGACAATTGGTTCCATAACTACTGGAACCTAAAACTTGGCTATTACATTTCATTTTGTCGTCAGATCCAGAAGGGATTATTTGTTATCTTTTTTAATAACCATGAATCTCAATCTGCTATTCTCAAAAAATAGTACTGGACTGTTGGTAACACTACGTTTTGAGCTCTTGCTTGGACTCCTGAAGCTATCCTTGATGAAGTTGTTGCCCTTTCGGCTCCTAGATGGATTCTTGTTAAGAAAATCCGTCCCTTTCTATGGTGTTTCTTACCTCAACTCCTCGAGCCCATCAGCAAATTTTCTAGAATGGACGACTCCGTCTGTCTGGTGCCTCACATGGATGCTAGTGTTAATTTCACTGAACCCGGGCAAAGATCTTCCTAGTGAAATTAACATTGTCATTACTAATGAGGTTTTTTCTTGTCCTATTGAGGTTCTTGGTGGGCTTAACGCCTATTTTCTTTGCAGGAAAGAGGGACATCTTAGAAAAGATTGTCCCATTATCAAGCGTAATAAATCTCCTAAATCGGCAAACCCTATTGTCTCCCCTGCTTTCAATCCCCCTGAACCTACTGCTTTTACCTCACCTATGACCAATCCTTTGCCCTCAATAGATGTTTCATCCCAGTCAATTTTAGCCTCTCAGATTCCGCTTAACCCCCCGAGCTTTGCCCTGCTTAGCCTTGAGGACTTTGCGGATAGTTTCCAGGCTGTCTCTAAAAAGAGGAAGAAATGTGGCCACAAACCTAATAATTCCTCTCAACCTGCCACTTCTTTCCTTACTCCCGCTTTTAACTCTGTGCACAATCCTCATCCAAATACCATTCCCTCCTCGCATCCCTCTGCTGGTAACTCCAGTGAACCTTCCGTCTTGGCTCTGCCTACTTGGCCTAAACTTCTAGTTAAGAACTTCAAAGAGATTACTGATGATTTTGTCTTGGAAGTCATTATGGTGGCTCCTAGCTTATCTAGCATCCCGAGTATGGAGCTGGATCCTGCATCGCCGTCCCTCTTGGATAATGATGATCTCCTCACTTTGAAGAGGAGAGGGAGACCTCTTGGCTCCAAAAACAAAAATTATGGGACTAAAAAACAAGGCAACTCTATCTCTGTGGGAGTCTCTCCTATGGAGGAACTTGCTTGTTCTGATGCGTCTAATCTTAAGTTGGTTTCCTCATGAATTGTGTTTCGTGGAATATTAGGGGACTGGAATGTCCCGATAGGAAATTTGTTATCAAGATTTTTCTCAATAGTATCAAATCTACCAATATCCTGATGTTGCAAGAAATTAAGACTACTGGATTCACTCTTGAATCCAACCTAAATTTTCTTTGGAGCAATGCGATTAAGTTTGTCACTAATCACCCTCATGGAAGAGGGTGTGTCGCCATCTTGATTAACCCTAAATGGGAAGCCTTCATCAAGGACAGTGGTATCCCCCCTTGCAACAGAGCTATTTGGATTATGTTTAACTATAATAATAAAGATTTTGGTATTTGTTTTGTTTATGCTGCTAATGATTATAAAGAAAGATCTAGTCTTTGGTCCTGGCTTACCTCTCTCCCTGATATTCCCTGGTTGCTGGGAGGGGACTTTAATATGATCGAGTCTCAGGAAGATAAAATTGGAGGACTTCCATTCTCCTGAAAAGATCAAGAAAAGTTTCAGTGGAATATGCTTAAGCATTCTAAGCTCCTCTTTGACCCTCTAACGGGGAACAAGAATACTAATCTGGGGCTTTGGTACACCTGGTGCAACTTTCAAAAAGACCCATCCAGAATATACTTGAGGCTGGATCGTTTTTATCTCAATAAGAATTTTTTCTCTATGGCCCCTAATGCCCAAAATAACTTAGTCTTAGTTACGCCTACTACTCTTTCAGATCATCACCCTATCTCGATTTCAGTTAGGTTTAGTTGTTCCCCTAACAATAGTCGGGTCAGCAGTCCCAAGTTTATTCTCAATACCAGCCTCTTGGCTAATGAAGATATTATTTCTGCCATTAGCATCATCAAACATATTAATAGATTTCACTACCCTTCCATTTCCCATGCTGAGAGGTGGAATATGAATGTGCTTCCCTGGCAGAATCTGCTTAGGACTGTTGGCCAAAAGAAAGCCAAGGATTTTAGACGCTCTGAGACTAGGCTTGCCGCCAACCTTTATGATGCTGAGATCGCTATTCAAGACAGTCCAGATAATCCTTTGTTGATCCCTCAACTTGCCTACGCTAAGGAAGCCCTTAAACAACATCAACAACATAAAACTCATGGTGCTAGGATTCATTCCAGAGCCCACTGGCTGCAATTTGGTGACAAGGGTAGTAAGTTCTTCTTTAACCTCATTAAACTAAACATGCTAATGAGTCCATTGAGAAGATTTTTATTGATAATCATGAAATATCAGACTTAAATAGCATAAAAATGGAATTTGCTCGCTTTTATGAAAATTTGTTTTCTTCTGAAGACTCCTTGGAAGCTAGCTCCCTCAAGGAACAATGCAGAAACATTATCCCCAAGAGGATTACGGACAGTGATGCCTCCCTGCTCAATAAACATATTTCCCTGGATGAAATTGAGAACTCTATTAACTCCCTTAAGAATGACAAGATGCCTGGCACCTAACGGTTTACCGGTTGAATTTTATAAAGCTAATAGTAAGTGGATTTGCAATGATCTGCTTGAGATCTATAATGAAGCTATTAACTCTGGCTCCTTGGGCTGCTCCATTAATAGGGGAATTATCAAATTAATTCCCAAGGATGGGGATAAAACCCTTCTTAATAATTGGAGACCTATCACTCTCTTGAACGTCTCCTATAAAATCTTTGCTAAAATTTTGTCTAGCAGACTTGAAACCATCCTCCCGAAGTTTGTCTGCTCTACCCAAACTGGTTTTATTAAAGGTAGGTACATTCTTGAAAACTTGATTACCAGTTGGGAGGCGTTGGATTGGGCTAAACACTCTAATCAGAACTCTTCTATATTTTTGTTGGACTTTGAAAAGGCCTACGACAGGGTTGAATGGAGTTTTATTACTATGATGCTTGATGTCTTTGGTTTCCCTCCCAATTTTTGTAAGTCTGTTGAGATGTTACTTAGAGATGATTATGCCCAAGTTGACATCATGGCTCTCTTTCGGAACCCTTTCCCTTGGGGTGATCCATCAGGCAAGGCTGCCCTTTGGCCCCTGCCCTCTTTTTTATTACCTCCGATGCTCTTTTTTACATTCTCAGAGATGACTCTCTTTCCCCTGCGGTTAAGGGTATTACCCTCCCTGATGGTAATGAGCTTATAAACTGTCAATTTTTCGATGATACTGCTATCTTCCATGAAGCCTCAGAAGAGAATTTTGTTGCTATGAATAAAAAGCTCAATATTTTTTGTGATATTTATGGGGCTCGTCTGTCTCCGGCCAAATCCATTTGTCTTGGTTGGAAAGACTAGCCGCCTGATTGGTTTAACAAGTATGGTTTTCAATGGGGAAGCCCTTGTAAGATTGTTAGGTATCTTGGCATACCGTTCTCCATGGAACCCTCTCAAGGAAATGTGGCTTTGGGTCAAAGATAAAATCTTCAACAAGTTGTGTAATGTCCCCGCCAGGGAACTCATAAGGAATCAGGTCTATGACCTAAAATTACAACTAACAATTTTATTTTTTAACATTCTAACATTACATCATTTGTTACATTCACAAGTACATTCCTTAAGGTTCCCTTAATGAATTTATTGACCGTTATCAAGCATTGAATTTTACTACTTAATCAAATGAAGTTCATTTCCTTTTCTATTTGTTTACTCCTTAACCTTATCTACGCACAACTCAATTGCATTAACAATACATAAATAAGCTTTCCATTAAAAGACCTCACTTTCCATTTTCGCTTAAGATCATAATAGGAGTGTAAATTACTTAACCATATATTGATAACCAACACAAACCATTCAATGAATCTTTCTTTTTCTATAAGTTTCCACAAATCATCATCTATAACCTTGTATAAGTCTAGTTAAGAATTGAGCTTAAAACCTTGTTTGAATAATCACACATTACTCACATTGAACTATACATTTAAGAAGTCACATCTCATTACTACTTTAGATAACATACATGTTTCCTTTTCCCTTATTATTTCACCTAAAGATACCCTTGAACTCTTAGCATATCTTCTCACTAACCATATATCAAAACAAGTTTCCTTTTAAAGAAGTTTACATCCATAAATAATTGCATTACCATTACTTCCAATTTTCATTTAAAAATTCACAAGAGATATAAGGTAGGAATTAATTAAACATAATCCATGCTTGATTTACCAACGGTCAATTCCATTTTTTGAGATTCCTACCCTTACCCATATACATAGCTTCTTTCATTTACAACTTAATTGGAATTGCAGTTATTGCACATGGCCCAAAGGCATAGAGAAAGATAATTACATCAAGTTGCCCAAGGGATTACAATACATCTTTACATCTTGATAACAAAAGATAGAGATACATGATACAATAACAAAATCTTCACCACTGAACAACTCAGAATCCAAGCCACAACACGAACCACGAACCATACCTCAAAAGAGATTTGCCACCCAACCATGTGAAACTGGTAAAGTTCCACCCCCGTGCTAGGAGATAGAACCAAGGTACTCTCAAGACCTTAAGGCAATCTAAGTCTCAAATACTAATAAATCCAAGACTCAAATAAAATGAATAAGGCACATAAAAATATCATCATATTATAACACCAAGGTTAAGGTTCTAGGAGACCACCTAAGTGAGTGTCATCACACAACCTGTGTATTGGGATCCACCCTGGCAACCATGTAACCCTGGTCCCCCCTTTATGAATAGGGATCCACCCTGGCAGTTATCCTTGGTCCCGGTACTCCAATCAGGTCTGTGTGGCCATTATTATGTTTTCTTTCATTATCTTTTGAATCCCCCCTTCCCAGGTTAATTTTTTTTTTTTTAAGGTTATCACTTTTTACAAACCCACCCATAGGATCATCTGGAAACCACTTTAGGGTTCCAACACCTATGGTGAGCCACTCACATAGGGTTCCTATTCCCTTACCCCATCACAATCCATAAATACAAGATAACACTTCCAAGTCTTGATTCATAGGTTTAGGAAACTCCCCTACGCACTCAGGCCCTCATAGCGAGTCCTAACCTTAGCCATATACATAACAAGAACCACTGGAAGAATGTCTACCACAAGACATCTCAAAGAAAAACATAAAACTTTCCACATGCATTAGTACAACTTTCCAAGGCTCATTTATAGGTCTAAGGAACCCTCCCGTGCACACAGGCCACCGAGACGAGTCCTAGCCTCATAAACTAAGCTCAAGAATATGCCAAGTGCAAAAACACCAAAAGTATACCATATAACCTCAACACCACAAGTAATAAACATGCATAGGGGATACAAACTTCCACACGCACAAACACAACATTCCATAGCTTGTTTTCATAAGTCTAGGAAAAACTCATGTGCCTGAAATTTGGCTAAGTCTAAAATTTTCAAAAAAACCAAAAACTATAATTCACATCTTAACTCCTATGAAGCTTAAACCTATCTCAATCATCCCAGAAGGTACCTAATTCCTTTATACAAGTATAACTTAAAGTATAAGAAATTTTATAAAGTATCGTAACTTATACTTAAATGTTATACTTGTATAAATCTTGTTTTGCTCAGTCAACACTAACTTGCTTGGCCAACGCTAACTTGCTCGGTCAACACTAACTTTCTCAGCCAACACTAACTTGCTCGGCAAAAACTAACTTGCTCGGCCAACACTAACTTGCTCGGTCAACACTAACTTGCTCAGCCAACACTAACTTGCTCGGTCAACACTAAACCGATTGCCAAAAACTACAAAATACAACTGTCAACTCTGACTTGCAGGTAAAACTTGGCATTATGGGGACTATGGTTGCCTAATCTGGGCATGACCCATTTGAGATCTCCCAATTTCCCTTCAAAAATGGCTCATCAATCCATCCTATCTATCTAACAAATCTATCCTAGATCTGGACAAAGAAAGGTGGTGCACAAACATATATGGACCAACAGGGTTGACACGATAGTTCTAAATTTTGGAAGCACTCACAGATATCCTGGAAAGAAAGGAGATAAAAGGGAGAATACTAAGGAGCCTATAGACTAAATTAATCAAAATAAAACAACCATTCACAAAGAAGCCTGCAAGAGGAAAAGAGTAGGAAAAAGGAATGCATCTCAATCCTACACCTTCATGACTCTTCCTGTTTCTTACTAGACTTCCCTATTTCATTCAATAACAGAAGATACACCATCACAACCAATCAAAAGCATTCCCAAACCTCCAGGAAATATTTTACAGCAAAACTATACAACACTCATAAATTTAATTCTCGGATGCATAGTTTGATCACACATAAAACATAGCATTAAATTCCTTCTAACTCATAGTTTATAAATCATATTCAATTCAATAACATATCATACTCATCCATAACACACATAAGAAAAATACAGAGTTCATCCCAGATTCAGACCCTACCTGGGGTCCTGCGGAGAATCCTCTTCAAGCGGCTAGAGCACACTTTGCAAATCTCCAAGATATGGCAGCCTCCTTGATGGATTTCCACTAGCAAGCATTCATCCTTACTCACAGGCAATCCCCACACTAGCACTCACAAAACTAGAGAACTCTCAACCTCACAAAAACCTCAAAATGATCTTTCTGGAATAATATATGCAGACAACTTCCAAAAATTTCTCTAAAAACCTCCCCCAAAAAATCCCAAAAACACAAATATTAAAACCCCAACTATATGGTTGGAGGAGTTGCTTTACGGGAAGCAACTTCTCCAACTTCCATAGTTGGTTGAAAAATTAAACCAACATCTCCCGTAAACAATAATAATAAAGCTTTTAATAAATTTAATCAAAAATTGCCTCCAAAGAACCCAATAACAAGAAGAATAAACATTAAGCTTTAAAGGAAAAACACATAGCACAATTGGGAAACAACTAGCCTAATTTTTAGGAGGTCTTGAGTTCAACTCCCTCCTAGATAGCTAGTTTTACTACAAAAAGCATACTCCTTTTATTATTATTATGTTTACTTTTTATTTAATACATTCATTAAATATACTTTATTTCACTCACTTTATTTACTTACCATAAATAACATACCATTACACGATTAATGAAAAACATACAATTATTATTATTTATATAAGCATGGATATATGTGTGTGCACCCACATATACACATACCTATATAAAATACAAACAATATAACACATATAAAATATACGTACATACATACATACATACATACATATATATATATATATATACAAGGATAAATCTAACTCACATCATAAATCACAGAACAATGTCAAATCATAGATCACAAGACCACATCACATACTGCATTCAGAACCCCTAGCCAGGCCTAAACAAAAATCTAAGTCCACGAGTAACCTTGAGAGTAATCTTGGTAATATCTCCACACAACAACAGTTCGAAGATTTTGAAGGCACGCTCAGACCTGTGTAGCCAAGTGGAGCGATGCCTGGTACCTGCATCCTGCAACACCAACCAACATGCATATATACATATATATATAAACAGACAATGGCAACAAGGAGGGAGAGTGTGACATCGTGTGGACCTCCTGTAGGAGTAACTACGACTGCCTCCCCTCATCCTACACTCACACCAGACAATGACAGCAACAAAGTATAATTGTATTAGTATGGTTAGTACCAGAATAATCTCTTTTCCATATTGTATAAAAGAATGCATCATAACATAATCATGTAAATATAAATCATCTATTAACTTTCAAAAACTCATTTAACCATCAGGCATGTACTCAAAATGTCTCATTATCAAATCAAGATAAACAAATCATATAACCCTAAATGCATTAGTCATGTCTAATCCCAAGTAACGTTATAAGAGAAGGTAACACATCTAACCCTTGAGTGATTATAATCAATTAACCTAAGGTACACGTTGAATAATAATAATGAGCATTTCGCATAAAAGCATATAAGTCTGTCAAGTGATCCTTTTAGCATTAAGGTCCTTAACTATTTCTGACACACAAGAAGATGTATAGGAACATACCTATGCAATTATTATTATTTCCCATATTAAAATATGAAGTTAGGGTGAGTTGTAAGCGGTTCAGTTTAAGAAACCATCACAAGAAGGATCATTCTCACATAAGTCCTTCCTAATTTCAAGAGATCATAACCAAGACTTGATAGGGTTGGAGGGGCATTACAAGCTGAATAAATTGCATAACAGGTCTTTATCTCTTGCTGGTAGAATTCAAGTATGCCAGAAAATTCTCTCATCCTACAATATTTATTATGCCTCTGCTTAGATGTTCAATGACTACCAAGTTGCTGAAATTCAAAAAGCCATCCGGAATTACCTCTGGTCTGATGGCAAAGGTAACAAGAAGATGCATTTTTTTAATTGGGAGTGGTGTCATGTTGACAAGCTCCTTGGGGGGTTTAGGGCTAAGGGACCTTAAAATTAGTGGCCCTGCTCTGGCCTCTGAGTGGATATTTCATTCTCTCGATGGAGATGATCTGTGGAAAGTGCTGATTAGAAACAATATAGAAAGAGGCTTCCCCAAGAATGCCAAATTCTGGAAAAGCCTTCCTTTGTGTGATCTGATTTGTGGTAACTTTCCTATCGTGGTCCAAGGTTCTATTGTTTTCAAATCCATCTGGAAGGCTTGGAACCATGTTAGGCCTTACATTAAGAATAAGAACTTCTATGATGACAATCATCTCCATGGTGAAAGATCCATTTGGTGGAACCTACAGCTAGGTGGTAAACCTTTAGCCCTCTCCCAAGGTTGCTCTGCCAAGCAATGGGCCACCTGGGGGAACAAGTAATTTGTGGATATCTTTGAAAATGACAGACTCATTCTGTGGGATGAGCTGAAGAATAAGTATAACATTCTTGCTTCTCATAAAAAGACTTATAACATGATTCTCAGAGCCAATAAGGACATTCCCTCCCTCTGCCACATTGATTCCAGCAGCTACATGAACATTAAGTGGCCGGATGGTACCATTATTACCAAACTTAAAGCCAAGAATATTTATGTTGTTATTGACTATAATGAATCCATTATTAGTCATGTTAACAAGAATTGGTATACTAATCTGGATGTCTCCTCCTGGAAGAAATTATTTGATAAACTTTGGAAAAGCTCTATTGATCCAAAAATTAAGTGTTTTAAATGGCTTTTAATTCTGGATAAACTTCCTATTAGGAAGGATTTTTCTGATATCACATACTGCAACATTTGTAGAACCCCGAAAACGGGGAGGCATATTTTCTTTGACTGCAGCTTTGCTAAAGAGGTTTGGCTTATGTTTGGTATCTCTATCCCTACCAATTTTAACATTTTTGAAATTATTACTAGTTTTATTGATGGTGCTAAAAAGGACATTAATATGTTTTGGAATATTCTCTCTTCTAACATTTTATGGCAAATTTGGAAATGCAGGAATGAGGAAAGGTTTCAAAATATTTCCAGGGTTCTTACTAAGTCTTTTCGAAGTCTCACGCATTTTAAAATTTTCTCGTAGGTTCACATTACCATGAAAGTTGATAAAGATAAATTCAAAAGGCTTCTCAGAACTGGATACGCTACGTTCTTCACCACTGAGCTAAAGATGGGCACTTTTGGAGACGTCATATGGACAATCTCAAACTCTTTGATCAAATTGTGAAGCAGCTTAACAAGGAAGTTAGGAGGAACAACAAAGATACTATGGGGAATATGATCCTCATGCTCAATCAAATTCAAGATCAGAAGAACATTGTGTGGATGGAAGGCACTATGGGGTGGACTGCTTGGGTGGACACTCATGATGACCTTATGCATTAGCCTATGGTTCCTCTGGCTCTTTTTTGTGGTTATGTTGTCGATTTATTACTTCTCGTGGTTGCTCTAGTGCTGAGGCTTAGCCTCTTGTAAATCTTTTTTGATACTCTGCGGTCTCTTTTTGTATCTTGAACTCCTTATATTTAATACAAAAAAAAATTTAAAAAAATTAAAACTATAAAAAAATTCATTAAGCCTCTTCCGTGGCTATCCATAATTAAAAAAACTATCTAAAAATTTACACCGAGTGTTTGAAAAAAAAATGCAAGTATTAAATATGCATTTTTGTTTTTTGTGCATGTCAAATCGGTCGGCAGGGGCCCACGGTAGCTCTGATTAGCTCACTTCTCTTCCCCTCCTCCACTCACCAATCAGCCAAATCCTAGTGTGCAAATGAGAACCATTTCACCCTTTTTCACTTATTTATAGCCATGTAAACCCTAACTCCCTAACTAGACATGTGTAAATAGGCCTAAGTTTTTGGAGGTCTGTTTTCACTTATTTTTCATCCAATCTACTTATTGTTTTATCATGAGATCGATTGACTCCTACAAAAAAAACGTGTTCAATCGATCTCCCTAGGGGGCATATACATAATTTTACTAGGGGTAAGGGCATGAGTTTGAAATAGAAATTTTCTTTGAAATAATGCGACAAAAATATCATTTCAAAGAGGGAGAAAATGTGCACCTAAAATTGACTTGAGAAAATTAATTAAATATTAATTATTTAATTAATAGTCCTTCTATTACTAAGTAAATTATTCAATTTATTCAGTTAATTCATCTTATCAGACTCCTCTAATCTTGTCTTCTAAATTCTACTATTAAATACGTTTCTAAAACTATTTAAATACCTTGTCACCATATGACTAAGTGTCCTAATCCACCTCATCCATGGCTAAGGAAACTAATTTATTTAATTTTTAAATAAACTTATTTATCCTCAACAAGGTGTCCCTTGTTCATAAGGGAAGGAAAAGGTTATGTGGCCTCGCGAGACTGTGAGACTGTGTCCTCATGGGACTAAGTCTCTTCCACCTTTCCTATCATCTAGCTCATTGTCCCTCCACCTCAATTGGTCAAAGGTGACTCAAAGGACACTTGTCCCAAGATTCCTACACCTTCAATTCTTCTTCCACCATTCACTCTTTGGTTATGGAGAGATATTTGTCTCTCCCTCCCACATAAGCATCCATGTTGTCAATGTAGGAGGAACGTCTCCCCTACTTTCTCTCTCACATTCCAACCAATCCCTACATCTCTACCTTCTCAACCAATTCAAATTCAACCATCCATTCTTCCAAAGATTCAATCCTAGCCATTGGATTATGCACATGGGATTAAGCTGAGGAAAACTCTATAAAAGGAGCTCTTATTTCTCTATTTTGAGCTAACTAGCAATCTTGTATTTTGGAGATCTAGAGCGTTTTAGAGCATTTTGAAGTGTGCCTTTGGCTTAGTTTCACTTTAGCAATTTAACTTTTATCATTTAGTATCATATCATGGCATATAGCATAGTAATCATGTTTTCAATCATTATCATATAGCTTTGTATCTTCAATCATTATCTTATATCTAGAATTGCATCTTTATATTTAGAATCTAGTTGCGTTATACACCATCATTCAAATCACTTGAGAAGTCATTTTAGAAGGTGATAAGTTTTGAAAGCATGTCATCTTACTAAAATCTCAAGGAGAAGATCAATGGAATCAAACTAAAGAGACAAGGTAAAAGAAGGTAAAAATTAATTTTTTTTATTGTTTCTTTATGTTTCATTGAAATGCTTATAGAAAGGTAAGATTTTGATGTTATTTGATGGTATAATAGTAGATTTTGCATTTAGACATTTCATAGGCATAGAGAAGTAAATAAGGATTAGTAAAGGAATGAGAAGCAAATAAGGAAGTAACTCTTTCAAAGGATAGAAATTATGAAAGGTTGTAGACTTCCAAATGATACTAATTGTAAAAGGTTGTATCTCTCGCCTAAAGGCAGATTTGATGAAGAGATGCGACCTCTCCCTTACATTGGGAGATAGAAAGGGAAGAAGGTTTCATTTGAGGAAAAAAAGGGTGATATTAAGGGTGCAATAACATACTTCTATCAAAAGAGAGATAATAAAAGTTGATCTTTGTCAATGTTTCTAAGATATCTAAGAGCAAATTTATAATGGAATCTTTAAGTAGAGTTTAGAACATATACGAGGTAGAAGTAGAGAAGGCCTTTAAACTGATTTAGGGCAGACCTTTATGGCAGATCCTAAAGGTTGCCAGGAAGAAAGAATAACAATTCCACTCCAATGACTCAAGTATGTAAAGGAACTGTTTGTCATAGCTCAAAAGATTGCACCTCTTGAGGGAAACAAGAGGATATAAAGTCACAGTACGAAGAAGTTAGGAAGGCATCCATGAGAGAAAATGCATACAACTGAGCAAGAAATCAGCAATCGTACAATTAATAAATTAGACACCAATTTATATACTATTCAAGTAATTGGTATGGTGCATAGTGCATTTTGACCTGGTTAATTGATTATCTTCTCTTCCATTTGATAGTAAGTAGAAGCATCTCATTATGGAGAGGGGCTGTGGTACATGCAAGGAATTCAAATGGCATAAGGTTCTCTCATGCAGTGGTGAACCGCGAGGGATTGGAAGGCCAAACTCCGGAGTGTCAATCTGTGATCCTAGGCTTGATGGACAGGTCAAGGCACCTTGTATGATTCCCCGTGTTACTTCATGATGCAGATGAGTTAGTGGGAAAGATCTTAAGAGAAACCTACTTGTATATTAATAATGATGAAGACTCTTTTATAACTTACAACCAATATGTTGTCCCACTAGAATGGAGATATAGTACATACAAGGTATACGACTAGCAAAAGGGTCCATTTAAAACCGAGCAAGGCTGGTAGGCCAAATGGCAGGTGTCATTCCCTTCTCCTGGGCTTGATGGAAAAGCTTGAGGTGCCTTCTATGAACTCCCATGGTAATTATTAGTGCGGATGAATTGTTGAAAAAAGCCTTAAGAGAATTCCTCTGCACATTATGATGGAATACATATAAAAGAAGCCAATAGCACCTCTAAGTTCCATTTGAGGAGAATGTCAAGTATCATTCATACTCTTAGGCTTGATGGAAAAGGATAAGCTCAAGGTGCTTTAAATGTTTTTCTAAGGAACTTCATCAATGAAATTAGTTAAATCATATAATTGAGCTAATGTTCCTAGCCCTTGTAAAAAAGATATATTTTATAGATTATGTTTCAACAATTACCTTACCTGCCATAATTGCAAGGTCTCAACCAAGATCTATCTTATTCTACTATTGGTAAATGATATCGCTAACTCTTCCATTTCTTGCTCTACTTGACATTGAAATTTAGGGCAAAAACTAGGGCATTGTAGAAGGGGACATTACAAACAAAAACTTCTAAAGTTTCTAGCATGAGAATGTCTTGATTCTTTGATTCCTAAAACTGAACTCTTAGCATTTCAAAAACAGCCAAAATCAATAAGAGAGCAACACTCCCAAACTCGACTACAGATAAAATTAAAATACAAGTTAATCAATCTCTCCTTATTTTCCCCCTCTAGTGAAGGAATGAACTTAAGCAGCCTCGTAAAAAACATTGCTATATTATTTACCACATATGAAGCAAAATTGTGCAATAGACTGGCGTATTTATATTCAACAAAACAACCCTAGAATATTTAATATCAGTCCTAGGCATGTTTTGCAATCATAAATAGTTTGGCATCAATACCTGAAATGGCAATCAGCCAACCTTGGTTCTGCCCGTCATACCTTATAAATTCAATTCAAGCGTCATATCCAAATAAGAGGATGTATGAGACCCCATGATATAAGCATGTGCTAAATGAAAAAAATGGCTTTGGAAACACCAGCAGTGCGGAGTGATTCTGCATCAATGTTTCAGATGAGACTAAAATCCTTTGCTTTAATGAAAACATTTACTGATCATTCCAAAATCTTGAATAGTATTTTCAGCCTGGCAGAAATCCACAAAGGTCACCAAAAACTAAAATTTTGCATCTTGGTGATGAATAGATAAGAGTACCCAGAATCACTGATGTGAAACATCTTATGTTGTTTCAAAAGCTTTTTAACATTTTATTCTTGGATTGTCAAAACCCTGGTATACAATCCTGATGTGTCCAAAAGAACATGTTCTATATACACACTTCCATATACATTTGCCTAAATCAAAAGCTGCTATTGCTAAGAGTATTAAGGCATAGACATATGTGATTTACTCATATACATGCAACTGGAGATCACTACCCCTGGACATCTTTCATTTATGAAACTAACTCAATGAGAGCATACATACCCACCTCGACCGAACTAAACATTGAACTCAGTACATCACATTTGCATCCTGTTGCAGACTTCTACAGCAGAAATTTGTTAATTCTAGAGACCAAATCTATTAGATTTCTACAATCCATACGTAATAATTAGTCACAGTTTCTGGATTCGATTGTGTAGAGTTTTTTCCATCAACATTTCACATCATACTACATGATCCATCATCAGGATGCAAGAGGCATTCAATGGATCTGCCCTATGACTAGCACACCAAATTAACCCTACTCCCAATGATAGTTTGAACACCAGAGCATTTTTTAAAGTTGATAGAAATATAACTAGTGAGATGATATAGTTGGGTACATGTCCATTTGCTTGATTTACCAAATAACTCTTTAACATATGTAAGACCACAAACTTCAGATGCATTTTCTTAACAGGCGACATTGCATATCAACTAGGACACAATATTAATTGCAAGAAGTAACAGTAGCAAATAGCTACAAGCTCAGCTTTTCTTCAGAAAACAATAACTGCAAGAAACAAGCTGTGAATGAGAAGAGTAGGACAAATAAAAAATGGGTGGATCTATAATCTCTTTTGGATATCGTATTTAAATGAAACTAAATTAATAGTGGAAATCCCCACATTGGAAACGATGACTAAATATTTGAAATTAGTAATATTAAATAAAATTTATAGCATCAACAGGACCACATAAATTATCTGATTGTCTCAAAGAATGCCAAGCTACCCCAGAATTTAAAAAATAGCATTAAACTATCATTGTTAAGATGATAATTGATTACTAACATAAAAAAGACCTCTTCATCCAGATTAAAAATAATCTAATCCATACCATTCCTGAACCAATATCCACCAACTACAAAACATTCTCAAGTTAAAACTTAAATGCAACCCGGTTTTCTCAAAAAAATTGCTCCATGAAGCATTTCCACAATATATTATATAGGCCTAAAAAATCTAGTTAGATCACGGAGCAGCCACTGCAATGCGACCAGCAACTTGGTCAAGATCCCTTTGGCCATTGGAAGTGATACGTCTTCCACTGAAATGCAAAACAAATTTGCATGTCAAAAAATTGAAGACCATACAGAACAGGACATTCAAGACACAAGCACAAATAAGCCAACTAAAGTAAAAACGTATGAAAGCACTCACCCATTAGGATCAATCTCGACAATGCCAATTTTCTCCAATTGCTGGAGAATATGCCGGGCAATAGACCCACTGCTTTTACAAAAATGTGGTGGAGCAACACCATTCCTTCTACGCCCACCGTAAATCTTTCGGAATCCCCCAACTCCAATTCCCTGGTTTAAATAGATTTTCCTCGCCATTGATGCTGATATTAAGTTAACAAATATAAAAAATGCTTAATTAGCAATTCTCAATTGAATCGTGAAACAAATTTAACAGAAACCAGGTCAAAAGAAGCATGATGAAATAAAATACTAGAGCTTAGGTCCTCCAAAAGGTGAGTCTAGTGCACTTTTTAAAATGTAGTATAATAAATTGTGGAAATCAAGTTAAAATGACAAGTAAGAACTAAGCTTCAGAGCAGGAGACAAATGTCAAATATTTGAATGTAAAAACTTGTATATCAGCAATAATATGGACAACATGTTTACAGGAATATATCATGACAAAACTGAATTAGTTAGTTGATGCAATAGTAATTCAAGAACTTTGCAGAAAATCAATAATGGAACATAAAACTATAAGAATAACACTTATATATTTCTAAGCAAGCCACATACAAACTGGTTTATGTGTAGAATACTACATTTGACCGACCCCACAATCTTAGGGCTCATGGTTTGTATAGCTAATTTAAATTTTGTCGATTTCAATGTAATGATGAGTTAACATTAAGCAAGACCTTAATAGAATCATGTGTTGTATTTAAACATCAAATTTTGAATAACATGTGTTCTATTCATCCATCAAATTTAGAATACTAGATTAGTCTGTACCTTTTAATTCTGTAAGACTCAAAAAAAAAGCACAATAATAGAGCACATTCCTGCAAAATGCTTATTGTACTTTTTATGGGCAAGGATCAGAGATTTTCTTACTGGTTCTTTTCTCCGGGAGCTTTTTGAACCAGTCAAAATATAATATAAATATTAAAGTTTCGCCAAAATAAAAACATTTATATCTTTCTAAGCAAAGCCACATCCCAACTGGTGTACTTGTACAATACTACCTTTACCTTTGACCGACAATCTTTTAGGGCTCATGATTTGAATAGCTAATTTAAAGTTTGTTGATTTCAATGTAATGATGAGTTACCATTAAGCAAGACCTTTCCTTAATAGAATCATGTGTTGCATTTAACCATCAAATTTTGAACATCATCATGTGTTCTATTCATCCATCAAATTTTGAATACTAAATTAGTATGTACTTTAAAATTTTGTCAGACCCAAGAAAAAACCACACTAATAAAACATTTAATTGCAGATGTATCACTGCATTAAAGCAAATAAACTCACCTAGATTAATGAGCATTGGATTTCATGCAAACAAAACTTATGAAAAGCATGATTTGATTAAATCATTAAGATCCAGTATTGATAAAGAGATGCAAAATGGTTTTAAAAGTGGGAAAACCTCATGACTTATTCAATGCTAACTGGGAATCTAGGAACACAATTCTTAAACAACATAGAATTGCATTAAAAAAGGTTAAAGTTGCTTATTACAACCTAATTTGAGACTTTTGCAAGCCAAATTATGAAGATGATACATGAGGTATGTTATTGATAAATTTTTAGCCAATAGGCTATATTAAGTGGGGTTTCAAGCAAACCCTGTCTGATGCTGAAAACCACTAAACTCGGCCAAAAAACCACCTCAGAATAGTTTTATTAAAATCCAAAATACAAGCTCTGAAACCATCTTCTTTCCTCTCACGCTTGAAAACCCAACTTACTCTCATTTAATGTTTTTGTTTAAAAGATTGGAAAAATCTCGCAATAAGATCTTCAAATCAAATCCGATCCATTTTTCATTTATCATGAATACCCAGGCTCAAGCAGCAACTATAGGAAGTTTGGTTTTAGTGTATTTCTTTTCAAAAACTTTTTATCGTGAAGGGGTTTTGTAAATTTTCCTGGATATTCTGCCCATTTTTTCTCATTGGTATCGTTGCTGCATTTTTTTGTAAAAACTTGAGGTAAGTTGCAATAGTTGAAAAATTCCTGAGAATGCACTTGATAATAAACTTGTATACCAATCTTTTCATTTAGAAGGATGTAAAACTCTGGTCTTTAGCTTTGCAAAAATCTAGTCCTTAGCTTTGAAACACCTCATCCTGTGCTTGATATTTAGATCTAATTTCAGGTAAACTATGCTCAAAACACCTTATTGTGTCCTCAATATTTAGATCTAATTTTCATTTTTATGAACAGATTGAAGCAGCTATTGTAGGGAGACTGGGTTTTGGCTTGGTCCACCTTTTAAATTTTTATGCTTTGGTACCCAATTCCATGATGAGAATGCCTCACCTTCTATTGACTTAGAAAATGTTGACATTAACAACAATGAGAGTGTTGATTTGGAGACAAAGATGGTTCCTAGATAATAGGTCTCTCTATCCTGTTAATTGTTATGTGTTTTTAATGATTTAATTTTGTACCCATTTATGTTTGGGCCTGAAAAATCCTTTTTATAGTTTTTGAAGTTTTCGTCAAATTCTAAGAGATTGTGAGTTTATGCAGGGCCTCCGTGTCTAAGAGCTCTCGCCACATCACCCGGCCATGGATCTAAGGCCCGCGTGGCCTATTTTGTAAGATGTGATCCATTGCTTAGTGAGTGTAAATTATATTTTCTGAATTTAATGGGTTTCATACAACAGAGGCATACGGACACGGGATTCCTATATGGAGTAAAATATGACATAGTTCATTTGAAATTATGATTTGCCTTATGCCATAGTTGATTTGGGGCACCAGCAAAAAAATTGCAACTGTCAACAAAATCAAAATCTTCGGGCAATAAAAATCAAATCAATACCAAACTATCTAAAATAATAGTTGGAATGCAATAGAACTTTCCCTCACCTCCTTGAATTCCATTAAATAGATGGAAGCAATTTATCTAAACCATCGCACCCAATCAAGAATCATGTGTTGCCCATAAAAGTCCCCAACACATTGCACAACTCTAGAATTGATTTCAACAGGGTTTGTCAATTTTCTTCCATGAACAATTTTTAGAGTTGTGCTCCAAAGCTGCACACATCAAACACTCAATTGACCTTTCCCATTGTTATCACATCTGATCTTATGAACCCAATTGGTCCCTGTTGGCACAGTGATATGCCCTCCTCTTTCACTTTCCACTGCTCTGGCAATACCAAAATACCCCATCTTCACATTGAAATTTGAGTCCAGTATCAGATTGTTGGACTTGATGTCTCTATGCACAATGCATTTATGTCGTTCCTCCTTAAAAACAGATTCTGTCTCCCTCAATAGATATTTTTCTGAGAGCAATTCGTAAATCAGAAGAAAATTATCATTTCAATGGCATCATCCTAGATTATCAGTTCAATGGCACCATCCCAGAAACCTAACAAGATTTTGTGGGTAAGATGACTGTCTATAACTTTATAGTCACTTTTGATATGTACTCTTTCTTACCTTGACTAGTCATTGGAGATATTCTTTTCACCACCATACCCTCAATTTTGTCAAAGCCAACTTCTCCAATCTTCCCATCCTCGTTGAAGTTGTGGGTAGTGACACTGAGGTCATCATATGCAAACATAATACCTGGCTGAACAGCTAGGTGAAGTGATTCATTAAGCTTCGCATTGCCCTTCTTTCTGTTCATATGGAAATAATAAAATTGAAAGTAGGGCAAGAGCATTTGACACATATTCAAGCCACAGAGACAAGGCAATATGTAGGTGGTGTGATGTACTGTTCGAGCCTTGAGGTATAGCATGAATGCCATGTGGAAACTACTGTTTTGGAAGTATGCTAGCTGATAGAAAAAACCTACAAGATAGCTGGCAGAAGTGGCAGAGATGGCTTTTGATAGGATTCTGCAAGTAGTCCCAACTACAATAGACTTAATAGAATACACTTACTTATCTTCCATAATATACATCAAATTCTTACAGATGATAATAAGAATGCAACACATATTAACCAATCAGAATTAAAGGTATGTCATGTTCCCTCTTTCCTTTAACACTCCTCTAGAAGGATGCAAAGCTAGAATAAGTAGGATGGCAATCTATATTACCTAAAATTGCCATGGTCCTTACAATTCCATGTACTATTTTCAAGTACTATATTAATTGTTCAGTATGATTAATATAGACAGACTTTGTCTATTGACGAATGCTCCTTCACTTGTATCTTTGTTTGTTCACATCCTAATCAAAGTTCATTCGTTGACTATGCCATAAATATATTTGATTATTCAACTTCTGTTGTTCTAGCTTAAATCCAGGTAATTAGCAATGTGAAGCATTCCTAAAATTAATTAAAAAGGGCTTTGAACAGCCAGCAAATTATCCCTACATATTCAGAAATTTAGAAAAAAAAAATCAAAATCAGAAACAGTTATGGAAAATTTAAAAGACTACATGAAGGCTAATTGTTAGATTGTTTTAAAGAAACTGTGAAAATTGAAAACCTTCAATTTCAATTGGTTTGTGGAATTTTTTTTTCAATGATTTGATGAATATTAGCAGCCAAGATACCTTGTGGAACAAAGGTTTTGAAAATTGATGTTTTATGACTTTCATTGTCTGTACTAACAAGGAAAGAAGCTTATTTCAACGAGCAACCATATGGATCACTCAGTAATCGATCCATCATCAAGATTTAGGCAGTTTGAAAAGCAACAATGCAAAACTTCAAAGATTCATAAACCTCTATAGTAGGATTTTGATTATCTTTTGTTCAAATATATTATAAAACTGTCAAAGCTTTAATGGAAACCTCCTTTATATAAGTTCATGTTACCCACTTCAAATCATCAAGAAGTTGTGATTTGGTATCTGAATTGTGAATTGGGAAAATTAAAAACTTATTAGCTGCAGCTATGTCTATCAAAAGCTTAACCTAGGCAATACATCATCAAACCAGCCACAATACCAATAAGTGTTTTAGATTGAAGCATAGGTCACTGGGTTTATGATATCTTGCACATTTCTTGGTTGATAATTTCGATTTGGATGGAGTAAATTTCCCAATTTTATAAGCCTTGAAGTGCAATATCTATTTTTTTGTTCTTGCTTTCAATTTTAGATAATGCTATTCATTAGGACACCACAAGGATGACAAACTCTCACTCGCCCAAAACTCGCCAAGCCCTGAAAAAGATTACTCGGGAAAACTCAGCCAGTTTTTGGAAAAACTTGGCAAAAAACTTGGGAACTTAAAAATAGCATAAAATTTAATTAAAAATGCATTTTTTTTTGCAAAATTCTATAAGAAGATACATCCAATGAGTTAATTAATGAGAAAACAAAAGAAACAAGCTAAGTTTAGATATATATAAATGCAAAGTGGGTACAAAATCGCATTCTCATGTGGAATGCTGATGACTGGAAGCAAAGTAGTAAACAGTTTCTACAAAACTAGTATGAATCTATGATGCTTGATCATTGATCAATGCCAAATGTCAAAGTCTTCATAACTAGGTCTTAGGTAGTCTTTGTTGGTGGCTGTTTTCAAGTCCCTAGGTCCGACAAATGAGGTTTGAGTGATTTTGGCCTGTTGGGAAGTCATGTTTGTCTGGGACTTGGGCGAGAGCTAAGCTAAGTCTGTTGTAGAGATGGGGTCGAAACCAAGTGATTTGTGATAAAACGAGTTAAAACCCTTTGGGAATCCTTTTGCTAGCTTCAGTTTGACCTTAGAAAACCATGATGGATCGTGGGAGGTAACCCTGCTGAAGGCTTGCTGAATCCTGAAATTTGGCTAAGTCTGGAATTTTTCGAATCTAGAATCTGCATCTTAACTCCTATGAAGCTGGAACCTATCCCAAAAATCCTGGAAGTATTATATTTTATAATTTATACAAATATAACTTAAAGTATAAGAAATTAAATAAATCAAACTTATACTTGTATAAATCCTCCCACCCCTGAAAAAAAGGCATTTTTTGGTTGTGCGGCTGTATTCTGCAAACGCGGGTGAGTTTTTTGCGAGTTTTTTAAAAACTCGTGGGTTTGAAAACGGCGAGTACTTAGCCGAGTTAATCGCCGAGCTGGAAAACTTGGCGATTAATCGGTGAGTTTGCCATCCTTGGGACACTATATTCAGATGGTGATGGCTTTAACTTCTAATGAATTGGATGTATTTTACATGAACAGGTCACTGATTTTTTTGCAGATGGATGCCTCACGGATGAAAACTCTGCTTTTCCTACAACTGAGCTGTGTATGCACTGCAATTATTTGGAAGGCAAAATTACATGATTTTTGTGTGCATTTACCATTACTTAGATTTAAATTGTATTCTTGTGCTTCATGATTTGTCTTTCCCAATTGCCAAGAGATATATTTTGCATAACTTAACATGTTTTGAGTTTTGACCTATTGGGTAACAGGTGGATATTCTGGTGGAATGATGTATATTATGATCCAACTGTTTCAACAAAATCTTGTTTCTGTGTGGCATTTTGTAGTGTGTAGCTGCACATGCATATGATATGTGGGAATTGGTTTAGTTAAATCTTGAAGTTGACCAAATAATTTTATTGCAGTGATGAATCTGTTTTACCAAGATAAAGTGTTCTAATTGCTTAACTGGGAAACTCGCTTGTCACCTACACTCTGACATTTGTTGTTTTCCTCATTTGTTGTACTAAATCTGCATCATTTGTTTGACATATTCTTTTTGTGACTTTGTCAAATGCTAGTCTGTCACTCTGATGAGTGTAGGAGTTTGGAGGTTTGAAGTATCAGTTCTATGGTTAAAGGTTTATCTATTTCTGAACAGATATTATGATGGAATAGTTTTTTCTTTCTAGTTACCTTTACCTACAAGTTTTCCTTTTTCTTTTCAGAGGTAAAGATGAAATTTGGTTGGATGAAAATAACTGGTACTGTATAGAAACTCTTCCATTCCAAAAGATTGTCCACAGTACTTTGCAAAAATTTATAGTTGAGAAACCAGTGAAGCGTCTAAGGACCTCTTTGAAAAATTAACTATCTTGCTGGGAATAATGACAAGTTTGAAAATATCACTTCCAGTTGTTGTGGGATAGCATGCTTCTGACGTATTCTTTCTAATGCAAATTTTAACACAGGTATTGGTGAATCGATGCATTTCTTTTTCAGATTTACAATCAGGATTATTTTTTGTTCTCTTTGGACTCACTCTTCCTTCAATTTATTTTCTTCCAATGTTTGTTAGTTATGGCCACAGAAATGCATGTTCTTCTTTCAATTTTGGTGAAAGTTTAGAACTTTTTCTCCTATAAACTTTAAGAAACGCCATTGAATCCCAAGATGTCCTCAGTTTGCTTTTATAACTATAAGCATAGTTACCAGGAGACCTGTCTCCTACCCCCTGAGACGCGTCTCGGAGACCTCCAGTACCAGAGACACATCTCCAGGTATCAGAGACATCCCCAAAAACGTCCTGATGCACAGGGTTTTTTTGGTTGTCGTCTCCAAAGTATCCAGACCAACAATTGATGTTTCCCACCAAAAACATAGGGCATAAGGTGTTATAAAAACTCTTAAATCTTATCCTCTATCATCACCCTTGCGAAAATCATTATTACTTATCTGTTAGTAATGATAATGATAGCTACTATAGTCTTCTAATCAATTTGCTCAATTGCCTCTCTAGAAAGACTCGTCAATGATGTACAATTATTCACTTTTCTTGTAGTTTCATGATTTACTAACAACTGTTCTTTTAAAGAGATCACCAGAATGGTAGTAATAAGAGATCTTTACGTAACATCAATTCAACCGTTGGAAAAAATGGAAGCCACTGAATATCTCCAGCCTTCTCAAATATCTTATAGGGACAAATCCATGCAAACCTTCTCCACTATCAGAAGAACAATACAAAATTTCTCGTAATCACACATCTCATATTCTGTGTATCAACATCAAACTATCAATATTTCTAAATTTCAATATGTAATGACAATCTAATATGAAATATATATTGTGAGTTTTGAACTCTTTCACTCTTCAACACAATGACTTTTGACTTTTGTGTATCTAAACTTAAAAGTTAATGCTAAAGTTTACCACTATTCTTGTTTTCAAAGTTCTATGTCATGATATTTTCTAGAAATTATTAAATTATATTAAATAAAAATTGACATCTCCAAGTACCCCCATCTCCTATTTTTGAAAATTACCCGTACCAGTACCGGTACCAGTCTCCACGTACCCCCGTCTCCTGGTAACCTTAACTATAAGCAATACCTATGCCTGCCTCTGTATAGTCAAGCCTGGCTCTCATTTAATATATAATTCCCCTGGGATTTAGTATTTTTCATTCTTAGAAGAATAAAATAAATTGATGTTTGCAGTGCTATTCAACTTGATATCGGTTTAATTCATTTTCAGCTAAATCTAGGATTCACATTGTGATAAAACATCTGTGCAAAGAAATCTAAGTTGCCGGTTCGGATTTGGGGACGGATTCGGGTTCGAGAATCCGGTTCGTGGATTCGTGAAATATTTTTTTTCCAGTTATGGATTCGTATGGATTCGTGTGTGTGTATATATATATATATATATATATCCAAAAATATAAGAGAAATATACATAATTCTAAAACTAAATCATTTCATACTATGAATCTATGATGCTTGATCATTGATCAATGCCAAATGTCTAAGTCTTCATAACTAGGTCTTAGGTAGTCTTTGTTGGTAGCTGTTTTCAAGTCCCTAGGTCCGGCAAATGAGGTTTGAGTGATTTTGGCCTATTGGGAAGTCATGTATGTCTGAGATTTGGGCGAGAGCTAAGCTAAGTCTGTCATAGAGATGGGGTCGAAACCAAGTGATTTGTGATAAAACGAGTTAAAACCCTTTGAGAATCCTTTTGCCAGCTTCAGTTTGACCTTGGAAAGCCATGGTGGATTGTGGGAGGTAACCCTGCTGAAGGCTTGCTGAATCCTGGAATTTGGCTAAGTCTGGAATTTTTCGAAAACCCCCAAAATCTAGAATTTGCATCTTAACTCCTATGAAGCTGGAACCTATCTCAAACATCCTGGAAAGTATTTATACTTATACTTTAAGTTATATTTGTATAAATCCTCCTACCCCTCGACTTGAAAATTGGGTCAATTTAGGGTTAGATAAAAAAAAAAATCAAAAATGGCATATTAAGTGCTTTATGCCTTCATAGGTCGCGGGTCTCTGGGGATTCGCATGGATCCACGCGGGATTCACATGGATTCGCGCTGGAACCCCCCGGGTCCGCGTCTGATCCGGGCAGGGTTCGTGCGTGGACCTGTGGGTCCATCCGGATCCGTGGCAGACAGACCCACAGGTCCACGCATGGACCCTGCCCAGATCCAGCAAGGACCGGTCCGCAAATCCGAACCGAACCCGGATCAAGGGTGTTGGGCATGAATCCGGCAACCTAGGAATTAATCGACCAAAAGGGTGTCAAGAATTCTTGGAGGCTGCCTGGTTAGCGAGTGCAGAAGGGCAGCATTATGGATGGCAAAGAACTAGTTTTAATTGACCAAAAGGGCGTTGGCCGTTTAACCGACGGTCCCAGATGCGTTTTTAATCACAACAAAGAGGGCTTCAATGGACGATCGGGTTTACCTCTGGCTCAAATCTCAATAGACCAACAAACTTTGCAAGGAATGGTGGGGGTTTGGAGAACATGAGACAAAAGCTGGGTTTCGATTTCAAGACAACAGTGCATAAGATTTGAAGGCCAAAAAACTCGCAACCAAAAATAGATGATGCTCAGCCGGTAAGTGACAATGTTTTTCATGGCAAAGGATCCTCTCTGCTTGTAAATAACAAACAATGGTTGGAATCAATTTCCTTCTTAGAAGATAGAGCTTTCTTTATGAAGTGGGTGGCCCCGTGGCCTTCTATAGACAAAGTTAGAAAATGGTGCAAAAACCATTGGAGTCATGATTGGATAATGAAAACAATGTCAAATGGTTTTTATCTAATCACTTGTTCCTCAAGACAAGAAGGATTTGATCCTTAACAAGGCGCCTATCTTCTAGAAGGCAAAGGGATTTATTTGAGAGACTAGACCCCGAACTTCTACCCTGTCAAAGAGAAAGTGAAGGAGACTTTGATGTGGATTAAGCTTCATAACCTCCCACAGGAGTATTGGGATGATGAAACACTGAAGGTGATTGGGGATAGTTTGGGTAATTTTATCAGTGCAAAGGAGGCAATGGACTGCCATGACTATTCAATTTATCCCAAAATCCCGGTTCGGGTGCAAGAATGCTCTTAGTTGCCAGATTTCATTATGCTAGGCTCCTCAAAAGGGGAATGGCGACAACCTTTGGTTGTGGAGAAAGGTGAAGCTGAAACAAATGGAGTAAGGATATCTAGTGAAAGGTCAGGGGATAAGGGTAAGGGACTAGAAGTTAATAAACTCTTGGATGCGCAATCAAGGAAAATGTGGATTTTTCTAATAAGGCTGCAGCTGCAAACTTGATAGAATGGGAAGAATTCATGTTCATCAACAAGTCAAAGGACAAAATGGAAATATCACAAATGTGGAATAAGGATGGGAGGATTGAACTAGATCATATTTTAGCAAATGAAGTTTTTGTTGGGATTGAAAATGATGAAATGAGAGGCTCAACCCAACTGGTCAAGGAGACTCCTTTCTCACAGATGCCATGAGTGCAAGAAGGAGTGCAAGATGGTTGTGACGAGGATGATGGCCGGGTTAAAATATTGAGGGAGACTATCCCTAAAAGGAAGGTCTCTGAAGAACAGGTTGATAGGGTAAATTGGGATGGACAATTCTTTCAAACCCAAAATGAGTTTGGTCAAGATGCTCTTACTCTTAGAGACTTTGTGCCAAATACATTTGAGTCAGATGACTCTTCGACTAGAAAGGAATGCAATGGACTAAGGGACAATAGGAGTTGCAAACCAATGGATGAGGATGGTTTGCTTCAACAAAGGGAGGTCTTAACCCCAAAGTCCCTAAGCCCCTCTAATGTCTTAGCAGTGTATCCAAGTTTCAAGGACATTAAAATCTCCCCGATTAGGAACTTCGACAACTTAATTGAGGACACTCGAGATAGTGGAGGTAGCAAGATTGGGAGGGAGACTGATTATGACTCTTAAGAGGATGATGGGGAGGAAGATGCTCTTGGTGTCTTTGAAAATCCAAGCATTATGGAATAGAGAACTGTGGAACAAACCCCCTCTGTTGTTATCCATCCGAAGATAGGGGAGAAGCTGGAGATTGCAAGGTCCACACGAATGAAGTTGGAGATTGCAAGTAATGCTACTGATCAAACCAAACTTTTGAGATTGGGACAGCAATGAGGGTCCTTTTGTGGAATGTCAAGGCTTGCAATGCCCTTGACAAGATTCGTTTGATCAAGAGAGGTCTTGATCAGGTGAGACCGGATTTAGTTTTTTTACAAGAAACCAAAATTAAAAAGGATGATGTGGATGCTTTTGTTAGGAGATTTTCTATGTGGAAAGGGACCTTTGTGGGAGCAGAAGGAGCTTCAGGGGGTTTAGGGATCCTTTGGAAGGATGATACAATGAATGTGCAATTTTTAGAAAGTAGTGGTAATTGGCAATTGGTTGAGGTTGGATCGAAGCAACTTTTTTCAAGTTTCATGGTTGTAAATGTTTATGGACCAAATAACCCAGCATTAAAAAAACAAGTGTGGACGAAAATATCCTCTCTCTTGGAACGTTATTATGAGAGCTTAGTCCTATTGGGAGGAGATTTCAACACTAATTTGAACCCAACGAAGAAAAAAGGTGGAAAAGGGTGGATGGGACAAAGTCAAAGGGATTTTGCAGATTTCATTGTAGCCAACGGTTTGGTTGGTGTCTCTTCGCAAAATGTGGACTTCACCTGTACTAATCATCATAGTGGCTTCTTAAATATTGCAGAAAAACTTGATAGGTTTCTTCATGCAAGACATTGGGAAAGTAAGAATTGGTTATAACATGCTGAAATTCTTCCCTTAGGTGGATCGGCCCATTTTCCAATATATTTTTGTATTCTAGAACTCCGGAACATGCTCCCTTCCGATTTGAATCCATGTGGCTTCAAGTGGATAATTTTCTTGAGCTGATTGCCAAATGTTGGTCTGAGGAACCGCCAAGATCAGGTAACAAAGCTTTTTTGTTCTTTAAAAAACTTCAATTTCTCAAGGATCAGTTGAAACTTTGGAATAGAAAAGTTTTTAGGAATATTTTTGTAGAGAAGTTTAATTTGGAGCAGGAATTAGAAGACTTAAACTTGAAGATTATTGTTGAAGGAATGAGAGAAGAGGAATATCTTAAAGAGAGAGTTATCCAAAAGATATTCAGAGGTGCTGGCAAGGGAAGAAATTTTTTGGAGGCAGAAGTCTATTTAGGGAGACTTGATTAAAGGAAGGGACCGTAACACCAAATTCTTCCATAAATCTGTTAAGATTAGGAGATCGAAGAATACAACCTTTTCAATAAAAGATGTTGATGATAATATCCTCCAGGATGAGGAGGAAATAAATAGGGAAGTTGTCAATTTCTTCTTTAATATTTTTGCTCCTGGTCCTGTTGCTTTGGTGACTGATTACAGTGTTTTAGATGTCATTCCACATTCTGGTGATCTCCAATGTGCGAGATAAGTGTAGTGATTCAGAATCATTAAATTTTGGAGAAATGAAACATCATGCTCGAGAGGAGACAGCTATGAAAGAAGTCGAAAAGACTAGACACTCACAAGCAAATCTAATTAGCAAGTATAAAACCAAATACCGCAACTTTAGAGTGTCCTTGTGGCCTGGGAATAGGGAATGGACATCCATTAATAATAAAAGATTTAGATCACAACTGCCACACACAACATATATACAAATGTGGAAGTATAGACAGGGTCAGTAAACTGTTTGACAGAATGCCTCAGTTAAAACCACGATTGCAGGCTATGTACAAAATGGATTTGTTAAAGAAACCTTCACACAAATGCAGTTGGCAATTGTAAAATTGCAACCTTGCTTGGAATCCACTTACGCAAAATGTGGGCACATAGACAGAGCACTGGACTGTTTGACAGTGTGGTATATGCAATAGTGGATTTGTTGAATGTTAATGTTATATAGCTGCAAGAGAGATAAATTACCACTGGAGATGGTTGACTCAGCTTTGTGGTTGATTTGGCACCTTACGTGTGATGTCTGACATTGTGGATGTCATGTAATTGTGTGCACGATGACTTGGCATTGAGTTTAATGTCTTGGCACCCTTTCATCTTGTCGTCTGTTTAAGGAAGCTCAGTTGTGGAATATTATTGAAGAGACGTAACTGCCACCCCTTGGCATTCCGCGGGAGCCTTCTTTGTAACAGCGATGGGAAATAAAAAGTTCGTAGACTCACTTGTCATGTGTGATGCTTTGATTTCGTATTGTATCTTTGAAAATATTAAATATATAGCAGGAGAAATCGTGAGCTCCGTATTTTTCAGTATCTTGATTCAGTGAAAAATAACAGTGAGGCTTGTATTAATTCGTTCAGTCTGTAGCGTTACGGGATTGGAGATTTGTGTTCATTCTTCTCTGAAGTATAAGGGATGTATCATATCTGTTGTATTGCTGAAAATATATATGATCTGTGTATGATTGTTGGGGTGTTGTGTGATTCATTTTTGTAATCAGTTTGTTTTTATCAGAGACTCTGAGATATTTGTCAAAGAAAAAGGCAGGCTTATTGATTGATAGTTTGTAGACTTCAATCATAAGCAAGATCATTGTAATTGTTTTGACATCTCAATAAAGGGATCTACTTTTCGGGTGTGGCTGGGATTTTCCCTCGAGTGGCAGGGTTTTCCCAGGGTAAAATAATTGTGTCAATCTGTATTTGTGTTCTTAGATGTCTGATATTTGTGTCAATGCTATTCTGGTTCTGAAAACATTACCATTGAAAAAGCTTAACAAACTTTCAAGAAATTGGCAGGTGTAACGCCAAATTCCCAACCCTTGCCAGCATTCTTTGAAGCGGGAAAAGAAGCGAGACCGTGAGTAGAGGAAGAGGCACCACATACAGAAAAGGATGAGGAAAGGTAACACCACACTGCCCAAGGGAAATAACGCTCGAGGGGAAAATGAAAGACAGGCCTACACAAGAGATGCCAAGTGCAAAGACATAAAACAAAGCTATCGATTGGAATTCAGGGGAGATAAAAACAATTAAGGGAAAAAGACCAAAAAGAATGAAAATCAGTCATTTGAGAAGGCAGAGACATCGTTTAGAAGGATGAAGAAGCCAGCAAGACCAAGGCATCCTGGTAACGGTTGGGCAGATAATTAAATGCAATGATAAGTTACAAAAAAACAACACTAAGGCATCCTGGTAACTGTAGGGCAGATAATTAAATGCAATGATAAGTTACAGAAAACAACACTAAGGGGGGAAGAGACATTCGTGTCGACATAGGGACAAGGTGACTCAATGGAAACCAGATGTCTATTATTAAATGCAATGAAAGTTAGTGAATTGGGGGGGAGACATCATGGGCTTTGGGAAGTATGGGTACCGCCCACAGGAGGGACTTGGAGTAAAATTGGCCAAGACGAGGAAGTTTGGAGGGCTTAGAATCCACTGAGTAGAGCTAAGCTGGAGGGGTCAATAGGAACTGGTGAAAGCAAATGATTAGCAGAGATATTTAGAGGTGTGGAAAGGCCATAGCGGTAAGAGGAGTTCACCCTGCATCAATGGTAAGTTGATCAGTTCAATAGTCATGTGAGCAGCAACTCTTCAACATCGGGTCGAGTCCCAGACCTGGTGATAGGTAGGTCTAGCAAACGCCTGTATCTTGTGGAGTATATTGCCAAAATTTTAAAGCAATACTCTCGACTTATATTTGTCAACGCAGCATAACGTATTCTAGGGAGTGAGGAGTTTCCTCAGAACAGTAAGATTTGGGTAGCCTCTGCACATTTATCAACACAGGCAGAGGAAAGGCGTTCTAAGAAAAACCCATCGCGTTCACATTTCACCTAGGAGAGTATTGAATTTTAGATCTGTCACTTTTTTGTTCTTATGTCTACAAACATGAGCTACTGCGTATACAACTTTGCAAGCCGAAATATTCTTGTAAGTCCTTATCAAATGACTAACTAATTCAAGCATTACAGATCAGAATGAACTCTTAAACGTAGAGAAAAGAAACACAGAAGAAAGGCGCAGCGCTACAATCAAATTCCAAAAAACATACCTGCTCTAACGTAGTACCAGTCAGAATCATAGGGCGCAAGTTCCTTAAATGTGGCTGTCTTAACAATATCCGTCCAGTGTGGCAATTCAATCTGTGAATTTTTATTTCAATATTCATCAACTAAACAGCCCAAAAAGCCCAAAAATTATTTTTTTCTCTTACTCAAAATTGTTTAAGTACCTTTCCCGATCGCTTGAGATGTGCACCGTAGGTAGGGATAAACTCGTGAGGAGAAACATCTTTCACCGTGCAAGCCGTCGCCATTGCTGATCAGAACCTGCAACCCCTTCACTCTCTATTTAGGAATAGTTCAATAAACAAAAGAGCAGAATGAGGTAAGATATAAAACCCTAAATAACTTTAGGGTTTTGATATCTTAAAAATATTTACGCCCTTTATTTTTCCCTTTCCGATAGTTTTTAATCATCTTATAAATACAATCCAACAAGAACCAAATGCATGAACTTAACATCGCAATGATACAAGAAAGTGAAGAAAATTCTCACCTCAAAATCTGAAAAATCCTCTTTTCCCACTGATTTAAATATAATTTATTTTATGTTTTAAAGTTTCTTCATATTTTAGGATTTCTCATAGCTTAATTTCTATTGAAATAATTTATTAATTTATTAATTTATTACTAAAAATATATTAATTATTAAAGATATATTAATTAGTTAATTTTATTATTAAAAATTTAATATATCTTTAGTAATTAATTTATAAATTAATAAACTAATCACTAAAAATATACTAATTAGTTAATTTTATTATTAAAAAATTAATACGCATGTTTAAAATATATATGTAAATATATACTTATAATTAAAATAATTTAAATGTAAATATTTTTAAAATTTAAATATCTAGAATTATATATGTATATATTCATATATCAATATCTATAATAAAAAGATTGTAAATATATCTTTGTGAATGATAAATATGTACAATTAAACATTTCTATACAAAGCAAATATATAGAAAATATTATATATAAAATTATTTCCATAAGAACATATATAAACTTAAAAATAAAAAAAACTTGTATATAATATAAATTTATAATAATTTAATAAATATATTATTAATACTTATAATTAAGATAATTTAAATGTAAATATTTTAAAAACTTAAATATCTAGAATTATATATGTATATATTCATATATCAATATCTATAATAAAAAGATTGTAAATGTATCTTTGTAAATGATAAATATGTACAATTAAACATTTCTATACAAAGTAAATATATAGAAAATATTATATATAAAATTATTTCCATAAGAACATATATAAACTTAAAAATCACAATAACTTGTATATAATATAAATTTATAAAAATTTAATAAATATATATTTATTAAATTACTATAAATATTTATTAAATTTTTATAGATTTATATTATATAAAAAATTTTGTGATTTATTTATTAAATTACTATAAATTTATATTATATACAAGTTTTGGTGATTTTTAAGTTTATATATGTTCTTAAGAAAATAATTTTATAAATAATATTTTTTACTATTATTTTTTAAAAATATTTTTAATTATTAATATTTTACTTAATTACTTCATTTTGATATATTGCTTTGTATAGAAATATTTAATTGTTCATATTTATGATTTACAAAATATATTTTTGATATATGAATATATACATATATATTCTAGGTATTTAAGATTTTAAAATATTTAGATTTAAATTTTTTAAATTAAAAGTTTATATTTGCATATTTATTTTAAACATGTGTATTAATTTTTTAATAGTAAAATTACCTAATTAGTATATCTTTAGTAATTAATTACTAAAGATATGTTAATTACTAAAGATATATTTAATTTTTAATAGTAAAATTAAGTAATGAATATATCTTTAATAATTAATATATTTGTAATAATTAATTTATAAATTAATAAATTATTTTAATAGAAAGTAAGCTATCAAAAATCCTAAAATATGAAGAAACTTTAAAACATACTAAGTATACTTAGTAAACGATGGGGCTGCATTTTTCTTTTTTAGTAAAAGTAAATTATATTTCAAACTGATAGTGACCGCATCTGCAGCAATAAAGTTTGGCAGCTACGAATATCTGTAGTGCCGATGTCGTTTCACCACCGTGCAGTCACCCAACCCCCTCTTTCTTTCTTGTTAACAACATTACAATTCATACAAGAGGCAAAAGCTAGGGTTTCAGCACTCACCCCTACTGCCACGTCTCTCGCTACGGCACGTGTACACACCCTATACGCCCGAATTTCCTCGTACACTCACCTAGTCATCATTATTTCTCAGTTCATCTCCTCTTACTCTTAAAGTAACAAAACCAAAATTAAGTACCATTTTACCTTCTCAGGTTTTTCCTTTCCCTTTCCAAACCTCACACTTCCACTTTTTATTAAAATTTAAATTTTTTACTTTTGAAAACACACCTTTTATGTTAAAAACGTAATTTTTTTATTAAACCTCCTCATTTCATATGCAATTTTTTATTAAGCCTACTCATTTCCTATACAATTTTTTATTTATTAAGCCTATTCATTTCCTTCACTCCTAATCAAGGGGCCTACATTTGATGGACCTCTCTCACAAAACCAGGTTTCGCTGACAATATAGCAATCCATTTAATATGCATTATCCATA
The DNA here is from genome assembly GCA_027943335.1 of Chamaecyparis obtusa. Classification (NCBI taxonomy): domain Eukaryota; kingdom Viridiplantae; phylum Streptophyta; class Pinopsida; order Cupressales; family Cupressaceae; genus Chamaecyparis; species Chamaecyparis obtusa. Next base: position 1,803,914 of record BSBK01004314.1, on the reverse strand, counting down.
AAGCAATTTCTAGTGGGAAGGGAAACTAGAATTTGTACTTCTTACTTGCATAATCCTTGCGATTAGATGATAGAGAAACAGCATGTTGCACTTATGGATGATATACCTTTGGCTCTATTTACACTGGTTTCCATTTCTTCAAGTATTTGTAGCAACTTCGTTAACCTTCTGAGAGACCTTGCCAGAACTGCTCTGCTAAATATGTAAGCAAAATGTGGAAGCACAAAAAAGACCACTGAACTGTTTGACAAAGTGCCTAAAAGGACTGTGGTTTCAAGTTTTTCGTGATTGCAGGCTATTCACAAATTGGATTTGCTGACAAGGCTTCAGAAACTTTCGAGCGATCGTAATTAGCATGTGTAAATCCAAATGTGACTATGTTTGTCAGTATCTTCCTGCTTTTGCCAAAATGGGAGCTTTGGAACGGGGTATGGACATCCATCCAAGCATAAAGAAAGGGGTTATTGCAGTTGGATATACACCATTTGAGATTGTTGAAAAAGATTTACAAACTCTCAAGCAAATGCTACTGCCAGTTGTGGAGCCAAATTCAACAAACCCTACAACATCTTACCTGCCTGTGCCAAAATGGGAGCTTTGGAAGAGGGTAGTATCATCCATCAAACCACACTAGAAAGGTGAGGGTGACAACTTTTTTTTCCTTTTGGAGAGAATTTTTATAATATTATTTTTTTATATTAACAAAATTTATAATCTAATTTAAATATTTAAAAATAATAAGATAAAAAATTAATAGTTGTGTTTTTTCTTATAATTTTGAATTTCAAACTATTCTGAAAATTCAAAATATAATTAAAGGTGAAATTTTATTTTTATTTTAATGAATAAAATTTTTAATTGTATTTTATTTAAATGTTTACCTAATATTATAATTTGTTTTCAGTGGACCCTTCCTTTAGAAGGCACAACATCACATCCTCAACCAAATCTCTTTGTCCAAAGGTAGACCTCCATGGAAAACATAGTTGTCACATCTTCGTCCTCATAAAAAGGTATCTATTATATAAACAACTAGACTAGTAACCAACTAAAGTAAAATAGTAAATATAGTACTCACGTCCTCATTCCCATAAAAAAAAACCATGAACAATTAGAGTAGTAAACAACCAAATTAAAGTAAATATAGTACTCACTAGTTAATATAAATAAGTGATAATATGGATTAGTTGAACTTATTAGTACTTGTCAGTAGGCTAAGCAAGTACTATTGCATCATTTTTTGGATTTCTTCCATTAACGAGTGATTAAAACTAATTCTTTGCACTAATTACAATTTAGTGTTTTCTTATTTTGTTTAAAATAACACATATTCTATAGTCTAAATGTAAATTTTTTAAGTTTATAAATTCTAAAAATTATTTTTTGATGATTGGCTCATACATTTGAGGTCTTATAGACCACTTTTTTAGGAATAAAAAACACAAATAACTTTTCTAGGAGGATTTTTTAGGATTTTACTCAATTTTATGAATTCAATTTTATTATTTTTCCATATTTCTTTATTTATTGTTATTTAATTATTGAATATTTTAAAGTTTTTTTAAATTTTAATTGATTTTTAATTTTTTTAAATAATTTTTTTTACAATTTTTTTAACCAAAATTCTAATGTGTAATTTGTTCATAATATATTAAGATAATATTGACTATTTTTGTTATATTATAAAATATTAAATATTTTTTAATTTATTTTAATATATATTATATAAATTTAGATTTAATGTAATAACATTATAATATTGCTATTATATTTCAATTGTGTACTATTTATGAAAAATAGTTATTTGACCTAAATAATTAACATTAAAATTATTATTAAGTCGGTAAGGATGGAGGACCTCCAGCGGCAACGGTCATGACAACCAAGAGGGCAAAACCAGTTTCATCGTCACAATGGAGGATGGAATGATGGCGCATGGAGGCATAGCAGATGGCCCTTCAATCATAGAGGCCAAGTGCCTTCCAATAAAGGTTTTCAGGATCGGGTTGGAGGTGTCAAGGATGCACATAATAGATCGGGTTGGTATGGAAGGAGATGGGGGAAGAACACGACTGGCAGAAGGGGTTTTCAAGGCCAGATGTCAATTGGAAAGGACTTTAGGTTTCATCATATTGAAGAAAATTTTTGGAGAGAGAAGCCAAGGGGCAGCGTGGAGTTGGTTGCAGGACCTAGTAATAGTAAGGTGGGTTTTTCTCCGAAGGATAGTAATACCTTGAATGTTTCTTCTTATGTGGATGTAGTTCTAAATAACCCTCGATGGATGGAGGAGAGAGACAAGTTGGAGGATCATGCCCTAATAATGAAATGGCTTGGCCCTTGGTCATCTTTTTCAAAGGTTAAAACCTGGTGTGAAAAAAGTTGGCAGAGCTCTTTCATCTCTTTGAAAACTTTGTGTAATGGTTTCTACTTAATCTTATGTGCATCTAAGGAAGATAGGGATTCGATCCTATGCAATGGGTCATTTTTTATTGATGGTAAAGGCCTATTTTTGAAGAAATGGGTTGTTAACTTTGACCCTGAAAAGGAGTATGTCAAGGAAACCCCAATTTGGTTTAGGATGGATAACCTCCCAGAGGAATATAGGACTAATGAGACTATCAGGATTTTGGGAGAATCTCTAGGCAAATTTGTAAGATGGGAGGAAGTGATCAATGAGATTTCCTATGTTGTTACACCAAGAGTTTTGGTTTGGCCACAAACTTGCTATAAGCTCCCTTCTCATATCACTATTCATACAAATAAAGGTGAATGGAGCCAGGTTCTGGTTGCGGATGTGGATGAGCATGATGGAGTGGAACAAGATGGTGAGGTCTCACATTCACTTGAGAGAGGTAAGATGTCTGTGGACTCTCTTTTGACTCGCCGCCTTCTTCAGTTGATAGAAAAGTCTCAAGGTTTGGCGGTTCCTTCTCTATCATATTCTTTCCCTGTGGAAGATTTTGTTGTAGTGGATAGAGTTGATGATAGTTTAGATAGGCCTATGCTTTCAGAAGTTGATAAGATTTTATTTCCGGACTTATTCCCCATCAAGGACTCAGATCAGGATGCACTATCCACCCAAAAGGTTAGTGAGACTCCCCTTTCTGCTTGGCATATGGAAAAGCCCGCTAAGGAAAATGATGCTTCTCTTGATGGGAGAATGATGCTTGCCTTAGCAGAAGATGAAGAGTTTCAAGGTTGGGTGGTGAAGGAGATCAACCCTTTGACCCATTTGAAAAGAGATGTGCAGCTTGAGGATCGGTTGGTTCTTCCTGAGATGGCTAGAATTCCTAATGATTCTTTAGATGAAGATAGAAGTGTTCACCCGAAAGTAGATGAGTTTTCTACTAGTGCTGGTTCAATGTGTAAGTCTGATAGAGGTGGATCGGGTTCTGGGGTGAGAAGAGAGACTCTCGATGGCAGAATCTCTCCTATCAAGAATTTGGAAGGTCATTTTGCAAATGTCAGAGACAGCGAAGGAGACCTTATAGTTGCTTCAAATTCAAGCCTTTGTCTTAGTGAGGAAGAAGGGGCAGATGATCTTGGTGTCTTTGATACCCCAAATATTCTAAGCCCTAGAGCTATAATGTAGGAGGATTCCACTTTGAAAGGCCCTAGATTGGGGGAAAAGAAGAAAAGGGGGGCTCATTCTACGAAGGAGAAATTGGAATTGGTTGGTTGTGTAGCAGACCAAACAAAATTGCTGAGATCGAGAAAGGGATATACCCTTTCCCGGCAGCAATGAGGATCCTCTCATGGAATGTTTAGGGGTTGCAATGCCCCTGACAAGCTTCACTTAATCAAGCGTGGTCTTGATCAAGCTCAAGCTGACTTAATTCTATTTCAAGAAACTAAATTGAAAGTTGGTGATGATGTTTCTTTTAAGCTATGGTTTAGAAGGTTTGAGTGTATATTTTCCTTTTCTGCTGGAGCCTCGGGCAGTCTTTGCGCCCTGTGGGATCTATCGGTTGTCTTCGTCTACCTTGTTGCTCAGTCTTTGAACTTCTAATGGATAGAGGTGACTTTGAAGCAGTTGATGTCATCTTTCTTTTTGTTGAATGTTTATGGCCCCAACAACTTTGCAGCCAAGAAAGGACTTTGGCAAGATCTTGGTAATATTATTTCTGCTAATAAGGATGCGTTATTTCTTATTAGAGGAGATTTCAATGCTATTTTGAGTCCAGTGGAGAAAAAAGGATGGCGTGGTTGGGGAGGCAAAAGCCATAGGGACTTTGCTAATTTTGTTTGGTCTCAAGAGTTGAGAGAGATTGTGTTTAAAGCTGGGGATTTCACTTGGAACAACAGGAGGAGTGGTTTTTTTAATATTGCGGAGAAACTTGATCGTTTCTTCTGCTTTGGGATGTGGGATAATCTTAATTGGTTACGTAGTGTTTTTGTCCTACCAATCTCTGGTTCGGACCACTTTCCTATTTTTTGTAATATCCAGGAGGATGTGACCCCTTTGAGGTCCCCTTTCAAGTTTGAATCTATGTGGTTCCGTGATCCAAATTTACCTTCTCTTATCATTGTTTGGTGGGGTTCGGCTCCAATGATGGAAGGTAATTTGGCTTTCAAGTTTTTTAAGCGGTTGCAATTTGTTAAAGAACAACTTAAAGTTTGGAATAGAGAGTCCTTTAAAAATATTTTTGCTAAAAAATTGCTTTTAGAGGAAGATTTAGCAGCTTTGAATCAGAGGATTTTGGTTAGTGGGATGGATGAAATGACCTACTTGGAGGAGAAAGCTTTACTTAGTAGTTATAAGGAAACCTTGGTAAGGGAGGAGATTTTTTGGAGACAAAAATCTAGAGACTTGTGGCTAAAGAATGGGGATCGTAACACAAAATTCTTCCATTCCTCTGTGAAAGAGAGGTGAACTAGGAATAGGATTTTTTTTATTTCTGATAAATAGGGACGGTTGTTAACTGAGAATGACCAAATTAATGAGGAAGTTGTGGCCTATTTTAAGGAGTTGTTTATTGATAATAGTGTCCCTTGTGATGGCTTGTGTGAAATTTTGGATAGGATCCCTTGTATTTTATCCAAGGATCAGAATTCCCTTTTGATGGTCCCGGTCTTTAAGAAGGAGGTGAAGGATGCTCTATTTAATCTCGGGGGAGAAAAAGGCCCTAGGCTTGATGGTTTCTCTGCTCTCTTTTATCAGAAGATGTGGGAGGTGATTGGGGATGATTTGTGGAGAGTTGTGGAGGAATCCAAAAGCGGTGGCTTTATTTTTAATGACTTTAATAAAACCTTTATTGCTCTTATTCCAAAGAAGGATGCTTGTCTTACCTTTGATGATTTCAGGCCTATAGCTTTGTGTAATAATATTTATAAGGTGATTTCTAAAGTGATGGCTAATAGGCTGAAGCCTTTATTGAAGTTTTTGATTTCCTCGGAGCAAAGTGGCTTTGCCCTAAATAGGTCCATTTTTTAAGGTATTATAGTATCTCATGAAGCTATTCATACTGTCCAGAAAGCTAAAGTCTCTAAAATGATGATAAAGCTTGACATTAAGAAGGCTTATGATCATGTTAATAGAGCATTCCTTCTTAAGGTTCTAAAGGGTTTTGGTTTGTGTGATTGTTGGTTGAAATGGGTGGAAAGTTGTATGTCAACTCCTAAAATTTCGGTTCTTGTTAATGGGAGTGCCCTCAAGGTTTTTTTGAGACAACAAGAGGCCTAAGGCAAGGGGATCCTATCACCCCCTTTCTTTGTATCTTAATGGCTGAAGCTTTTGGGAGATTGATTGCTTGGAAGAGACAGTTAGGGGTTTGGAAAGGTATTACTATTGCTGAAGGTGTTGACCCGACTACACATTTGTAATTTGTTGATGATAATTTCCTCATGGGGGAAGCCTCTTTAAGAGAAGCTAGAGTCATTAAAGCTTCTTTAGACTCCTTTGCTAAGGTCTTAGGGAAATGTATCAATTGGAAAAAGTCTAATATTTTCTTTTTCAACACTAATGTTGGGCTGAGAAGACATATTTGTAACATTTTGGGTATGAAACAGAGTGCCCTGCCAGGGAAGTTTCTTGGGATCCCTCTTTTTGAAGGTGTTTGCAAACCAAATTTATGGAATGATTTGACAGAGCAATGTTTTAGGAGGATGGAGAGTTGAAAAGGGAGATGGCTTTCGTCTGCTAGGTGTATACTACTCCTACAAACTGTTATTTCTACCATTCCCATTTATTCAATGAGTTGCCTCAAGATCCCTGAGAAGGTCTTGGAGAATATTGAAAAAAGGATGAGAAAATTCTTTTGGTGTGGAAATTAGGAGGATTTTAATTGGCCTCTCATTTCCTGGGATAAGATTTGCAAATCCAAAGATATGGGTGGTGTTGGGCTTAAGGATTGGAGGAGAATGAATCTTGCATTGGGTGCTAAATTAGTGTGGAATATCTATGAGGAACCCAATAAGTTATGGGTTAAGATAGTCGGGGCCAAATATCTTGGTGCTTTAGATGATGAATGTATTCTGAGAATTAGAAATCCTCCTAGAGGTTTAGTTGTTTGGAATTTTATTTTGGATTACAGGAAGGTCATTAATGACCATACTTCTTGGAACATTGGGGATGGAAGGAAGGCCCTATTTTGGAAGGATTCATGGAATGATTATCCCCCGATGATCAATGAAGCCAAGTTTGTAGAGATCAGCAGATTGATGATTGATTTATGGGGGGATAAGGTTGTTGATTATCTTGAGTGTAAGGATTCTGGTTTTGGCCCGATCTGGGTGTGGAAAAGTTTGGACCATCTTTTTCTCACTAATGATCAGAAGAGTTTGATGTCAGAGGTGTTTCAGTCTAGAAAGGTTGTTTTATCCTCAGTGGCAGATAGGTCGGTTTGGAGTGCTTCTTCTTCAGGCTCGTATTTGGTGAAAGTAGGATATAAGGCCTTGGATCTTCAGGAGGAGATGAAGGGATGGCATGTTAGTCTTTGTTGGAATCAAGCTTGTTTACCCAAGGCAGGCTCCTTTGCATGGCTGGTTGTTAATGGCAGGATTTTGACAGGGGAAAGATGAAGAAGATTTGGATTTCATGGTTCTACTATGTGTGCTTTATGCAATAATGCCTGTGAGGATGTGGGTCACTTGCTGCTCCATTGTCCATATGCATATGAGTGTTGGAATTGTATTACATACAAATTAAGTTGTATTGGTCCCCTTCCTAAGTCTGTAAGGGAAAATTTTGAATGTTGGCCCTTGCCCAAGACAAAGTATTCCTTGGCCCCTCTCTGGTATGTTTGTCCTTCCATTATTATTTGGGAGTTGTGGAAGGAGAGAAGTCGAAGGATATTTCTTGATAAAATTGAGTCTGTGGAGATGGTGAAATTGAGGATTTTCGCGTCTATTGAAGAGGTGATGAAAGCTGCTATATTTTCCCAACAGGGGTCATTGGTTTATAATGCGAAGGATAGGAGATTGCATGCAGAATGGCTAGGCTTGAAGTTATAGGATGGTAACTTGTCAAAGGATAGCAAGGATTCTTTGAAGAGGGCGGATATTAAGTGGGTTCCTCCGGATGATGGGTGGGTAAAGATTAATTTTGATGGGGCTTCTCATGGTAACCCGGGTCCCTCTGGTGCTGGGGCTGTTGCTAGAGATAGGGGTGGAAATATCATTGCCTTTGCTGCTCAAGAATTGAACATTGGCACAAATAATGAAGCCGAAATGAGGGCAACTTTGCTTGTTGTTTGCTTGGGGATTAAGTTGAAGGTTGTGAAGTTGCATCTAGAAGGGGACTCACATGTTATTATAAATGCTTTATGCAATCAAGAGATGAAAGCTTGGCACCTTACAAATTTTGTGAAGGTTATTCATGAAAAGTTGCTTTCTTTTGAAGATTTTAAATTGAGTTATATTAAGCGGGAAGGGAACCGGGAAGCTGACGTGGTGTCCAAGTGGGCAATAAGTATGGAAAAAGCTTATGACATATATTTTGATGATTGTGTCAATTGGGCAAAGGATATTGTAAGCAGATGAGATGTTTGTTAGTTGTGGATTGAGTCGGTTGAGTGATTGCTAGCATGGGTGTTGGTATCGTCAGTGATGTTGTGGTTGTATTATATCGTCATTTCCTTTGTAGATTAGCAGCGTTCTTTAATGATCTCTCCCCTTTTTTTTTAATGTTTGTCTGCCCCCATCTGATGGTTTGGTGGATGGAATGAGGGAGATGTGTTGGAGTGTGTGGTGGCTTTAATGGCTCTTGTGACTTTAAATTGACTTTGTTTTTGTGTAAACAGTGGTGGTGTTCTACTATTTCCAATTTTCTACAACTGTGTTTTCTCTCTGTGGGTGTCCATGGAGGCCTCTTTTTCAGTAGGGACTGTTAAACAACAAAAATCTTTTGAGGGTCTGGTTAGTAAAGAATGAATGATGGGCTTGCTGGTTCTTAAGGATGAAGGGGTGGCTTTAGCTACTTTGGATGTGCTTGGGACATAATTCCAAGAGAGGAGGTGCAAATGGAGGTTGAATGATGTGGTTTCGATGGTCGTACCTTGGGCCTTGTAGGTTGGTGAACCGGAATCAGAGGTTAAAAGGCTGGCTGAGTGTCTTTTTGGCAATGACCCATTAATGTGGCTTGATTCTATTCTAGAGTGGGCTTATCCGGGCCTAGGTTTTAATTACTCTGAGTGCTTTGAGGATGAAGCTGAGGGGATGATGTTCAACAAGGTTCCTTTTATGTGTTGGTGGGGCAAGGTGGATAAAAAGGCCTATTGTGAGGATATTGGGCAGAAGTTGGATGGCTTGAAGGTTGCTTTGAGCCAAGCTGAGGCTAAGGCTATTAATTGCAAGCAAGCTATTTATGTTGACGTCTCGAGACAAAAGAGGGGTCGTTGCAAAGGGTGGGTGAATGCACCTATCTAATCGGTGTTGATGGTTCTAGTTTTTTGGTGTTGCTAGTTTTGTTTGTGTGTAGGCATGCTGAGGGTGTTTTGGCGGTTTTCCCTCTAGTTTTTAGGTTCACACCCGGGTCTAGTGAAGCCTCTTCTGAAGATGGGTGTTGTTTTTTGGCTATGTGTCACGAGCTTCATTGTTGGTCTCAGCTCAAACATGGATGGGCATAGCTTTTTTGGGTGTTTGGTTATGGGGTTTTATGGCTCGTGGGTTAGGCCAGTCTACTGGTTTGGCAGGTGGTTTTATGGCTTTGGGGTTTGGCTAGTCTTCTAGTTTTTTTGTAGAATTCCATGAATGGATTCGATGTAACTGTGAATCTTATGTAATTATTATTTCAAGATTAATAAAATTACTATGTTATAGACTTTGGATTCAATGTAACTATGAACCTTATGTAATTATTATTTCATGATTAATAAAATTACTATGTTATAGATTTTTAAAAAAACATTAAAATTATTATTATTATTTTTTATCGGTAAAAGGCCTAGGCCAAATAATTTTATTAATAAGCAGATGAAATGTACAACCTCGTTCAGTGCGAGTGCTGGTAGGAAAGAACAGGGTCAAGAAAACCTCTAGCCTTGCCCGAGACCTAGGTCCAAAAAAATACATAATTAGATTTAAGGGGGGCATTCCCCCTTATTACATTTTGAAACACTTGTTTGCATTACCAGAGGGAATACCCTCCTATACAAAGTTTTCTTCCCTTTTTAAGGGATCAGTTTGTAGGTGTTAATACATTACATTTTTCTTCTCTCGGATACAATTTTTTAGACTAGAGCGAATACTCCCCAAATTCGATAGTCTGAATGTATGGAGGAAGATTTCCCTTTTCGCAATTCTTGTGTGTAACTATTTTTTGTATCAACTCAACCCTTCCACTAAGATCGTTGTTAGTATATACATCATCGATGATATTTTATGGAATGATAAATACACAATCGTGGTCATTAACAACATAATAGTTCAAACAAATCAAAGGAGAAGATAACCTTTCAACATTGTCATTTCGAGATTAATTAAAATTCCTTACTATACTTAGTTGAGAAGTATTTAGTGCTTTGCTCATTTCTCCAATTTTTTGATGCTTGCTTATGATTTACATAGATTAAACATAGTAAATCATATTTTCTAACCTTGGAATCTTTAGTTGTTATTCTTATCACATCACCAATTCTTACCATGCAGAATGTCTAAAAGGCTGAATAAAACAATTTTACTTGTTTCGATATTTCAGCTTAAGTGAAAATGCGTGTTAATTTTTCATGCAATGATCAAGAACTAACTATGTGATCCTTTATGTTGTTATTATTGAAGGAGCCTTGTCTAATGTAAGACTAATAATTCTTAAGCATTTATACCTATACCTATCAAACTAAGCTTGTACATTTGCATAACATAGTTTTAGATGAAATTTAGAGTCTAGATTTTTAGAAAATAAGAATTATTCCACTTTAGTTTAAGTGAAGGCAAGAGTCAAGTTAAGAGTACATTTAAAGATTATGTTATTCCATACATAAAGTTGATTAGTGTTTATATTTGTATGCAAATTAGATGTCTAATAACTATAGCTGATAAATTAACTATTACAAGCCAATAAATCAATCTAATGCAACACAATGAAGAATAAAAAGTAACTATAAAATGATAAAACTAAATTAATTACCTTCACCTACCATGCAGCTTGTCTCCATTGTCCTCCTAGCCTTGATTTCTTGTAGAGGTTGAGCTCTCAGATTTCCAAATGAAGTCTTCTCCCAAGATGCTACCAAAGTGTGGAGATTTTATGAAATGAGTGCACAATAGCTTATGCAATCTAATGGATGGAATGCAAATGAAATGATGATAATATGGATTGATTGCTCTTAGAATGCTTGGATGCTTGGATGCTTGGATGCTTGGATGCTTGGATGCTTAATTGCTTGAATGCCTATTACAAAAATACCTATTAGCTCACAAAGGGGAAATGTGGCTCCTTTTATAGAGTTTTGGAGGATCTAGGCTTAGGTGGCACAATCCTACAGTTGAGAATGAAAGGTGGAAGATCCTAAGGCTAGGATTGACTCGATTGAAGGAGTTGAGAGAAAGGGGGATGTAGTTGGAATGTGAGAGGAAGAATAGGGATGATGTTCCTCTCACATTGACATGGAGGAGAAGAAAGTGGAAGAGAAAGACACATGTCAAGTGTCTCACAAAGACCAAAGAGAGAAAGAGGGAGCGACCTTTTCCTCATGAAGACTTTTTGCACAAGTGTCTTATGAATCACCTTTGACCCTTAGAGGTGGCTTGAGAAGCCCCTTAGGAATAGGGAATGTCTCTTGACTTGGTTGTTGAGAGGACATGTGGTCATGAGACCAAGTCCTATGAGGCCACATAGCCCTTAAGAATAGGACATGTGTGGGTGAGGATAATTACTAATAAATAATTAATAATAATTATTTATTTTAACCAAGATGATGTGTCAAGTGAGTGGATAGATGAGGTGGACTAGGAGTCTTAGTCATATTTAGGTGATTGTATATTTATTTAAATAACTTTAATAAGACTAATTAGAAGACTTAGGATAGAGGAATAGATTACAGTGAATTCACTAAATAAATTGAATAATTTATTTAATAAATAGAGGAAATAACTATTAATTAAATAATAAATATTTAATTAATTTATCAAGTCAATATCAATTAAATAATAAATATTTAATTAATCAATGAAGCCATTTTTAAGTGTATACAATATTTTAATATCTGTATGTCTATGTATATATCAGAGTATATACATACACACACACACACACACACACACACACACACATATATATGTGTGTGTGTGTATTTGGATATATGTATTCAAGCAATATATTGAGAGATCACTTTAATAATTTAACTTTTTATAAAATCTTATGTCAAGCTTACATCCCTTCGATTTTAAAAGCTTCCTATAACTATTTAAACTCCCTATATAGTCAGTAATTTCCAAACCTAAAGTGTAATTTGTCTTAAGCTTCATCATTAGAGAAATCTATAAAATGAAGGAAAACAGATAGATCCTAGGCTTATTATAATGCAGTTGGCTATTCCTAGCCTATGTACTAAGGCCGGCTATGAACAAAGCAAAAAAAAGCCTATACCGAGAATACTAGATAAAAAATTGTCCATCAAAATTTGTGTCATGATCCATCTGGGTTATAGCTCAACATGGCTCAATGACCATAATGTCTTTGTCTGATTTGGAGATGAAAACCATAACAACACCCATAGGTTTTTTCTTTGGACGATTGGAGGGTTTGGGTCTCATTTTCTTACGTAGGAATGGGAGGCAAACTATGTACTACTTTCAGTCTTGAAGCACAATAGATGGAGGAACCTCTACCCCAATAGAGGTGAAGAAAATCGTAGCCTAGTTGTCGATATCTTCTATAATGTTGTGCCACCTTAGAAGGAATTGTAGGAAATTAACCATATTTGGCCACAATATCGTGAAAGCCTTGATGTCCTTGATGTATAGAATAGGTCTATTGTGAACATTGAGTGTTTTGAGGCTTCCAACAAGCTAGGACATATAATCATCTAGGTGTAGTATTGTTAGTTGCCTAATAACGCTCTCCACCACATAGTCTAGGCCTTTAAGCCATGTATCATCAAAACAGAATGATGCATAGCTTCTTGATTTCCTAGAATTTGATCTAAGCCTAGAATGCTATGGCAATGAAAATGCCAATTATATCTCCATTAGTCTGCCAGCTTCTACTATAGTCCAGATCTCTTTCCCCTATAACTTTCTTGATTGCTAATCTAGAATTATCCACCTTCTTTAGGATGCTTCCCCAACACTCAGGTTACACATGCCCTACAAATGTCATAGTTCTTTCTTCGTACTTCTGGTATAGAGAAATGGTAGTCTCCATCCTAATGCAAACAAGGGAGAGAGTGTACACTGAAATTTTAATGTTGATACGTTGAGGCAAAGAAATCTAAATTCCAGAACCAAAACCTCAAGACATTTCTAGAAGGAGAGAGGTCATCCCAGATCCATCTCTATAAGCTAGCATGGAAAATGATAATTGTGAGAGGGTGTCAAGTGTCATGTCGTTGTGGGATTTGTTGTCATCACAAAGATCACTGAGGCCCTATTTCTGTGGGGAAAAAAAGAAATAGAAATAGGTGGACATATTACAACTATTACTATGTGTGTGAATTTTGTACCTAGCTGTAGACACAACACTTCAGTAAAATATTAGAGGTTAGCAGAAATCAAAATCTGAAAAATAATTGAAACTAAGCTAACCAGGCGATTTATTGCCTTCTAGTAGGTGCGAGTATGATGTTCTCAGATTGGAATCGAGATCAGTGATAATGCAACACTTAAACGAAGGATTTGAATGCAAAATATGAAAGACCATATGAATGCAGATTAATCTATATTTTTGTATTTTCTATGCAATAATATGAGAAATTGTATGAATATAAGCTATATGAATGAAATTGAATGCAAATTTAATCTAAGAATGCTATGAATGAATATGAAAACTATAATATGAAACTATACAAAAACTATGATCAATTATGAAAGATCTCACAAATCGCCCATCGTAAGTGCTTAATCCTTTAATCACCAATTCGCAAGATTAATTGTGCAAATTTGAGAGTTGATGATTATGAAGAGCTGAGCCTTGATTTTATAGAAATCCAGGGCTTTGAGGATGTAGGAGAAAAGCCATAAATTACTCTTGATAAACTCAAGTTGATTTTGAGTTATCAGGAAATCAGAGATAATTAACTCACAAAAATCATGCAAAAGCAGTGTTTAACTCAAAATAGAGTTTTAGCTAAAATTTCAACTCATCATCAGATGTTGAGTTTCAATTTTAAAATTGATTGTTAATTTCTAGTTGCCTGCTTTTCAGATTGTGCATGATTTAGTTATAAATTAATTTAAAAATAAAGTGATTTATTCTCAACTTAACTAATTTTTGAATTAAAACAATTGATTTATGGGTTAATCAATTATTAAATCAAACTTTATTCTAAAATTATATTATTAAAAATTAACAATTGACATTAATTAATTAAATAAGAATTTAATCAATTAATCATGAGATTTTAGATTTATTGTCAAAATTAAATAATACAATTTAGGAATAAATAGAATTAAATCCAATTAAATAATTAAGTGGCAGTATTAAATCTAATTAATTAAATATTCAGAATATTCAATTAATCAAACTTTAGGATAAATAGGATTTGTCACCAAATAATTATTAAATTAAAGAAAATTAGGATAAATAGGAATATTGCTAGGAATATTCCCTGATGCAGAATTTAGGATAAAATCAATTAGAATTCAATAATGTGCAGATGTGCCTTAGGTTAGGACTTTGATGTCGATTTCATTCGAATTTGAAGATGTTAGAGGTTAATGAACCTATAGCCCATTTTTGGGGTATTACATTTTGCCCCTCTCTGAATCACTGTGCAAAGCGTAGTGGTTCAAAGATAGTCTGCGTTTGATATTTATGAAACTGATTTGAAAGATTAATCGATTCCAAGACAAACCGATTGAAAGATTTAAAGATTCAAGATTTAAGATTTAGGTCCTAAGTGACCAAAGATAATGTCAACTATAGCAACAATGAACCAATGATTATGAAAAAGTGTCAAAATGCCTAATTCTGAACCTTATGATTGTGAAGAAGTGAGTGACTGATTCCAGACCTGAATGTCCTTGTATGAATCATATTGGTATCACATCCTAAACCCATCAGTTACGAAGAAACAAGGAAATGATGCTAATGAACTGATAGTTACAAAAAGATGATACAGTTTACAAGATAGATTTAGGATACTAGATTGATAAATCTGATATGCCCCAAGGATCAATAGATTTGCCCCAAGCGACGAGGACTTTAAATGAATCAGCAACTAGACGTGGTTGTTGTCTTGATTACTGAAAGAAAGATTTGATTTGCAGAATTGAGTTATAGACTTTGAATGATGTGCAATACCATGCCCCCTTTGGGATGAAAATTGAAATCTGACAAGAAAAGTCAGCGTTGAATAGTTTAGAAGCATGTTAATTGATTTGAAAAGTGGTTATACACGTTGAAGAATGTGTTCTGCATCATTTAGAGGTCCTGAAGACCAAGTTTGACTAGGTTTGACCATGAGTTGACCATGGTTGACCAAGTTGAAATTTTGATAGTTTGATGTAAGATAATCAGTTAAGTTGAATTCTGGATTTCTATGATGATTGAAGGTTGATTATGCAAGCAGTCGGACGTCCTGGGTCCAAAAATTTTAAATCACAATTTTGACATAGTAAATGATTTTAGATTTCAATTTTGATCCCGAAAATGGATTCAGAATGTCGAAATTAGCCATGGGTGCAATTTTCATGAAAAACAAAGCACTTTTGAAAATTAGGTCAAAAGCTATATAAGGACCAAAAGGGTCATTTTCAATTCATTATTCACATTTGACTTTTGAAACTTTGTGGAGCCCTCTGAGCGAGAAAATGGCTGAGCTGAGAGTACTTGTCTCTTCCCATCGATTTGAGTGCAGCCGGAGACATCAGCAACCTCTACAGTATGGACATCCGGTAAGTGGACCTCTGTACCTCTCTGTAAATTCCATTTTTTTCATGTTTGTAGCATTTTTAGGTTATTTTTCATACATTTTAACTTTTCAATTCTCGCATGCATGGAAACTCGTACGATTGTCCTTCTATGACTCGTACAACTTTTCAATGTCCTATAGAGTGTCGTGTCAGAACCCCTGTAAACTCGTTTAATAGGGACCTAAGAGTCATATGACGTTTCATCGAGTCCCTCATATGTTGTACGATGATCCCTAGAAAGTCATATATGCATGGTTTGTCGTATGGGACCCTATTGAAACTCGTATGAGATGTAGAGGATCAGGCAGACAGCTGATCTATCTAGAGATATTCTGATATTTTTGCCATTTTGTTGTTCATATATACTGTTCTGACATCTAATAGCTCACATGAGCTCATTCCTTTGTACTTTGTGCCAGTAGTGCACCCTTGACTAGTTCGAGTTATATGATATGAGATCGAGATTTTGGTTATGACTTCATGTGTACTTGTCATG
This sequence comes from Chamaecyparis obtusa, assembly GCA_027943335.1. NCBI lineage: Eukaryota > Viridiplantae > Streptophyta > Pinopsida > Cupressales > Cupressaceae > Chamaecyparis > Chamaecyparis obtusa. The sequence continues at coordinate 1,787,908 of BSBK01004314.1, read as the reverse complement.
TTTTGATTTATGATGATATCATGTGATGTAAATGCTATGAGTAGTGTAGAATGTATGTATGGATTTATGCAATGCAATGACTTCTTTCAAATGTATGAATGTTATGCAAATGTGATTGATTATGGAAAGTGTATGTATGGAAATGTATGTAATGAAATAGATGGAATGAATGATCATGAATATGTAATGTAAATGCAATGATACACATGATATGTGTTGCAGGTATTGATGAAGACAAGTACTCAGTCTTATGTCAAAAATGATGTTTAACCCAGGATGGTGACTGCTTGCGGTTCTGTGAGGAAACCTGTGTGTGAGATTCAACTCTTCATTTTCAGTTTTAAGTTTAGTTTATAAGAATTGTTGAAGTGTTCAAGCAATTTGTGAGATCATGCAATCATGCAAAGTGCAAAATGACATGCAAAATGAAACGCAAACCTAAGACCTAGGACCTAGTCACTGATCATGTGTTGATTTGTTATCATCATTGAACTTTTTAGGTAACCGGATAAATCAATACAATGCCCACTAGTTATGAAACCATAGACATATGAATATTTATTTGTATGCGTAAGAATCAATACAACGCCCACTGGTTGAGACAACCATGGACATATGAATATTGATTTTGTTTTTGGAATGTTGGATTAGATATAAGCACCAAGGCACAAATGCCAGGATGACCTGAATATCATGTCCATTTTGATATAGCAATTTGTATAAGCATCAAAACATAAACATCGTGATGACTAGAATATGCCTTGCATAACAAACACATCAAGCAGTCAAGAGATCATTCCAAATCCAGTGTGAATTACCCGTAGTGACCCTTTATCGTTCACATCCTTAGGTAAGATCACATTTCACAGTAAGAAAAAGAAATCACTCAAAAAGACAATAGTTAGACCAAACTTCCTTGAATTTTCCAGGTATCAATGGTTGAGGTACTCATGGCCATCCAGTTCGAGATAGAGGCTCTTATAGACAAACACCATTTCAATCTAGAATTTACAAAGTTGTTAGATTTTCACATACAAGCAGAAAATAAAGAAAAGATTATGCCCCCAGTCATCACTCTCTAAATCCTATAAAGGACATCATCGAAGAGCTCAAAAGGACACAATATGAAAAAATCTCAATGTGAATCAGTAAGCATACAAGGAGATAAAAGCATGTAAAAGCATAGATTGTTTTCAATTTGTGTTTGATTGCATTGTTGTAGATGCAAAATCCTTTTTGGAGACGAGACTGACTAACTGACTCAAATGAAGCTTTAAAGGATTCTGACTAGATATGACACGTCTAAGATACATTGGAGGTCATAGGATATGACATTGATTGCCCCCAAGTTTGAACATTGATAGGATACAGACGCTTGAACCGATTGGTGTACAGACTGACTTATTAGAAATAGGAATGCGGAACAAACTAGGAGATATGTACAAACTAAAGCAAGACTGCAAGCTGGGAAAGACCAAGATTTCATTGATAGATGGAGCATTTTGAACAAGTGGCACCCATTTGCCGAGTTTTCACCATCTTGGTAGAGAATCTATTTTTGCTACCAAGGCGCCTGTTTCCAGGTTTTCACCAAGGTACTTTTTCTTTTTCTCATTTTTTTGTATTTTTCATTTTTTCAATTTTTTTTTTGTACTTTTGATATTTTTAAAATTTTTTGTGAATCACCAAGGCACCTATTGCTAGGTTTTCACCAAGATGTTCATTTTTTCAGGACTTTTTTAGATTTTAAAGATTTTTTCAGGACATTTTTGAATACTGAATGCCTTAGGCATAGAATTTCTTCAGATGGAGAATGTTGATTGGTTCTCAGAGTTGTTCTCCTTCAGTCATTGAGAGTTGATAGGTACCAGAGCCAAAAGTAGCAGTGATTACAAAGGGACCTAGCCAGTTGGGTTCAAACTTCCCCTTGTGTTCTCTATGTGATTGATTTTTAGGATTCTCTCCCAAGACTAGATCGCCAACCTGGAATTCTCTGTGTCTGAATTTCTTGTTGTAACCTCTAGACATTCTTTTCTGATATACTATGAGATGATCATATGCTACTTGTTTGTGCTCATCTAGTAGTTCAAGTTCTTGCAACCTAGACACTATGTAGTCATCATCAGTTACTAGACCATGCATTCTGATTCTCAGTGATGGGATTTCAACCTCAATAGGCAATACTGCTTCAGACCCATAAACTAAAGCAAATGGAGTAGCCCTAGTGGGCATTCTAATACTAGTTCTATAGGCCCAGAGAGTCGGATTGATCATGAGATGCTAGTCTCTTCCTATTTTTTTAACTGTACAGTGCAAGATTTTCAATAGATTCTTATTTGAAGCCTATGCTTGTCCATTCCCTTGAGGGTAGTGGATAGATGACCAATGTTGTGTAATCTTGAATTTGGCACATAGATCATCCAAGTCTTTGTTCTTGAATTGTCCACCATTATCTGTGACTATAGAATGTGGAATACCATACCGACATATGATGTAGTTCAAGATGATCATAGATATTTGCTTACCAGTTGCTTGTGTTAAAGGGACTGCTTCTACTCATTTCGTGAAATAATCTATAGCTGTAATAATGTGGGTATGCCCATTAGAAGAATGAGGATGTATGGATCCTATAAGATCAAATGACCATTGGTGAAAAGGCCATTGAGTAGTGAAGGGAATTAGATCTCTCCCTAGAGGATGAATTACGTTGCCATGCACTCGGCACTTTTGACAGTTCTTGGCAAACTTGATAGACTCTTTCTCCATTTTCGGCCAATAGTACCTAGCCCTAATAAGTTTTCGGGCTAGTGTTAAACTGTTCGAGTGTGACCCACAAATACCATCATGGATTTCCTCTAACGCATGTTGAGACTCTTCATGTTCTAGACATCTAAGTAGTGTACCATCTAGACCTCATTTGTACAGATCATGACCAATGATAACATATCAGGAGGCATTGCAAATAAGGTATCTCTTTTCATGATGGTTAAAGGTATCGGGAATGATTTGGTCTTTGAGATAGGAGAATAGGTTTTTATAGTGGGATGAATCATGACCTACAATAGTGAAAATCATGTGGGTTTTAGGGGAGTCATATGCAGGATAAGATAGTGCTTCCACCAAGAACTCGTAGCATAGCTCATGTTCAAGCTGCTGTAATAAAGTAGATAATGTTGCCATTGCATGAGCAGCCTTATTCTCTATTCTAGGTATTTTCTCAAAGGTGATAGATATGAAATATTTCTTTAAATCATCTACCATTCTCTTGTATGGAATGAGCTTTTCATCTTTCATTTGATACACATCATTGACTTGATGGATTACAAGTTGTGAGTCTCCATGAATGTGTAATTATGTTACCCTCCACTCAATTGCTATTTTCATACCATTTAAAAGGGCTTCATATTTAACAATATTGTTTGTACAAGGAAATTTGATTCTAAATGCCTTAGGAATGGAGTATCCTTGAGGAGTGATAAACAAGATGCCTACTCCCGATCCATTCTATGTATATGAACCATCAAAGAATAGTTGCCATTCTCTAGAAGAAAGATTCATGATAGAGGAATCTGGAAATTCCATTTGCATTGGTGTGTCATCAAACAAAGGTGCATCTACTAATTGATCAGCAATAACTTGGCCTTTAATAGCTTTTCTTTCAACATATTCAATGTTAAATTCACTTAAGAGCATGACCCATTTGGCTAATCTACCGGTGAGGGCAGCTTTGCTTAGTAGGTACTTTAGTGGATCAATCTTAGCTACTAAGTGCATGGTATGAGACAACATATAATGCCTTAGTTTTTGTGATGCAAAGATCATAGCTAGACAAGCCTTTTCAATCATAGAATAATTCTTTTCATATGCCACCAATGTTCTACTAATATAGTATATAGCTCTTTCCTTCTTGTTCTCATCATGTTGTGCAAGCAATGCCCCCAGTGATGTATCTGTAGTGGAGACATATAAGATCAAAGGCTTCCCTTGAATGGGAGGCATTAAGATAGGAGGATTTGATAGGTATTTCTTGATATGATTAAAATTATTTTCACATTCTCATTCCATGCAAAGGTCACACCTTTATGTAATGCCTTTGTAAAAGGTTGTGATATGTCTACAAGCTATGATATGAAGCGTCTGATAGATTGAAATCTCCCTTGTAATGTTCTCATTTGACTGATATTCTTAGGAGGTTTCATCTCCATGATAGCTTTAACTTTGTTAGATCTACTTCAATTCCTTTCTTTGAAACTATGTAGCCTAAAAGCTTTCCAGAAGTAACACCAAAATCACACTTCTTAGGGTTCAGTCTAAGACTAAACTTCTCCATTCTATCTAGTATCTTGCTCAAGTCATTTAGATGTTCAAATCTTGTCATAGATTTTGCTAAACTATCATCAACATAATCCTCCATAGTTCGATGCATCATGTCATGAAAAATAGATGTCATAGCTCTCTGATATGTAGCACCAACATTCTTAAGCCCAAATGACATGACATTCCAACAGAAGGTACCCCATGCACATGTGAAAGCAGTTTTCTCTTGATCCTTTGGAGCAATTTTTATTTGATTATATCTAAAAAAGCCATCCATCAAAGAATGCATCTCAAAGCCCGCAGTCATGTCCACTATTATATCAATATTAGGTAATGGAAAATCATCCTTAGGGCATGCTTTGTTTACATCTCTGAAACATGTGCATACTCTTATTGATTTGTCTAGTTTTGAAATAGGTACAATATTAGAGATCCATTCAGCATAGTCAATAACATGGATGAATTCGGCTTTTAGTAGCTTCTCTAATTTAGTTTTTACCAAGAGTGCAACATGTGGATGCATCTTTCTCAATTTCTGTTTAACAGGTTTGACATTTGGAGCTATAGATAAATGGTGCATTATAAGATCAGGATCCAACCCTGACATATCTGAATATTTCCATGCAAAGTTGATCTTCTTTTATGTTAAGAATGTTGTAAATTTTTTCTTTTCTTCTTCTGATAAGGATTGTGCTACATGGATCAACTATGGTTCTTCTATTGTTCCCAAGTTGATAGATTGAGTGGACTCAATTAGAATAGGAGATTTGCCCTGTAAATGACTTGGAAGGACATCAAATATCTCATCCTTAGGCACCTCAGAGAGGTTTTCACCTTCGGATACATCTTTTATTTTTACTTTTGTAGGTTCTGAGATTGCCACAAAGTGGTTTTCACCCTCAGAATTCCTTTTCTTTTTATTCTTATTCTTATTTTTCTGACTAAGATACTTGATGTCCGACTCTGCAATGCTAATGCTTGGTTCACTAATGGAAGTCCTCATAGGCTCAACTGCATTGAGATAGCAAGAAAGGGCATAGTCATTGGGAAAGGTATAAATACCTTGGCTCAGATTTGTAGAGGTTTGGTTAAGAAGTTCAGGATGTTGGATAGTCAAAGTGGTGAAAGATTGGGAGATAGTGTTTACGGATATGGATCTGTCATCATTGGTTTGAACCCGATGCTTGAGTTCAAAGGTGATATTACAACTTAAGATGTTCAATTCTTGAATAGGCTCAATGTCATTGTGGGAGTCCACTTCAGCCATCAGTGGATTAGACTCGATAAGTTCACCATTTCGCTCTAGACTTACGTTGGGTTTAGGTGCATATTGGTGAATAACATCAACATGTTTCTCTATGATAAGTTCATCTTCTTCTGGAATGGTTCCCCATTCATAGTTATTAGATTCTTCATCTATGCCTCTAGGAAATCTAAGAACATGAGTAAAGTTAGGGTGAATACCCCAAGAAGGGTTACCCTCAGATTAGTCAGTTCTTGTGGTACAACTATCTCTTGCTCTATAGTAGGTTCTTGTGTTTCTAATACATTAATTCTTTTTATTGGATCATCTTCAGCTTCAAGGAGGTCTTTTATTTCTTTAGGCAAACACTCATAAGGAATGAGATCTTTAGTGGTGTCTGAATCATCACTGTCAGATTGTTCTGTTGTTTCTCCCTTTAGTTGATTTGCAGTGGATGGCTCAATCTATTCTAAGACATGTGGTGAGTTCTTGCTAAGACAAAAAGGCTTCTTATATCCTATACTTGTTGTATTCTTGTTTTCTCAGCCATGATGATCAAGAGGTGATATAAGACCTTTACCCTATAGTCCTAGAGGTCATTTTCCTTTATATCCCATTTTTGTGATCAGTTTATCCCCTGTGCCATATGACTTAGAAGGGATCTTCAGTGTTTTAGCATTACATTTTTGAACAACTTGAGATTCAGGTTCATCTTTGTAGAGCCATGCAAGCACAACTTCATCCTCTTCAAACTCTTGTTTAGATACTTATTCTGCAACAAAATTTCCTTATATGCCTCAAGAGGTTCTTTAGACTCAAGTTTGGATTGTTTCAGAGTTTTCCCATAGGACTTGGGCGAGATAGGGAGAGATGTCAAAGATAAGATTGGATCTATAGTATATTCTCCCATACCATTTTCTTTGATCTTAACCTCTTTAGCAATGTCTTCCATTTTGGATGTTGAAGCAACGTCTAGCTGCTTAGTGGAAGATTCTCTGTTATTAGGAACAAGTTTATCAACACTTTCTTTTAATGCATTGCAAGTTGTGTATAGATCAGCTGGGATCATCACCTCTACTCCTTCATAAGGAAATTTTAAACATTGATGATATGTAGAAGGAATAGCTTTCATTTCATGTATCCAGGGTCTCCCTAGAAGGATATGGTAAGCCAGAGGTCGATCAAGAACTTGACATATAGTATCTCTGATGACAGGACCTATTCTGATAGGTAAGACAATTGTGCCTTTGGAAGATCTTTCTTGCTCATCATATGCTTTGATAGTTATCTTCTTTCTAGGATCAATGGTCATTTCTGAAAATCCCAATTGTGTAATCAAGCTGAAAGAACAAATGTTTAGACCAGCACCCCCATCTATCAACACACATTTGACACGACAGTTTTGGATCAAGACTTCAATATGCAAGGGCTGGTTATGCGAATGACTCAAGGAGTTATCATCTTCCTCTGAAAAGGAAATATATTGTGGAGACATAAGATGACCAACCATAGTCTGGAATCTATCTAAATCAAGGTTATCAAGAACATTGGATCCAAGTAGAGCTTTGTCTAGAATGGCTATAAGCTAGAGATATCCGAAGCAACTCAAACATGGAGATTTTTGCATTTGTATGCTAGAGTTGTTGGACAATACTATATGATGTAGGCCTTGTGTCTTTGGGATTTGAAGATTTAGATGTAGCTTTTTGTTTAGAAGTAGATGAAAGATTGAAAGGCACCTTAGGGATAGTTGATGAATCTGGTTTTTGTCCTTGCAGATGTGCTTGAGCTTGTGATCAAGTAACTGCATTAGCTGATTGATTTTCTCTATCTTTTCTCACAATTGTGATGACATTGCAACACTTAGATAGACATGGTTCAACCATATTGATAACAACATTGTTTCTAGAGTAGGCATAATTGACTTTAGCACCCATATTAGGTTGAGAAGAAGAATCTTCTTTACCATGTTTAGGAAATGGTTCTGTGAATGTTGTATGATCATTATTGCTCTTATGATTATCAATCGTGATTTCTCCATTATCAATTTTGTCTTGTATGATGTGCTTCAAGCGAACATAGTTATTAGTCTTATGACCCTTATTGTGATGGAATTCACAAAAATCATTCTCTCTCCACCATTTCGGTTTTGGTTCGGGATCAAAGACTTTTATCTCAGGCAAGTAGATGATTTTGTTTGCCAATAGAGTTTTCATGGCAGATTCCAAGGATTCTCCAAGAGGAGTGAATTTGTGATTAGGATCTGTAGCCCAAGGTTTATAATTAGATGACTTTTTGTTGGGCTCTGTTGCTTTAGCTTCAGAAGCTTTGATGGCTTGGGTGCCAACAATGAGATTGAAAGTAGGTGCCTTGGATGGGGCACAAATAGTATCAACAACACCATCTGTGACAACACCTTTATTCTTGTTCTGGTTTTTGTTCTTGTCCTTGGAACTAGATCCAGATTCATACTTGTCCTTTTGAAGTGTGACGTCTCCTTTTTTCACAAGTACTTTCTCAATTTTGATCGCATTATCTACCATCTTATCAAAGGATGTATGATTTTGAATTTGTAAAGGGTAATTGATTTCTGGAACAAGATTGTTGATAAAGATTTCTAGCTTCTCAGTTTTTGGAATGGGTCTAGCATATAGAGAAAATTTCTTCCTCCATCTCTTGAGAAATGTTAGGAATGGTTCACCTGGATATTGCTTCAAATTACAGATGTTGATCATGGTGACCAGATGTTGAATGTTGTAGGAGTATTGTTGATAGAACAGTTTGATTAACTCCTCAAAAGTTTTGATAGTTGGAGGCATTCTAGAGAACCAATGAATGGCTGTTCCTCCCAGAGATCAAGGGAAAAGATGCATTAGGTAGGTTGGTTCATGCATAAACTCCATGATTGAGTACAAAATTCTCTGACATGATCTTGAGGATCAGAGTTTCCATCATACTTATCATATTTAGGCATTTCCACTCTTTTAGGGAATGGTGGCATGTACAAGTCTTTATCAAATGGAAAAGGGCATAGAGCTTCCATGGAGAACTCTTTAGGTTCCTTTTATTTTTCAAGTTTGTTAAGTTTGACTTGCATGGAATGCATTTGTTTCATCATAGCTGTGATAGGAGTTTCTTCCTCATGTGTAATGATATCTTCAACATTAAAATTTGGAGGAAGTTTAGCTCCTTGATGAGCTAACTCTAGAAAGTATGCCTCTCTATCTTCTTTCAAGAAATGCCTCATCATTTTCTTGAAGCCATCATCATTTTGGTATCGAGCAATTTCAGAAGGTGTAGGTTCTTGATCCACACCATGTTGAGAATGGGGTCCTTGAGACCCATGTCGTGTCCCTCCGTGAGGCATGTTAGGAGTTTTAGGACTCCCTAGGATAGATTGAGGAGGAGTTTGTTGATCACCTCCGTGAGTTGATGGAGGGGGTATATAACCAGTTTTCAATAAAAAATTACCAAGACCGTCGTCTTCGTAAAGACCAAAATTGTAGAGTTGCTCAAGAGTAGGACCCTTGTAAATAGTCAAAGGTGCAGTGTTAAGTGCTTCTCCAGATTTCTTGTGTGAGGAAGCTCTAGTTTCCACTATTAACCTTAGGTGAAGCAAGAAAGCAAGATGAAGACAACTGAAGAATGATCTAATTCAAGAGGATCGAATGATGCAACCTTGTTAAGATTGAATTGATTGAAGATTTGATCAGACATAAATGAAGGATACTATACCACAATAGTGTGGGTAGATGCCCAATAGATGGTGGGCACGAGCTCACAACACTTAGCCGTTTAGTAAGAAGATTGAATTTGAAGATAATTTTGATAAGCTTTTGACACAAGATGAAAAAGACTCAAATTGATAAATCAGAAGGAAAAATCAAACTCAAGAGCTCACTTTAGGAAAATGAATGAATTTGCTTCTAGTTTCTGCTCTGTTCTTGACACAGTGACTATTTAACAGAATTTGGAAATAGGCTATAAAAACTAAATTTCTGACAAATTTGATCAATCTTTGACAACTTTTTGAAAATTCTCAAATGAGTTTCTGAAAGCTCGCATGACTCTGGGTATGCTATCAAATGACAATTGCAAGACTTGTATGACAATTATTGCCAGGGATAATTTTTCTTTTGATTTCTATGACAACACTCATACGACAATATACTAGATACCATGTGACAATACAAGGGTTGTGAAATGACTTTTGCTAAAAACTCATACGACAATTTGAGACTGTGGGATGACTTTTGACTCCAAAGAGGAATTTTGCTTCAGATTTTGCAATTTTTGGGTTTTCAGTTTCAAAGTGTTTGGCAAAGTTTTATGTCCAGTGTTGAAGATCTGTGTAATAGTCTATTTCAAATAATCCAAGTAGATATCAAGCATGCAAAACATCAAGCAAGGGAAGCAGACAATCGTCTTGAAAATAATGAACAAGGGCAAAAGCAACCTTGCGCATGAACAAGCAATAGTGACTTATTATACTAATCCCTAGAAATACTACTTGTGTATGTTCCAAAAAAATTTTGAATAACGCACATATTCCTAGAAAATGAAAAATTTGGCCTCACTAGGGTTTGTAGTAATGGTTTGACTCTGCAACTTTTGTGATCTCAAGAGGGTGAAATCCAATCCAGGCGCATCGGGGTTTTGACATAGTCTGAGAATTTAATCAATCAGGAGCTACTAGGGAGATCTAATAGCCCAACAAGAGACCACACCTATGAAGATTTCCTCCATGAGGACATTTATATAGCGGCTATTGCTACCACGGTGAAAATGGCTATTACTGCTTGAGGTTTCATCCATGTGGTTGACCTAATTAAGGGAATGTCCACTATGGTTAACCCTCTCTAAAGGTGACTCACAAAAGATACCACATGGAGACTGGTTCCAGATTTAAGGATCTGAATTTTTGATACTACCCAAAAAGGGAGTAGAGCATATTCCTCTAGCCTTTTCACTTTTAACCAAAACAAAGTAGACAAATTAATCCGACACACTAAGACCAAGATTATCTCACAAAGATCTATGACATCAACCACTTATGATCTATCAACCCCTTCGGAGAGAGAATGTATCAATCAAAAGTTGAAGACACACAAATCTAGTAGAACGTGAGACGCTCTCATTAACCTCCCTACCTACAAGGGGATCCTTTGTCAAGAAGAGCTTCACATGCATGAACAAGTGGAAGAAGCCCACTCTCTCGAGATCATCCACAAATAGTGTTCATAGGGCTTATTTACTATGTGTAACAGATATGCAGAAAGCAAATCTATGTTCTTTTTATAGCCCAAAATGAAGTCTGTGATACGAAAGCGAGAAAAGTCACACAAGCTTGACACGTGAGAGTTCATTTTATGTCCAAATCAAAGTGTTATCAAATTGTAGTAGAATACCTAAATTCCTCACAATGTGCTTAGTATATTTTACCTGTTTTAGCAATTTAGTTATGCTTTTCCCAATTAGATTCAACAAATATCAGTCAAAATCAAAAGATTTCAATTGTTCAGGTTAGCTGTTAGTTCAAATCTGAAAAACTGCCAAAAATTCTGAAATGATAATTGAATTATGGAGTTAAAACTCGTACGACAGTGGGTTACCTTCCAAATGATAGTCAGGAAACTCGTACGACATTGGGTGTCTCACCAAATGACAATCAAGCTCCCAAATAATAATTTATAAGTTCTGAGATGAGCCTCGATAGAATAAACTATCGTACGATAGTGGGGTCTTCCTAGTATGACTTTCTGACAAAAGTTGTACAAAAAATGTACAGACAGAGAATGAAATCATAGAATGGACCATAAAATGATAGAAAAATAAATAAAAGTGAATTATAAGAAATGGAAACCTATTTTTGAGCCCCACGGTGGGTGCCAGAAATGTGTGTGTGAATTTTGTACCTAGTTGTAGACACAACACTTCAGTAAAATATTAGAGGTTAGCAGAAATCAAAATTTGACAAATAATTGAAACTAAGCTAACCAGGCGATTTACTACCTTCTAGTAGGTGCGAGTATGATGTTCTCTAATTGGAATCGAGATCAGTGACAATGCAACACCTAAATGAAGGATTTGAATGCAAAATATGAAAGACTACATGAATGCAGATTAATCTATATTTTTGTATTTTCTATGCAATAATATGAGAAACTGTATGGATCTAAGCTATATGAATGAAATTGAGTGCAGATTTAATCTAAGAATGTTATGAATGAATATGAAAACTATACAAAAACTATGATCAACTATGAAAGATCTCACAAATCACCTGTCGCAAGTGCTTAATCCTTCAATCGCCAATTCGCTAGAGTAATTGTGCAAATTTGAGAGTTGATGATTATGAAGAGCTGAGCCTTGATTTTATAGAAATCTAGGGCTTTGAGGATGCAGGAGAAAAGCCATAAATCACTCTTGATAAACTCAGGTTGATTTTTGAGTTATCAGGAAATCAGAGATAATTAACTCACAAAAATCATGCAAAAGTAGTGTTTAACTCAAAATAGAGTTTTAGCTAAAATTTCAACTCATCATCAGATGTTGAGTTTCAATTTTAAAACTGATTGTTAATTTCTAGTTGCCTGCTTTTTAGATTATGCATGATTTAATTATAAATTAATTTAAAAATAAAGTGATTTATTCTCAACTTAACTGATTTTTGAATTAAAACAATTGATTTATGGGTTAATCAATTATTAAATCAAACTTTATTCTAAAACTATATTATTAAAAATTGACAATTGACATTAATTAAATAAATTAAAATTTAATCAATTAATCATGAGATTTTAGATTTATTGTCAAAATTAAATAATATAATTTAGGAATAAATAGAATTAAATCCAATTAAATTATTAAGTGGCAGTATTAAATCTAATTAATTAAATATTCAGAATATTCAATTAATCAAACTTTAGGATAAATAGGATTTATTGCCAAATAATTATTAAATAAAAGAAAATTAGGATAAATAGGAATATTGCTAGGAATATTCCCTGATGCAAAATTTAGGATAAAATCAATTAGAATTCAATAATGTGTAGATGTGCCTTAGGTTAGGACTTTGATGTCAATTTCGTTCGAATTTGAAGATGTTAGAGGTTAATGAACCTATAGCCCATTTTTGGGGTATTACAATTACTGCTCATATAACAATGTTCCTAATATAAATTAGCAAATTACAATGCTCTTTATTATAATCTTCGTGATTAATTTAGATTAGGTAGGGCCCAGTAAGTAAGTGTATACCTATCACTCTATTAAGAGGTTCCATAGGAATTGAATAGCCAATGGAACTCGACATGATGAAGGTGCGCTAGAGCATTAGAGCTTTCTATCTTTTCTAATGTTCTAAGTTTATGAGTGAAGTTATAATAAAAGGAAGATATCAAGACATCTAGAGACTTAGATTAAAATTAGGGTTAACCGAAGTAAAATCTTCCCCATCGACACCTTTATTAGCTATGACATCAGCCTCTTTATTACCTTCCCAAAAAATATGTTCAAATCTGGTTTCCTAAATCTTATCTACAAGGTCTACAACTTCTTTGAGTTTTGAGTTTAAAATCTAGTTGGGGGTACCTCTTTTCCTCAGTGCATTGAGGATGAACTGAGAGTCCCCTTTGATAACTAACTTATGGAACCCACTCTTTATGCATAATTTAAGTCCTTCATTTAGCACTTCTAATTCTGCCAAATTATTGGAAGAAATAACTAGGGGTTTGGCCCTTTTAATTACCCATTCTCCACATTCATTCTGTATGATGCACCCCATACTAGCTTTCCCTGGGTTACCTCGAGACGCTCAATCAAAGTTCAATTTCATGTAGCCAATTGGTGGTGGAGTCCATTTGCATAAGGTTCTTGCTAAATTATTAGCCTTGAGATACAATAGTGGTGGGTTGATTAAATTATTCCAATTCTTTCTTAAAAATGCATCCCAAACAGAGAAGGATCCTTCTTCTTTGTATCTGTTTCTTAGATGATTATTGGAGACTTCAATAATACTAGCTTCTATTTTGTTGATCAATGATTCTTTATTCGTTTTAATATTTGAAAAAATCCATCTATTTCTTTCTTTCCAAATTTCCCATACCAAGATTGACTGAGCAATTCTCCAAATCTTATTGTACACATTGGATCCATTTCGGGGCCAACATCTTAAGAAGTTCCAGAGATTATCATTAAAGGCTGTCGACCAATTTAGCTTGCTGCGTAGCCATACCCAACAATGTTTGGTGTAAGGGAAATCATATAATAGGTGCTTAACAGTTTCAAATGCCGATGTGCATAATATGCATTGAGAAGGACCTTCAAATCCTAACTTGGTAAATCTATCTAATGTTAGAATTCTATTTTGTATTGCAGCCCATAAGAAAATGCCAGCCTTAGGAAGGCAAGCAGGGTCCCAACATAAGTTAAGGGGGAGGTCTATTTTAACCCATTATTGAGATTTGAAAATAGTCTCATAGCCTCTCTTAACACTATATTTATCATCCTTAGAAATTCCCCAAATCAGCCTATCGTTCCTAGCTTTATGATTCACTTTTCTAGTTTGCAAGAAAATTTCAAAAGTTGTTTGTTCCTCCTATGTTAAAGATATATTTGAAGCATTTTTCCATTGCCATCCTTCCTATGTTTCCACTATATAGTCTTTAAAATATGATCCCCAACATTGTGTTAGAGTGTTTTTTATATTGTTTGGAAGATTTGATTTATCCGGGGATGAGAGACCGTCCCATGAATCTGCCCAAAAATGGGCATCTTATCCATTACCAATGTCCCAAGTGAGGTTATTTAAAATTAGTTCTCTGCTTTGCATCATAAAATTCAAAATTTTTGAACCTTTGGGAGGATTAATTGTTTGAAACATGGTTGATGGAGTCTAGCTATTTAAATATTTGTGATATAGGTTTTTGACCCATTTGCTGTCATTTTCCTAGTACATTCTCCATACTAACTTAGCTCCTAAAGCTTTATTCTGCCAGCTTAAATTTTTAATACCTAGACCTCTAAACTCTTTTGGTCTACATATCTGATCCCATTTTATCATTTCCACTTTCTTCTTATCTTTTGTGCCTTGCCAAAAAAAATTCTTTAGTTTTTGGTTTAATTATTTTCCAACGCCCTTAGGAAGAGATAAGCAAGACATATAGAGAGTAGGAATGGCCGAAAGAACATCTTTGATCATTGTGGCTCTGCCCACTTTATTTAAATATTTCCCTTTCTAGCTATCCATTTTTTATTCTATTTTGGTTACTAAATTGTTCCATGTCCCGTTGTCCTTTACACCTTTTTCCAAATGTAGACTAAGGTATTTACATGGAAATTCCCCTTTATTGAAACCCATTAACTTGCAAATATTCCTCTCTAGATCTGGCTGAGTGTTAAGGAAGAAAATCTCAGACTTTTCAGCATTCACTTCCTGACTAGATGCTTTCGAATAAGTATTGATAATGTCCTTGAATTGGAGTGCCTCCCCTCTTGACGATTCACCCGATAAGATGGTATCATCAGCAAATTGTTGATGAGTAACATTTTCTACCTCATCAGTCACTTTGACACCATGGATTTTCCTCTCTAACTGTGCTAATTTTATTGTCCTATTGAAGGCTTCAACCATTATTATAAAGAGGTAAGGAGAAATAGGGTCCCCCTTCCTAATTCCTCTAGAAATATCAAAGAATCCTTCTGGTGATCCATTTATTAATACAAAATTTTTTGGGGTGGAGATACAATTGTAAAATAAATTGACCCCTTAATGTGAGAAACCAAAAGCTCTCAATGTTTTACATAAGAATCTCCAATCAACCTTGTCATAAGCTTTACACATATCTAGTTTCATCAACATACAAGGGTATTTGTTCATCTGAGCTGAATGTATCAGTTCCTGTATGATGATTATACCATCATATATTGACCTTTTCAGAACAAAGCTTGTTTGTTCTTCAGAGATTAGTTTGTGTATTATCTTTTTAAGTCTATTTTCCATAGCTTTGGATAGAATCTTGTATATGGTATTACATAGCGCAATAGGTCTAAAGTCTCCTAGGAACTCTAAGTTTGTTTTCTTTGGTATCAGTGCTAAGAAAGTATTATTGATTTCTGTTAATAAAGTACCTGAATTCCTAGTTGCTTCAATTGCTTGCCATAATTCTTCCCCAATGATGTTCCAACATTCTTGAAAAAAGAAAGCCTGGAATCCATCTGGACCTGGGGATTTCTCAGGATTAAGTGAGAAAAGAGCCTCTTTGACTTCTTCCATTGTGAATCTTTTATTGAGATTTTTGGTATCTTCATTAGTAAGAATTCTATGAATTGATCTTAGCATATTTTTCTGAGCCTTGAGATCCAAAAATTCATAGTTATTAAGAATATTAGAAAAATAATTTACAAAGGTTTCAACAATTCGACTTGGAATCTCTATTTCTAATCCTATGTTGTTATAGACTTTGGAAATTCTATTTATGTTCCACTTATTTAATGTGCTCATATGAAAAAATTTGGCATTTCTATGTCCTAATTTTAACCAAGTCTCTCTTTATTTTTGTTTCCAATATATTTCTTCTTTTGCTAAGATAGTTTCTTGTTTATTTAGCAATTCTTTTTCTTTATTATAGTCCTTGTCCTTCATACCATTCTCTATGATTTTATTGTTTAGTTTTTTAATTTCATCCTCATTTTCTAGTTTTTCCTTAAATATATTTTTAAAACTTTCATTATTCCATTTAATTATTTTTTCTTTTAATATTTTTAGTTTTGTTACAAAGCAAAACATTCTAGATCCATCAAAGACCTCTTCATTCCACCACTACTTAATTTTCTCTAGGAAGCTCTCATCCATAAACCACATGTTTTCACACTTAAAAGAGAACCTAACTAGTTTTTGTTGTTCCTGTAGTTCTAATTGTATTGGATAATGATCTGAACCTACAAATGGTAAAATAGTAGCTTTTATTGTCATGTTGAATGTGTTGATGTCCCCTGTTAAAAAGATAAAGAATAAAATATGGAATTGCAGGAAATTATTTAATCCAAGAGCGAGGAGTAAGGAAAAATACCATGAATTAGCACAAGAACTAGGAGCATACACCAAAAATAAGAAAAGAGGAGACAAGATTTTGAAGGGGAAAAGCATAAAAAAACCCCTGTGAAATTAATGAAAGTGGCAACAAATGCCTAAGAATGAGAGAGAGAGAGAGAGCAAACAATGCTCATACAATAATTGAGAAGAGGAAGAAATCTCCTGAGATGAGAGAAAATTCTATATGAAAAAGAAGGAGAGCCATCTCTTTAATAGAGATGTGAGAGAGGAGTTACATTGTAACTCCCATATCTGAGTGTGTCACATTTCACTAGTTTGTGAGACAAGTGTAGGATTCCTCATAAGGAGGAATATCTATTTTCCTTAATAAAGGAATTTACAAAATGACATGTCCTCCCACTTGGACTAGAGGACAAATTACATTAGGATACCTTGGTTTTTCCTATTAAATACATAAATAACCAAGGAAAGATTAAATTCTAACATCCCCTTTAAACATGAACCTATCCAGTCTCTCTGCTATATAACAAAAACCCTTTCTTCTATTATTCTAGGTGTACATTCCATTTGACATGGGAATATCAAAAAAAGAATTCCTCATGAACCAATCCTTGAAGTCTGTCATTGCTTGTGATTCTATTTTTATACCACCAAATATTTCTTTAATGTTTAATAATGCATTAAAATCTCCTCCTAAAATATAAATCGATTGTGTATCCATACTCATATAGTTACTAATTTCTGACCAAACAACTTTTTTATTTGCTGAAGGCGTGGGTCCATAAACATTTATAACATTGAATTGGAAATCATTTCTAAAGTTGTTCATTCTGCCTGCCATCTAATTATTGCTAGCTCTTTGCAGCTTGAAGTCCACCTTTCTAGGATCCCATATTATACCCAACCCACCCGAGGCTCCCATAGATTCTGTTAGTTCACATTTCTAGTAACCCAATTTCCTTTTAATCTTTTCA
Source organism: Chamaecyparis obtusa (assembly GCA_027943335.1). NCBI lineage: Eukaryota > Viridiplantae > Streptophyta > Pinopsida > Cupressales > Cupressaceae > Chamaecyparis > Chamaecyparis obtusa. Next base: position 1,770,318 of record BSBK01004314.1, on the reverse strand, counting down.
CCTTCTTCTTTCTTTAGTTTTGTTTCTTATATAAAATTAGTTTCTGATTCAAAGAGGGTTAGATTGCGCTTTAAAGAGTGCTTCTTGTTAGGGGCATTTAAGCCCCTAACATTCCATGAAGTGATCTTCATACTTCATTTGGAAGGCACTTCCCCTTCCCAATATTTAAGATATCACTAATTTTAATTTGATTCTCAGCCATACTAGTGGCTGTTCTTAGTTCTACAAGGTTCTTTCTCCCCCTTTTCTTATAAGTTTTTCCACAATTGGGTTTATTTATACCTTCCAAATCCATAGAAATTCCAAGTTTGTCTTGATGGTTTTGGGCATTAGCTGTAGATGCTACAATTTTTGCATCATCCTTTTCTACTTCCTCATTTTTCATTTCTTCCATTAGCATTTCACTTAATTGATGATTATTAGTTCCTTCATCCAAGTTTATATTAGTTTCTTTATAGTTATGTTCCCTTCTACTGCTAGCAATCCACTGGTTTGGGAACCATTCTATTGGATCTTGCACTCCAAATTCTTCCCAGTTTTGAGTTCCATTTGGTGTTTCCTATTATGCTTCTTCTATATTACTGAAGGTTCCATTGTTGAATATGGTGTTGACTTCAATTGGAATATTAACTTTGTTGTTTCCCTTTAATAAGTCTTTAGTCTACTAAGGGAGATTCAATATAGAATCTTCAAATAACTTTCTTCCATTAGCTGGAGTTTGCCAAAATTTGTGATATTTTTGCTTTCTACTAGTTGGAGTATTTATTTTAAGGTTTGTTTCCATCTACTCTACTGCAACAGATCTAGATTCTTTGAAGGAAAAAGAGTTATCAACTAAAGGCTTAATGGTAGCCCCTGTTGTCGAGCTTATCAACCATTCATGATTGTCTTCTTGATCATTATGATTTTACATTATTCCTACTGCATTATGAGAAAAAGGACTATGCATATCTTTTAAGTTCATCAAATTTTGAATTTCTTCTATATTCTTGGAAAAGTCATTTAGATGGATCTGAGAAGTATTCCTCACCATCTCAGAGTTAGACAAGGCACTACATGCTGCAATAATTTGCTGATTATTTCCTTCAGCTTGTTGTATTTCCTTAACAAAGTGGGGAATCTGATCATGTGAGTTACTCATGTCATTAGTAGCCATTTTATCCCATAGGTGTTGCTGGATAACACTTATTCTGCTTTGATTATCTTTTCCTATATGGTTCTTAGTTGTTTGAGAATCCTCATTTTATTTATGCATTTCCATTGTCTCTTGATTCAATTTTTGCTGGGAGGTATCCTTCTTGTCTTTTGTTTCAAGATCTCCTCCTAAATAATTCTTGTGGGCTACCTCCCAAAGAACAAGCTGATCCCCAATATCATTATGCATCAAGCAAAGATCATTAATTAGCTACCCATAGTTTTCTAGATTTTCTTTAATATCATAAAGAGATAAATTATGGTTGATGCAATGTTTACATTGTTGATGCATCATTGATTTATCTAAGAGAAAGTCCCCCAGATGATTGTGACATTTTTCCATATTATCCAGGGAGGCTCCAAACTGTCTATCTCCTTCTGAGTTTCCCATATCTATATTCTATGATGTATCTTTTTCTACTAGATTCATACTTCCTGGATATAGGTGATCTTCTTCCTCTATAATTTCTCCATCTTCCTTGTCAACTTCTCAGGTACAAATTTTCTTGGGGGACATATGAGGGTATGTCCTTAAATACTTTGATCATGCTTTAGTATCCTGATTTTCTTTAATATTCTTGGAATCTTCATATTTCATTAAATTTGAGAAAATTAGTTCTAAGTTTGAATTTTTATTGATTGACATATATGTTGAATTTTTTGAATCTTGATTTTGATTTTTATTAATTAAAGAGATATCTTTGGTATGGCCTTCATATTTTGTGTAGTGCAGATTGTATAATGATCTATTGGTTATGATTTTAATATTGTCTTCAGGCTTGAAGTTTGCTTTTAATTTGATAAGTAATCTAACTTCTTTCTTGTTGTTGTTATCTAAATCTATTCCTAAGAAATCACTTAGAAAATAGCCTATCCTTTCCAAAATATGTGAATGGAGGATTTCAATGGGAAAATCTTTAAAGGTTAACCAAGTAGGAAAATTTAGAGAGCTAGCTATATTTTCATTGAAATTAGGTCTCCACGACATAAAATTTACAGTAAATCCTTCATAAAAACAAATCGGAGAAGGAAGGAAATTATTTTTTTCCCTATCATTGTTGCAATGCAATGCAACTAAGTGCGAAGAAAGGGATAAAATACTTACCTGATCCCACATGAAGGATTTCAACCATTCTCCTAACAGGGGGTTTCTACTCTTGGGGTCATTCCAGTAAGCAAAAATACCACATGCTTGGCACTCCTGCCATCTCTTCTCACTGATATCATCACTGATAATGTAGATTTTATTATGATCCATTTGTTGATGTCCTGATTTGTCTATAAACTTGGAGTTTACTCTACTTCCTGAAGATGAAACCCTTGGCCATGGATCCATTTGGCAATTAGCTTTATAGATCCTTGAGTTTGTAGTGTTGCTTGGAAAATCTCCATACAAACCCTTAGCCTGAGCCTTCAGGATTTTATCATCATCATTTTTTGGGGGGGTTTGGCTCAACCCTAATTTCCCCATTATGACATCCTATTGTTTGTTTGTAAATTCCCCAGACATAATAATAGACTTTCTATGAGGAGGTAAGTATGGTGAACATTTTGGAGGTGAATTAGAAGAGCCAACCTTTGGTGGAATGAGATTATGAGACATAGCAACACAATGGTTATTAGCACTTACTTGGTGATTTTTAGGATGGTCAAAACCCTGAATCATGTTTCTACCTAATGCTGTAATTGGATCAGATTTTCCAATGGGAAGTGAACACATAAGGGAATTCGATCGATTTAGGGCTTTGATTTTGAGATTCTTTTTTTCCCTACTGTAATCCAATCCTTCAGATCATGAGATTTTGAGCATACCAGCACTGAATGTTTATTTACATGTTGAAGATTGCTAATTGAATTTGGTGCAGAGTCAAATGAAGAAAACCCAGATGATACTACTTTTGTCTGTTCAAATTTTGCGTATTTGGTTTTCAAAAAAAAAACCCCTTTGATATTCGTCATTTATGAGAACCTTATTATTGAATGAAGCAGAATGCCCATTAATGTTTTTGTGAGCAGAATGATTTTTATCGAATAAACTACTAAGGGCTTCAAAACTATTAGAAAGCGGAAGTGCAAAGGTAGGGGCATATTTCATTTTGGAGAAATAGTTTTTTGCAGAGATATTCGCAGATCGCAAAGCCATTTTTTTAATTTAACACAAAGTTTAGAGTTATTAACATTAAAATTAATTATAAGTAAAACTATTTTACAATTTAAATTAATTATATTTATATTTTATAATTATTTATAAAATTGAAAAAAATTATTATTACAACAATAATTATAATAATTTTATAATTATTTATAATTAAAAAATTATTTTACATATAAATTAAAATTAAAATTAAACCTAATTATAAAACTAAAGGCAAGTACTAGCCACTATGTGGCACTTGTTTGTTATTAATATATGCCCACACATGATACTAGTATTAAAATTTTTAATTCAACCATTTTGGGTCCCTTATTTTTTACATCTAAATAATCCTAATCCTAAACAAGATAAATATTTAGAAAAATAAATAAATTAAATACTATTCATACAATACAAGTTAGTTTTGTTTTGACTCTAATTCAATAATTGAAATTGGGGAATACTTAATAAAGTATTGAACAATTTGATAATGTGTTAAATGATAATGTATTAAATTATAGTTATGCTTTAGCATATAAATTTGAGTTTAAATTTGATATGACTATAATTGTGACTTATGTATTTTTATATATACATGTATGTATATGTTGAAAGATGCCTCATTAAAAATAGACACCTCAAAAGGAAGATCCGCATGATTAAAAATTAGAGTAGATTGGACTACAAGAATTCATCACACCTTTTTATCGCAGAAAATCACACCAAAAAATGCATATGTAAAGTCAGATTTATTTTATTTTTACTTGTACAGTTTAGATGGGTTGTATATTTTATATTATAATACAATTTATAGAATTCGAATTAACTTACATTTTATGTATATTATTTTTCCCCAAAATACTTATAATTAAAAACAAAGATAAATAAATGAAAGATATATAATTATTTAAATAATGTATCTATGATTAATTTATAGAATTTGTAAAATGGTAATATAGATCTAAATTAATGATTTGTTATTTTAAAATTGTTTACCTAAAAGGTCGTATTATGTTTGAAATATGGAGAGAGGGAGAGAACTAGAGGGAGATATAGAGAATGGGGGTGGGGGGGTTCGGAGAGAGCACTAGAGAGAGAAAAAAAAGATATGGAGGAGAGGGATATGTAGAGATAAAAATGGATAGATAAAGAGGGAGGAGAAAGGGCATGATAGGATCATAGAGATAAATATATATAGAGGAGACATAAGGAAATAATGAGAGGGATAGATATAAAGATAGAGATAGAGATAGGAAGTGGTACACATGTGTGTGTGTGTGTGTGTGTGTGAGAGAGAGAGAGAGAGAGAGAGAGTATTATACAAATGTAGATTAAAATTTCTCCTTATTAACCTGCAACACCTCTTCAGTGTACCCATTGCACACTAAGGTGCAATTGCTAGTTCACTGTGCAAGCCGTCGCCATTGTTGATCAGAACCTGCAACCCCTTCACTATTAGGGTTCGACTCTCTATTTAGGAATAGTTTAAAAAACAAAAGAGCAGAATGAAGTAAGGTATAAAATATCTTAAAAATATATATATTCTTCTTTCCTTTTGCTGGGTCAACCTGAGAGGTGCTAGAGAGAGCTTGGGGAGAAATTTATCAGGGAGTTAAGTATACTAAAATAGTGGCACTTGCACCACAAGGAGGTGCAAGATTATCCTGATAGGAAAACTATATATATTGGTTAATATGTTATAGAGTATGAATTTATATATATGTATGGAAGATACATTGATTAAATTCATAATATCTTATGAATAAAATAGTAGTTTGTGTATACAATTTTGATCTAAGATTGATGATTTGTCTTAAAGCTACATTTCCTTTGTGAATTTTTCTTCATGCGTTTAGTGGTCTATTTGTTTTAGTAAACAACTTGGCAATTTTACTTCAAGATTGTAATAGAGGTGCAATGGTTACACCAATTGTAAATTTATATAGAATGTCTTATAAGTTTCAAACTAGCATTAGGTCAATAGAGAAGTCAATAATTTTATTAAAGATCTTAAAAATATTTATTCACATGCTTAGTTGAGATAATATCTCAAAATTCAAAAAAATTATTTGAATAACTATTACCATGGATTTTTAGTGGAGCCTACCTATAATCATTCAAAATTTAATCATTAGTAGTACTTGTTTCTTTTTTTTAATAGCTAGAGGTTTGATTTTTTCTTGGGTGTACTCAGAGGTGTGGTTATTTCCTAATGGAGTGGCAATTATTTATCCAATACCACATAACATTAATTGAATCTAATGGCATAAATGGACTCTTCATGTCAAATTGCATTCCATGATAAGAGACATAAATTATTTGTAGTAGGATAGAGGAATTAGAGGAACAAATAAACAAAGATGAGCTTGACCTCTATCCACATAATAGAAATGCCTTTTTTTATCTCAATACATTCTATGACTTATTTGGGATATAATGATAATTACCCTACAAAATAAAAAAAGATGAGTTTGGGCTTTATTCACATATTGAAAATGACTTATTTGAGTGCAATACAATCTACTATTTTTTTTTTCAATTGCAATGAAATTATATTTATACCCATGAATCCAAAAGCATGTAATTTATCATAAAAAAATGGTAGAAAACATATCTTTACAATGATAATATTATTATTTTTTATGGCATGAAAGAACATAATAAAAAAGAGATACAAACAAATACCATTAAGTGTTGCTTCTAAAATGAGGTAAAGTAAAAGTCAGCAACCAATGACAGGGGAAACACAAAATTGCAGTCTTTGTTGTGTGATAAAATTTATCTTCAAAATATATCTAAATTGAAAATAGCTACCATAAATGGGCTTAAAATGTTTTGATTACGTAAAAATAGGTTTTGAAAGGACCCGAAACCTTTTACATCAAGATTACAAGATAAGCATTAAATTTCCATCAGAAATAGTGCAACAACACCAAAAAAAGACATAAAAAAACTAACAAGTCCTTAACAGAAAGACAAAGAAAAAAAGATAGCAAAAAGATAGCAGGACAACAGACAACTGGCTAGATACACTTCATAAGATCAGCCACCTGTTCAGCTAGCATCTGCATATTGTCAGAGAAAACTTTGAATTCCTCAATGTCTTTGTTCTTATTATCCTCTAACTTTTTGAAGCTTGATCTGGTTCTTTTATTGGGTCTGTGGTCCTCCTTGACCTCAATGAGCACTTGCTCCCCTTTTCCCTATTCTATTTTGTCCACAAGAATCTTGACATGCTCAGCTAAAGCCTTGAGAATGGAAAAACTCTGCTCAACGATGTTACCTACCATCTTTTCCATCTTCTCAATTCCATTTTCCATTTTGTCAATTCTCTTTTTAACCACCTCCCCATCTTTATTTTCTCCTCCATAGCAATGATTTTATCATTAAAGGCCGTAAGCCCCTCAACCCTGCCAACAGTCTCCTTTAGCTCATCAATACACTATCCCATAGTCTTCTCTCCCAGATTCATTTTTCCCAGAATCCCAATTTCCTTTTGAAGCTGATGGATATGGGTTTTAATAGTGCTGATGTCATTTTTCATGGTGTTGAGGTTGATAAGGAAAGCAAGACACCCCAGATTTTTAAAGTCCTTATTCACACCCACCATCTCCTCCTTGGAGCTCTCCACCCTATCCTTATTATCAGCTTGACCATCCTCCTCAATATTAGCCACATCCTAGGCTATTTCCTGCATGATGTTGTCATCAACCAGAACATTTTGATCTAACTCATCACTTTCCTCCATGATAGGATCCTTCTCCACCCGCTTTTCCTATTTTCCCTGAATATTCTCTTGTGAGGCAGAGCCATCATCAGAAGAAATGACAACCCTCTTATCCCTCTTCTTAATCCTATTTTTGGCTCTGGTGCACTTCCCTATAGGCTCTATTTTCTTTTTACCCTTCCTCTTCACACTATTATCTCTACTCTCCCCTTCCTCCATCTCCATATCAATAACTGAATCCTCCATCTTGGTCTTCTTGTTTTTTCTTTTGGATGAGGATTCATGCTACTTGGAGGGTTTGCTGGTTTTCCTAGAGTCACCCTCATCGTGTTCAGTATCCTCCATAAAGGGTTCCTCTGATTCTTTGCCATCAATATCATAATCTTTAAGGGCCTTCTGATTTGGTCGAGACCTCTCAACTTTTTTAGACTTAAGAACCTCATAGATAAGGACCATCAACCCATCATGATAGGCATGGTCACTATCAGGGTCCCTCTGCCAGCTAAGAGTAGTAGCATTCAAAGAACTCAAAAGATAAAAGGGGAAATTAACTTTAACTCCATGTCTAAAATGATTTAGCAGAATCAGATGGTGATTATAAATTTTGGTATATCTGCCATCCAGCGTAATGTAACTAATGATAATAAAAAGAACCAGTCCCCATAGCCTAGAAATGTATTTAGGGTAAAAATAAGAATTATCAACCTTAACCATGTGCTTCCTTTCCTGGTTTGTTGGCTCAAAAACCTATAGAGCTCTATCTGACACCTTCCTATCCCTATAGAAGTTGATCCCTTCTATCTTAAGACCCATCGCCTCAGTGATGATCTCCTGAGTCACCTCCATGCTCTGTGCTCCCACCATAATTTTCCCTTTGTTCCAAGTCTTGATGAAATGCTTGGTAACAATAATCTTCCCTACATGTAGCTTTTCCAAATAAAATGCCAGTCCCCCTTCCTTAACAATGTTCCAAACCTCTAGGTTCTAGTTCCACTCATTATAATTCCTCAGCTTACACCTTTTCTAACAACCTCCCATGGCTCTGCAACTGTTAAAAAATCCTCTCTCAAAACTTCTCACAACACTCTGAAGTGTAGGCTTGAAGTCATAATAATACCCTCTAAAGCCTCGAAAGACCCATAAATCATGCGAGTTGAAGGCAATAATCATCTCAAAATTACCCCAATGTCCTGTTGGTACTCAAAATGCAGTTTTGAGGTACCATGTAAAATTTTGATTAGGTGCTCATTTTGGCTTTGTATTGCATGCTAGTATGGGTGTATTTGGGGTCATATCTTGAGGTCTATGTGTTCATTGCTTTGCATTCATCCTATCGTGTTTTTTTGAGTCCTTAGATGGCATGTTCAAATGGGTTTGCATCAGTTCGTTTCTAGGAGGTCTCTAAGTCAGAAAATGCATGTGTAAAATTCATTGGGAAGGGTCACTTTGAGGTTGAATAAAATGCACCTTGGAGAGCGTCATGAAAATATGAGCCTAGTGTCTTGTTGTACACTTTTCATACTCTTTATGTGTCAAGTTTTAGGCCTCTTTGATAATTTTTGACCTCATTTATTCATCCCCTTCCAGAGGTGTTTTCTAGTTTCTACACTTGGCCCTTTTCCTAGTTTTGTCGGGAACCCTGTTCGACATGTTATAACTTGTACTTGGTGGATTGGTAGAAAGGTTTTAATAATTTCCCTACATTATAGACAAGTTTTAGTCTACCCCTGTCAGTTTGTAGCTTGTGATAAATCCATCTGATGAGAAATTGAAGCTGATTCCATTTGCAGCTTTTGTGTTTTACACTGTTTGGTTATTCACCAGTTTTCTAGAGCCCTATTTCAACTATGAATAACTCATGCCCTGTTGATCAGGTCATCAGTATGTTTGTCTCAGTGTATAGTAGACATAAAATAATTCCATGCTGTAAGATTGTGGCTCTTGATGCATTCATTTGGTCAATTTGCCAGACTTTTTCTGTTTGCAAAAAGTGCAAATTGCCTAGTTATGTTTTCTGCAAGTTTGTCAAAGGCCTTCTTTGCCTACTAATAAATTTTCACAGGATGATCCTATTTTCAAAATTCTTGTTGTCCTGTATTGCTGACAAGTTATATTGTATCTCATTCTGATTCGAGCATCCTGCCAATCCATTCGTGCACTTTTCAAGGCTAATTCCAGATGCAGTTTATCAAGTTCTGACAGTGTGTTGGCAGGAGCAGAATGAAAAGGGAAACTTCAGAGGTTAATAACTTTCACCTCAGGTACAGTCAAGTGATGTCATTTTGCAGGGTGATTCTATGTATCTCAAGGTTTATGTCAGTCACGCGATGAGATTTGTTCAGGTGATTTGGTCAATTTTCAAAGCCAGTTCTAGAGCCAACTTAAGTGATTTCAGATAGAGCAGAAAGGCAATGTTTTAAGTGGCTAACTTTGGTCAATTTTATCTTGTGGTTCGGGTCTCTTTGAAATTTCTTCTTTGACATGCATATTTGTTTGTTGGAGGTGAACATGTGTGCTCAGTGACATGATCCTATGATAGCTATTGGCCAGTTTTTAAGGCCGATCCCGGATGTCAGCTAATGTTATTTGACAATCTTTGCAAAGGGTAAAAGTGAAATAAATGGCCCAGACAAGATAATGCCATGATGTGTGAGAGCAAAGGAGTGCATCACCAGTGTGAGTTATCACTAAGATTGAGCACAAGATATTGTGTACGTAGAAATGGCTAGTGTTACTGGTGTTCATTTATCATTGTTGTTTTCTAGAGGGCAATGCATCAAGGTCTTCTCTCAGAGTTTGAGAAAATCAAAGCAAAGTGATTTTGTGATGCCAAATATCATAGACAAATGCAAAGCATGTGAAGAAGAAGACGATAAAAAAAAAGGTTGAAGGCAAGAGCCAGTTAAAAAAAAAATGTCAATATAGAGCCAGTCACTTTTTTTTATCATATCTCAAAAAATACAAACTGGGTTGGGTTGAATTTTACATATGTTTGAGATGACAATGTGTGCAGTGTACAGTAAATTTTTTAGAAAAACCCAGTTTGACAATCAAAAGTTATGGTCCTCTAAGTACTCCCAGCAATAAAAAATCAGCATTGCTTCCAAAAGTTTAATCCCACATTGCTCAAGAAATGACCATTTCAAGTGTTTAAAAGATATACCACTCACATAATGAAATGAATAAAGAGAAGAAGGCTCTCAAGAGTGTGCACAACTATTGCATTGGGATGCATGCTAGTGACCATAAAACACTAAATTTTGCATAAAAATGCTGGCGAAAAATGCTAGTCGTTAAGGAGATAACATTTAGAGAATTGGAGAATGCTTAGTCTCTAGTTCTCCAAATGCTGGTGGTTAAGTCATAAATATTCAGAGAATTGGAGAATGCTTAGTCTCTAGTTCTCCAAATGCAAATGGTTAAGTCATAAACATTCAGAGAATTGGAGAATACACTTGGTCGCGAGTTCTCCAAGTCACGAGTTCTCCAAGTCGCTAGTTCTCCAAGTCGCTAGTTCTCCAAATCGCTAGTTCTCCAAATGCTTGAAAGTTAAGGAAAATCATTCAGAGAATTGGAGAATACACTTGGTCGCGAGTTCTGAGTTCTCCAAGTCGCGAGTTCTCCAAATCGCTAGTTCTCCAAATGATAACCATGGTCAAAGAAAGATTCAAAGATTTGGAGATCAATGTCATTCGCCAGTTCTCCCAATCAGTGGGTTAACTTGAGGTTTGTCTGAGCATGCAATGAGATAGTGACAAGTGGCACTTTCTGGTGCATTCTGTGGGTATATGTAGAAAATGATATAAAATTGCAAATTAAAGCTGAATTTATGAAATGATATAGTTTAGACTATAGGGCATAAATTCAAAAATTTAAAAGATAAGCTGTTCACAGAAAAGGGGCCTGGAAATTCATTTTTTAACAAAACATATAAGTGTTATATGTTTCCGGAAAGGTCTCGGAATAAGGATTCCAATGGTGATGACTATTTTTAGTTTCAAAGCAGTTGATAAGAGCAGTTTAGGTTTGAAATCTGGGAATCAAGATCGGTTGTAGATCAGATTGGAAGTTTTTGCAGAATGTGGATCAGCTTGGGAATCAGTTGCAGGGAGATGAGGAATGTTGAAGATATTTTTATGCAAGAGGGACAGCTGTCAGTTGGTTTTGGGAATGGACTCTCAATTGCTATATCTTGGATTTTTCTCATTGTAACAAGGATGTTGAAAATTTATGCTGCTAGACAAGATTCAGGCCCTTTTTCTTATTTTCTCTGTGTTTCTTTGTCATGTAAATATGTTGAACCAGAGGAATTTTAATAGAAAAACAATGGAATCCCTATTCAGTTCTGGTTAATGTCTTCGTGTATTTGGTCTTAGTTCTTGTGTATCAGTTTGTAAGGCATTTTGATGCACTGGTTATAAGGTAGCTGTGATCTTGTTTTCAAGTTTCTTTCAAGGAGAGAGTCAATCTTGAGTGCAGGCTTTGAGAATTTAAGATTTATACATGAATTTGATGTCTAGGAACTGGAATGAGAAGAGTGATTTGTAAGGCACTTCACTTGGTTTCTTTGAGTTTGGAGTTAAATTTTTTTGGGAATGCATGGTTGTTTGACTCTAATGCCCAATAGATAAGGCACTGGTCTTTTGCTTGTCCTACAGTTTTCATCATCAAACATTAATTACAAATCATTTTACTTTTCTATTGTTATGCACATTCATGTTTGATTGTATTCAAGAAGTACAATTCATTTGTCGATTCCTTGAAGAGTGAATCGTTAGGTTAGCCTACCTGAGCCTCCAGGTTTGAAGAGAAGAAGGAGTTTATCCTTATTATCACATTGGCCATTTTTCTAGTTCTTAGCAGATCATACAGGTGGGATCCTGTATAAGACTGGTTGAATTGGACTCCCATGTTTTATAAGTTTAAGAATTATCCACCGATTTTCATGTCTGCATAAAGGGTTTTAGCTAGTGAGTTATATGTATGCAGATCTTATCATGTTTTAGGTGCACCTGCCTGAGTGTGTGGAACTTGAAGCAGAAGGAGGATCAAATCCTCATTAATTAGTCTTTTCTTGCCCCTCAGTTTGTATGAACAAGTAGATTTGTGTTGCTAGACAAAAATCCCCGGGTCTGGTCTTCATGTTTCTCTTTTAGAGTTGAGGGATACAAGAAAAACCGCTAACATGTCCTTCGTCATCCTCACACGAGCCCCTACACTTATTACTTGTTAATGTGATCTTCATTAAGTACATGTTTCCTACTATACAATCGATCCATATCGATTAATTATTGACGCAGGGGCAGGGTAGATATAAGCAGAATCAAGCAGATTTGAGTCCACTTGAATCCACAACAAGCCCTTGCTCAAAGTTACACAATGGAATAAATATAATATCACATGAAATCAATGGAAACACAATGGATATGAGACAATCAACTGGCAGCAACAACAGAGAATTATATTATTTCTTTCAACATGCCCGGCTGTGAGGCCTTCCGAGTTTCGGCCTTATACAATGAGAATTATGAATTTAGAATTACAGCTTGCATCCTATCTTTTTCTCCAATGATGTATCTTGATAATGCTTCCTATATCTCACCCATGATCCTCTACTACATCAATCTAGACCCCTTATATAGCCAGCTAAGCCACAGGTCGGCCAGTAAGGCATTTAATTACAATATAGCTCCAGTCTCAAGATTTAAACCAAAAATAATGCTAGAATGAATATAAATTGATGCACCTTTGGATTTAGGTCCTAACTTGACCCAAGAACATTCCTTTAAGTGTGCAAGGTCCCATATGAGCACACAGAACATTGCAAGAAGAAACACCACACGTTTCACCCAAAACTGGTAGGAAATAGGTCCTGAGGCAAAATAGGCATAACTTTTTACTCATAATGAATTGGAGTTTGTGATCTTAGTAAATGATATTAATTTAGGTCCAATTTAAGTCCTTAAGTGCACAAAATAAAATTCATTATAGATCAAGGTCGCCAACATGACCAATCAGCACCAAAACTACAGTAATAGCTTAGACGTGAAAGCTGGCAGAAATAAGTCCTGTGCCAAAAAGGCCATAACTTTTGACTCATAATGAATTGGAAGCTGTACTCTTAGAAAATGATATTAATTTATGTCCTCTTCAAGTACTTAAGTGAGAAAAATAAAATTCATTATGGATCAAGAGAACCAACATGAACAATTAACATAAAAACTGTAGGAAAACACTGTTCCGACGGCAAGGAAAATAGCTATAACTTTGAAACAGTCCATCCAAACTTTATGTGCTCATAGGAGAAGGTTCCAAAATAGGTCCCCAAAATTATGTATGCTTTTCACACCATGAAACCATCAAATTCAAAGATATAAAGAAAACAACAACAAACAGGTACAAAAATCAGAAAATGTTTTTGGTTGATGCAAGATTGCCAAAGACCCAAGATGCTCCTGCATCAGACACCTAGGGTAAATAAAGAACTGATGTCCACATCAAGAACTACTCATACTCTGACCTGAATCATAAAGATCCAACTTAGCTTGTGTAATCCATGAATTGTCCTCAACTGGCTTATCTTTCCACTGAACTAGATATTCCATGTAGTCTTTTCCTCTTGTACTCTTGCCAACTCTGCTATTCAAGATCTTCTCAATGCTATCTTGATTTTTCTTAGGATAATCTGGATCATCTTCTATGTCTTCATTTGATTCAAAGTACTCAAATATATCAGCAATGTTAAATATAGGTGATATATCCATGTCCTCTGGCAATTCTACTTCATAAGCATTTCCACTGTCAAACTTCTTCATTTTCAGCTTGTTCTAGGTACCAACTAGAAATCTATTCTTCTTCAAATGAATCATAACCTCATCTCCAACTTCAAATGATTTATGTCTCCTTCTCTTGTCTACTCTTTATTTATATTTCAGATTACTGTCCTCCAAATTCTTTTTAACTTCATCATGTAAAGTTCTCATGTATTTTGCAAAATGATCAGCTTCAGCACTTCTTCTGGTCTCAGTAGGTAAATCTCTTAGCTCTGTGGTTCCCTTAGGATGAAATCCATTAAAAATCTCAAATGGTGTCTTCTTAGTGCTTCTATTCACTGAATTATTATATGCAAAATTTTCTTGTGCCAAAATCAAATCCCAAGTAGCAGGTTTCTCTCCAACTAAACATCTCAACAAGTTTCCCAAAATTCTGTTCACAACTTTAGTCTGTCCATCTATCTGAGGGTGAAATGTAGAACTAAAATTCAAATCAGTATTCATCTTCTTCCAAAGTGTCCTCCAAAAATAACCAATAAACTTAGTATCTCTGTCTGAAACAATAGATTTAGGCAAACCATGCAATCTTACCACTTCCTTGAAGAATAATTTGGCTACATGCAATGCATCAGATGTCTTCTTACAAGGTATGAAATGAGCCATCTTAGAAAATCTATCAACCACTACCAAAATAGAATCATTACCTCTCTGAGTTCTAGGCAATCCAAGAACAAAGTCCATACTCACATCTTCCCAAGGTCTATCAGGTATAGGAAAAGGTGTATACAATCCCAAATTCTGACTAGTTCCTTTTGCTGTTTGACAAATTCTGCAACCTCTAACCATTCTCTGTACATCTCTGTAAATCTATGGCCAAAAGTATCTTTCTGAAATCAAATTCACTATCTTATCAATCCCAAAATGTCCAGCAAGTCCACTGCTATGTTTCTCCTTCATTATGTTATCTCTCATAGATCCTCTAGGTATGCACAACTGAACTCCTTTAAACAACATGTCTTCTTGAATGAAATAATTAGACCACTTATCACTCACTATGTGTTCTTTACAAGCTTTCCAAGGCTCTAAAAAATCAATGTCAGCCTCATACAAATACTTCAAATCATCAAAACCAAGTACCTCAACTCTCATCTCTGTCAACAAACTTCTTCTTCTGCTCAAGGCATCAACAACCTTATTTGACTGTCCACTTTTATGCTTCAATGAAAAGGAAAAATTCTGCAAGAACTCAACCCACTTCATATGTCTCTGATTTAACTTATTCTGACTTCCCAAATACTGCAAAGCTTTATGGTCAGTATACAACACAAAATCTTTAGGCATCAAATAATGTCTCCACTTCTTCAAAGCTTGAACAATAGCATAGAATTCCTGGTCATAAACTGAATATTTTCTCTTAGCATCATTCAAATTTTCACTAAAGAAAGCTATAGGTTTTCCTTCTTGACTCAAAACAGCTCCAATTGCACTACCACTAGCATCACATTCAACTTGAAAAACTTTATTAAAATCAGGCAAAGCAAGTGTAGGCAACTCTACAATTCTTTGTTTCAATGTTTCAAAACTCCTTTGTGCTCCATGTGTCCATTTGAAATCCTTTTTATCTCCTCTCATAGTTTCAGTCATTGCATTACAAATAGAACTGAAATTTCTGATGAACTTCCTATAAAAACTTGCCAATCCATGAAATGATCTTACCTCTCCAACATTCTCTGGTGTAGGCCAATCAAGTATAGCTCTCACTTTCTTAGGATCCATCTTTAATCCATCAGCTGAAATTACAAAACCAAGGTACACAATATCTTCTTTCATGAATGAACATTTCTTCAAATTAATCAGCAACTTTTCTTCCTTCAATCTCTGTAATACTTGTCTGATATGTTCAAGATGTTCCTCCTTACTCTTACTGAATATCAAAATGTCATCAAGATATACAATCAAAAACTTACCCAAGAATCTTTTCAGAACTTCATTCATCAGCCTCATAATAGCACTAGGTGCATTAGTCAAACCAAAAAGCATAACCAACCATTCATACAAACCTTCAGTAGTCTTAAAAGCAGTTTTCCATTCATCCCCTTCTCTGATCCTTATCTGATGATATCCACTTTTCAAATCAATCTTTGTGAAATACTTTGCTCCACTTAAACTATCCATTATGTCATCCATCCTAGGCAAAAGAAATCTGTACTTTACTGTTATCTTGTTTATAGCTCTAGAATCAGTGCACATTCTCCATTCTCCATTCTTTTTAGGTGCTAATATAGCAGGTACTGCACAAGGACTCAGACTTTCCCTAATCAAACCTCTTTCAAGTAATTCTTCCACTTGTCTATTCAATTCAGTCTTCTCATCAGGTGTCAACCTATGTGGTGCTTTATTAGGCAAACTAGCTCCAGGTATCAAATCCATACAATGACTTATACTTCTCATAGGTGGTAAACCATCAGGTACATTATCAGAAATGATGTCATAAAATTCATTCAGTAAAGGCTTAACTTCAGGTGCATGTTCTAACTCATCTTGTTTCTCAGTCTTTCTTGGAATAAAAGCAAAGCAAACATTTTGTTCTTTCATTTCTCTTGCAAACTTTTTACCATCAACCAAACATACTCTGACTGTGGTACAGTGAATTTCATCAAACTTCTCTATCAAAGGCAACAACACTTGTTTCTTTCCATCCATCTAAATAGTATATTGATTCAATCTACCATCATGCAAAGCTTTCCTATCATATTGCCAAGGTCTACCCAAAAGAATATGACAATAATCCATAGGCATAATATCACACAAGACTTCATCATGATAATTCCCAATTTTGAATTTAACAAGGCATTGTTCACTTACAAGTAGTTTATGCTCCTTCTGGATACAAACAATATGGTAAGGCTTAGGATGTTTCAATCTCTGCAACTGCAACTTGTTAACCAGTTCTTCAGATGCCAAATTATCAGAACTTCCACTATCAATGATTACCTTGCAACATTTGTCAGCAATCTTACATCTGGTTCTGAACAAACTTTTCCTTAGAATAGGTTCCTCATCAGCTTCTTCATTACACAAGATCCTTCTTAGCATCAAGTTCTCACCATGTTTAGGTTCATTAGACATTTCATCAACTTCTTCACAAGCCAAATTATTTCTACCATTACCTCTAGTCTTCTTTCCAGAGTTAGTACATTGAAAAGCTCTATGTCCTTCTTCACCACATTTGTAACAAGTACCTTTAAACCAAGATTTCTCTTCCCTTCTACCATTATTGTTATTCCTAGAGTAACCAGTATAGCTACCTCTAGAGTAATTACCTCTTTTAGTAGGCTCATCTTTCCATCCTTTATCTTGCACTGAATTTTCAGATTTGCTACTTTCTCCATTAGATCTATCTCTACTTCTCTGAAATCTGCCACCTCTTCCTCTTTGTCTTTGATCATGTCTTTTTGTCAATCTTTCTTCAGCCTTCAAAGCAAATTGGTATGCTTCTTCCACACTATCAATCTTCACATAACTAATCTCATCTTGAATAGATGTCCTTAGGCCATTTAGATATCTAGCCACCTTCTCAACTTCATCATCCACATGTCCAGATTTGATATCCAATTTGTAAAATTCCTTAGTATATTCTTTCACACTCATGTCCTTTTGTCTCAGATTTTGCATCTTTCTCATCAGACTAACTTGGTAGTCAGCTGGAAGAAACTTCTTCTTCATCTTTCCAAGCATCTTCATCCATGTTTTGATCTTTTCTTTTCCTCTCTTCTGTCTCTCGGTTTGCAAATGATCCCACCAAAGAGATGCAGGCCCTTTCAACTTTGTGACTGCTATCTTAACCTTCTTATTATCAGGAGTACCTTCATACTCAAAGTATTTATCCATCTCAGAGATCCAATCCAAAAGTGTATCGGTCTCAAGTCTTCCATCATAGCAAGCAACTTCAACTGTAGGTCTGGAGTTAGCCTTAGACAAAACTCTCAAAAGTCTTTCCTCATCTTGTTCAACTTCAGGTTCAACATTAGGTGCTGCTTCTTCTTCTTCATCACTAACATCTTCAAGATGTGCTCCTCTTCTCTGGGTTGTCTCTATAGCTTCAAGCCTAGTTTCAATTTGCCTCGACATATCCATGATATCATTATCATTTCCTCTACCACGAACCATCTTGACAATCAGGTTCCAGCAAGATCATAACCTTCTACAAGTTATAGGTCAGATCTCAGATCTACCACCCTACAACCAAATCCAATAAGGTTCTCCATGATCCAATCCACAAGAAAGAACTCACTTTGATACCACTTGACGCAGGGGCAAGGTAGATACAAGTAGAATCAAGCAGAATTGAGTCCACTTGAATCCACAACAAGCCCTTGCTCAAAGTTACATAATGGAAGAAATATAATATCAGATGAAATCAATGGAAACACAATGAATATGAGACAATCAACTGGCAGCAACAACAAAGAATTATATTATTTCTTTCAACATGCCCGGCTGTGAGGCCTTCCGAGTTTCGACCTTATACAATGAGAATTATGAATTCAGAATTACAGCTTGCATCCTATCTTTTTCTCCAATGATGTATCTTGATAATCCTTCCTATATCTCACCCATGATCCTCTACTACATCAATCTAGACCCCTTATATAGCCAGCTAAGCCACAGGTCGTCCAGTCAGACATTTAATTACAATATAGGTCTAGTCTCAAGATTTAAACCAAAACTAATGCTAGAATGAATATAAATTGATGCACCTTTGGATTTAGGTCCTAAATTGACCCAAAAACATGCATTTAAGTGTGCAAGGTCCCATATGAGCACACGGAACATCACAAGAAGAAACACCACATGTTTCACCCAAAAACTGGCAGGAAATAGGTCCTGAGGCAAAATAGGCATAACTTTTTACTCATAATGAATTGGAGTTTTCACTCTTGGGAAATGATATTAATTTAGGTCCAATTTAAGTTCTTAAGTGCACAAAATAAAATTCCTTATAGATCAAGGTCGCCAACATGAACAATCAGCACCAAAACTGCAGTAACAGCTCAGACGTGAAAGCTGGCAGAAAATAGGTCCTGTGCCAAAAAGGCCATAACTTTTGATTCATAATGAATTGGAAGCTTCAATCTTGGAAAATGGTATTAATTTAGGTCCTATTAAAGTCATCAAGTGAGAAAAATAAAATTCATTATGGATCAAGAGAACCAACATGAACAATCAGCACCAAAACTGCAGGAAAACACTGTTCCGACGGCAAGGAAAATAGCTGTAACTTTGAAATAGTCCATCCAAAATTTATGTGATCATAGGAGAAGGTTCCCAAATGGATCCCAAACATGATGTAAGCTTTGCACACCATGAAACCATCAAATGCAAAGATATAAAGAAAACAACAACAAACAGGTACATAAATTAGAAAATGTTTTTGGTTGATGCAAGATTGCCAAAGACCCAAGATGCTCCTGCATCATGATGCCCCTTGAGGAGGAAGGATGATACCTTCATCCCATTCAATTTCCACTTGATTATGACATGCCACATTCACAGCCCAGTCAACCATTGAATTGGCTTCCCTATAATTATGAGTAACTATACACACATCAAAGGAGTTTATGATGTTTTTGGATTTGTTAATGGCATTAGCAATTGTCCATGAAGGGGTCATGATATTATTAAGACAATAATATTTAGAGAATCCCCTTCAACCCAAACTTTGCTATAGTTTTTTATTTTAGCCAACATAAGACCATAAAGAGCAGCATTGGCCTCAACGATATGGTTAGTATTAAAACCAATAGGAATGGCCTTGACACCTTTGCAATTCCCATTTTCATCTCTAATAACAATGTCGCAACTAGCAATCCCCAGGTTGCCCTTAGAGGTACCATCAAAATTGATTTTCATCCAGCCATTAGGGGGGCAGTCCTAGCAACCCTCATTCCTCAAAATTCTCTTGATATCATGGACCTTCTTACCATCTAGCTTCCAATTTTTCAAGACTTTCACCTCCCAATCATCTTTAGGATCCTGATATTTATTGGTCAACCAAATGTTCTCCAACAGGGCTCTCTTAATCTTGTGGAAAATCATAACCTAGCTAGACTCCTTGTTCATAAAGATCCTATCATTCCTCTCTTTCCAAACCCCCCAGTAGATGTAGGGTAAAAGGAAGTTCCAGAATAGATAATAAAATATTATTATTAGTAGGAGATCTCCACGAAATGAAAAGATCTTGAATACCCTATGGAAAGATCCAATCCATATTCATCAAATCCAAAAACTTCTCCCATATTTTCCTAGCAAAGGCACAATGAATAGTCATATTATTAATGTTCTCCTCATCATTCTTACAGAGACAACACCTATTAGTTAGATATAAACCCCTTTTCCTAAGATTGTTAATAGTTAAGATTTTATCCTGCAATAAGATCTAGAAAAGCACATTAATTTTAGGGGTTAAACCTTAAAACCAAGCTTTCGCCCAACACGGTTCAAGGCAATTCTCAAAATTATGCATATACAAAGAGGAGACTGAGAAAAAGCCATTCAAATTGTATTTTCAGATTAAAGTATCCTCTTCATCAATGAGGAAGACAACATTCAAAATTTTATTCGAACTTCTAAGAGAGGGATCCACCCTAAACAAGTCTGTCCAGTTATCCCCTTCCTAATAGTCTACCACATGCGAACCAAAAGCCTGTTTACAATGCAACATCTTTTCTTTCCAATTTGAATCAAAATTAAGAGGGTGATCCAAAATCCAAACATCTTCCCAAAAAAGAATAGTCTTACCATTTCCCACCTTCCATTTGACACCCTTCTTGATCAAATCCTTCTTTCTCAAAGCATTATTCCAAATGCTAGAACCTCCTTGTGTAGATTCCCGATTCAGAAAATTTTGGAAGTCACTGCTGTCCCTATTATATTTGTTGTGCCAAATAGTACTCCATTCTCCCAGGGTCTTGAATAATCTCCAAAGAAGTTTGGCCATAAAAAAATCATTCATACTTCTTATACTTCAAAGACCGAGGCCTCCTTTCTTAACAAGTTTACAAACCTTATCCCAAGCAATGAGAGCCATTCTCTTTTTATGTTCCATTCTAGACCAAAGGAAATTCTTTTGGATTTTCTCAGTACTTTCAGAAAACTTCCTAGGGATTTTAAAAATACTTAAAGCATAGAGAGTGATGCTTTGGAGAGTAGCCTTAAGCACCAAAAGTTTACCAGCCTGGCTTAGAAGAGCACCCTTCCAGCCTGCTAAACTCCTATGGAATTTATCAATCATAGCTCTCCAAAAAGAATCAGGGGGATCAAGGCAGAGAGGCAAACCTAAGTAGGACCCAGGAAGGCATCCCACCTCACATCCCATCACCCTTTTTATCCTTTCTTGTCTTCGTTCAAGAACATTAATGAAGAAAATAGAAGTCTTGTTCCAGTTTAAAATCTATCCAGTAGCAACACCATAATTATCAAGGGCTTTTTTGATGATTTTACCATTATTTATAGAGGTTTCCCCCATAATAATAGAGTCATCCATGAACTGCTGGTGAGAACAAATCTTCTCTTTTGAAGAAGGTTGCAACCTTATAAATTCACCATTGTTAACCAACTGACCAATGTATCTGCCCAAACACTCCTGTTGGCAAAATGGTCAGTACTCCCCTCAGGATTCGTGACATGGTTTAACCACCTCCTATGTCTTCTATAAGTCTAGTGGTTGTATCAGGCATTAATAGGTCGATCTTTTAGTGCAACGACAACTACTACTTGTAACAAGTGGTATCAGAGCTTGGTCATAGGTTCGAATCCCCTCAGGTAACACTGAGGGGGAGATTGTTGGAAAAATGGTCAGCACTCCCCTCGGGATTCGTGACATGGTTTAACCACCTCGTATGTCTTCTATAAGTCTAGTGGTTGTATCAGGCATTAATAGGTCAATCTTTTGGTGCAATGACAGCTACTACTTGTAACAACTCCGCCATAATAATGAACAAGATTGGAGACAAAGGACCCCCTTGTCTAAGACCTCTCGAAGACTTGAAGAAGGGAGTAGGAGATCCATTCACAAGCACTGAGAAAGTAGATGAGGAAACCATGCAATGTATAAGATCTCTACTTCTCTTATTGAATCCAAAAGCCTCTAAAGTAGCCTTCAAAAAATCCCAGTCCACCCTATCATAGGCTTTAGACAAGTCCACCTTCAACAAAAAAACCTTCTTTTTTAGACACTGTTAAGGAATGGATGTTTCCATGAACATAAATGATTGAGTCTAGAATTTGTCTCCCAGGGACAAAACCATTCTGTTGTCCAAAAATTAGGGAGGGAAGAAAAATAACTCTAGAGGTAAGGACTTTTGAGATAATCTTGTACACAGAATTACATAAGCTGATAACCAAACAATACCCCTTGAAGCCCCATTAGCATCACCACCTAGGACTTTACCATTGCTAAAGAAATGGAGTTTCTCAACTTTTTCCTTGGACATCTTAGTCTCCTGAAGTAAACAATATCTAGCTTGTTATCTCTTATCATGTTTTTAACCATGTCCTACTTATGAGGATTATTTAATCCTCTTACATTCCAAGAAATGATCTTCATTGCTTATGAAAGGATCCAGACTCTAGGATGGTTCTTTGACTTCCATCCACTATGTTCTTGTTGGCCTCTAATGCTCTTCTTTTCTAATTTGAGGGCCTTCCTGGGGAGACATGGGTGGTTCCCACATCTCCATTTTTGCTACTTCTAGTGCTTCTAGCAATCATAGTAGCATTCTTCGTCATCTTCAGCAATCCTTCTTTTTTCTTATTTTTTACTATCTTTTTGTTCTGTACATCTGTCCATCCATCTTCAGTCAAAACATCACACCCCAAAAGGGAAGCGTCAATATCCACCTCATCTCCCCACTTTTCAAACTTAGATATAAGGGGTAAATGCTTATCAGATCCTATAGGAGTAGAAATAGTATTCTGAGACAAGTCCTCAGAATACCCTAGTATGACACAATTTTGGGCATCCTGGAAGGTATCATCCTTATTATGTATAGGTAAGGTATTAACATTACCTCCAAACATTTCTCTCTCAATCAAATACACATCAAAATCCTCCTTAACCTTCGTTGCACCCAAAGGCCTGCTTTGAAATTCTTCTGCAAAAGAATCATCAATTCTCCTGTGGGGAGAATCATTAATTAATTATGTGCTAACCCCCTTATTCAGCTCTATTTCAAAAGGGGAAGTGCCACTTCCTTCTCCAATAGTGCCCCTCTCCTCCATCTTTCTTTCTTGCTTCCCATTGTCAATCTTTCCATTAAAGTTCATTCCAGATCCTGACTTTCTAACCCACACATTCTTTTGTTTCTTAGGTTGGGGTATTAGTTTTGGGAATTGTTTAGCCCAATGCCCAGTTTTCTTACAGTGATAATAGGAAAATGGTGTGGACTCATACTCAATCTTCTAGACCCAAGAGCCTAATTTGGACTGGAGTGTTATAGATTTCGGCATGTCCACTCCCTGATGAACCCCCACACAAATCCTGCCATATGTTAGGCGTCTCCTAGAGACTGTGACAAGATCCATAGACAAGAGCTCCCCAAAAGCATTAGTTATTCCCTTGAAAACATCTTCCATCCAGAACTCAAGCGGTAGGCCTGGGAGGTTCACCTAGACTGGAGCCAACACATTCAAATCATCCTACATATTTAGGTTAGGAAACCACTTATGGAGAATCATGGAGTGCTTTCCTATCACCCACAGTCCATTACACAAGGTATTCCTTAGATCTTCCTCACAATAAGTAGCCTCTGGGGAGAGCCGCCACCTCAACTTGAACTTTCAAGACCCATTTTATTTTCACAAAACCCCTAACTACCTCGATATTAGGATGAGAACCCAGAAACCTCCCCACAAGATAATTAGCCATTCTAGAAATATTAAAATCAATGATTTGATTCGAAATGGTATTAGCAAAAGTGCCCTGCTCGAGGTTGGATAATTTTTTCACAGGTGGGAGAGAGGACTTACCAGTTGGCTTAACGCCAAAAAGACCTGACCAGCTTTTGACAGGCATGCCAGTATTCATCTTGTTTTGATTAGTAGCCTCCATTATGGGCCCCCCTGGGTCCCCTATCCCTAGACCAACATTAGGAATCTTTCCTTGCTCTCCATTCACATATGTCTCCTCATGTTGACTTCCAGCCCCTGATAAACCAGCGTAAGATCTAACATTCCCTCTGTTGTCCAGATTTGAAATTTGAATTATTCCTTTCCTGCTCGCTGATCCTCCCGCTCGCTCCTCCATCATTAAAACTAATGGGCTTAAAATGTTGCATTTCAATAAGGAATCCAATTTCAATCTTTTACATATTTAATATTCTTTTTTAATGAAAAGATAATAATAGTAAAATAATGTTTTCTACATTGATTGGATCTTTATCTGTATAGTATGACAAAAAAAAGAATTGTCTAGTGAGATGACAAAATAGAAGCATGCATGAAGAAGACTTTGTGACACATGTCTATTAACTTGTAAGTTCTCCAACTCCTCACTTTCATTTTATTGCATTAAGCCCTAGGCGCTTGAATCTTGGGTCAGTTTGAAGGAGATTTTCATGCTCGGGTCAGGTTCAACATTTTTTATTGCCATCTTTCATTCCAAAGCATATCAAGATGATATGCATAAAAATAAGGGATGGTTTTGTAATGGAGTGGGGTTATTCTCAATGGTTTGGTCCCCCAAATTCCTTCTAGAGAAAGCAACTTGTTGCTACTTTCCGCATTGTATCTCATTTCCTCACCTCCCACTTGAGTACAAAGTTCTTGAAATTATTGAGATTCTTGCTAATAGACTGGGTATATTCATCAAACATGACCTTATCCCCTTTGAACTCCCACATCGAGATGTTAGAGTTTGTATCCTACAAAACTCTATCAAATCTTTCTCCTCTCATATTGACATTAAATCTATATGGGGAACATGGAAATAAGAAGTCATAGTCCAAGACCAAGCTACTATCCAAAAATTTTGAACAAACCTTGGTCACTTTAACTTTTAGTGTCAACACACACATCAAGAGGAGGTGGATGTGTGCAACAACCATAGTTTGGACCCAATGGCTTGCTCACTGAGGAGTAATCCGTAGGAGTATGAAGGCTCCATAGAAATCCAACTTCCTCATAGAGGTAGTTTTTGGGATGTCAATTGGTGGGCAGGATGGAAAATCATCCATCACTTTTAACTATTGTTTGCCAGATTTTTCTTCTTGCTCCACTACATGTTTAATCTTATGTCTCGGTGTCAACTTGGTTCCCTCTTCCAAGTCCCCCCAAGTAAGGCTAGCCTAATTGAAGATGTTCAAAATGTACAACCAAATGAGAAGATTGAGAATATTATTCATCGACTCATTTTTCAGGAGTCACTAATTCAAGTTCCTAATCTGCACAATATGCTACATAAGGAAGTGGTGGATGAGCTGAAGGCTTAGCAAATAGTAGACCAAATTATTCTAGATCTAGCTTCCAAAATAATTTATGAGATTATAGAGGAGGAGGGGTTTTTTAACCCAAAAGATTTCAAATAGACAATTAACCTAAAATCCCCAAGTGATATTCTGGGTGATAATGCTTAGGCCCTAATCATAGCCCCTAAAGTTTAGAATCCCTCCTTTTTTCAAGACATGGCCTAGAAGGCAGGTGAGGAAATGTATGAAATACAGTCCTAGAAGGATATGGATAGTTCATATTTAACAAAGGTTCAAACAGAGGAATTTGGTCATGAGTTTGGTCAATGCTCAAGGAAGTTCTAGCAGACTTGTCCTACATATGACTTGGGGTGCCTACCCAAATGCTAAGTGAGGAAGGTCTAAAGGTAGATCCCTCAACCTATTTTGAACCTCCACAAGGATCATCTTCAAGGGCATATGACCACTCAATAGTCTTATCCCTAAATCAAACTCCATTTCAAGCCTCCCAAGAGAAGAAGACTCCAAAACCTAGAGGTCAAAAACCTAAAGGTTCAAAGATAAAGGAGGAAATTATTGCAGGTACTCAATCAACACTTGATGGTAAATTCACCCAAATTAAGAGAGCGAAAAGGAGAATGAGAGATTATCCTTATCCATAATGAAGATAGATTCATGGAATGTCAGAGGCATAAATGCCTCTGACAAAAGGAAGAGAATCAAACAAGTTATTGATTCTATTCACACTGATTTCATGCTGCTCCAAGAGACCAAATTGGCTCAACTGTCCTTGAATAAACCATTAGCAAATAGACACAATGGGAGTCTATACATAGGCCTGTGGTTGGGGCTTCGGGGTGGATTGTGGTTTTATGGCACCCCAAATCAGTGCAAGGTCAGCTCATACAACGGGATGAGAATTTGCAGCTCATGAAATTCACTAGCTCACAACTTACTTTCTTATTGTTCAATGTGTATGCCCCAACAACCACTAGGGAGAAGGAGAAATTATGGTCCACCCTTACTTTAGTCATCTAATCATAAAGCAATCAAAGGGTAATTCTAGGGGGAGATTTTAATGCAATTCTCAATATGTCTGAGAAGATTGGTGGTAATTTCCCCCTCAGAGAATCATACAAGATTTCTCTGCATTTGTGGAGGACAAAAAACTCATGGATGTTGTCCCTGTTAAAGGAGCGTTCACTTGGACCAATAAGAGAGCCAATTTTGCACAAATTGCAGTCCAACTTAACAAATTCCTTCTATCTCAAGATTGGAAACTTTCCAATATAGCTATCTCTTCTAAAATTTTGCCTTTACCAGGTTCTGATCACTTTCCAATCCTTCTAAATTTTGATGTGGGCATTCTAGATAAGGGCTTCAACTGCCACCCTTCCTTCAAATTTGAAAGAATGTGGCTCAGGCATCCTCACTTTGTCCCCCTCCTCTGTCAATGGTGGATTAATACCCCTCATGTGGATGACACTATAATGTATCAGTTTGCTTTGAAATTGAAGTGTGTAAAAACCCACATCAAAAAAGGGAATGAACTTGTGTTTAAAAATGTCTTCAAAGAAAAAGAGTCTATCAGGTGCCAGTTCGAAGAGATCCTAGAACAAGTGGTGCAATACAGCTTGGACAATGATACCCTGTAAAGAAAAAAACTTTTACAACAGCTTTGAGAAGAGTTATGCAGTAGAGAAGAGGAGTACTAGAGACAAAAATCAAGAGAGCTGTAGCTTCAAGAAGGGGATAAAAATACCAAATTTTTTCATGCCTTTGCTAAGAAAAAGAGAGTTGCACTCCAAATAAACATAATAAATGATGCATCAAATGGAAACCCTTTCTTGGATACTAAAGGTATTTGAGAGGAAGGAATCCACTTCTTTAAGAACCTCCTTGCTCTAGATGAACCACTCCCCAATTCTGATTCTCAAACTAAAGAACTCCTAGCTACCATTCTAGAACTAACTACAGAGAAAGACAATGCTATTCTGATGGCCCCATTCACTATCCAAGAGATTTGAAAAGTGGTATTTTCCTTGCCCCCAGATAAGGCCCCTGGTCTTGATGGGTTCAAAGCCTTATTCTACCAAGTTTGTTGGGATACCATTGGGTGGGATCTGTTGGCAGTGATGGAAGAATCCAGGAAATCAAAAACCATGCTTAAACATTTCAATACTACCAACTTAGTGATCACTCCCAAAATTAAAGATCCAAAGACCTTTGTAGATTTATGGTCCATCTCATTGTGCAACACTATCTATAAAATTATTACTAAGGCCATCTACATGAGATTACAACATCTCATTCCGAACATCATATCTCAAGAACAAGGGGGTTTTGTACCTGGTAGAGAAACCATGGAAGGGGTCCTAGTTGCCCATCAAGTTCTTCACTCAATCAACGAGAGTAAATCCTCTAAGTTTGTTATTAAACTAGATATGATGAAGGCCTATGATAGGGTGTGTTGGGATTTCCTCTTCAAAGTGCTTGAAAAGATTAGTTTTGCAAAATGTTGGTGTAAATGGATCAAATCCTGCATATCAAGTGCATGGTTTTCAGTCATTATCAATGGACCTCCTGTTGGTTTTTTCACTTCCATAAGAGGAGTCCGACAGGGTGACCCATTATCCCCAGTTTTGTTTATAATTATGGATGAAGCATTCAACATAACGATCACTAGGTAGAACTCTACTGGCCTTTGGTTGGGGGCTCACATTGAAGGAACAAACACCTCGGTCACCCATTCCCTCTTTACTGATGACACACTTTTCTTTGGAATCTCTTCAATTAAAGAAGCTAAGTAGATCAAGTACACCTTGAACTTATACTCTTAAGCCTTGGGCCAAAGTGTAAATGCTCCGAAGTCAAAAATATACATGCTCAACACCAATTAGAAAATAATGGATACAATCATCCAGATCCTAGGCTTCTCTATTGACCATCTCCCATCTACATATCTTGGAATTCCCTTCTTCATGAGAGAAAACAAAGTATGCTACTGGACCTCCATCATTGATAGAATCAAAAGCAGGGTCGTGGCATGGAAAGCTAGATAGATCTCTCTATTAGGCAGAATTCTTCTCATTAAGACAGTCTTAGTAGCCATCCCAAATTACTACCTGGCTATCCTCAAAGCTCCCTCCAACATCATCCTTCAGATTCAAAAGTTGCTAAGAGAATTATTATGGTCTTCCAACATGACTGGCGATAAGAAATTACCCCTTATATCCCTTAAAGACATGGCACCTATCAAAGCACTAGGTGGCACCAAGGTGCATAATCTAGCTAAGAGAAACAAATCCTTCAGAGGAAAACTTGCCTAGAAAATATATATGAAACCTTAGAATAAATGATGTCACATTATGCAACAAAAATACCTTGATTATAGCTCTCCATGTCAGGTTCTCAGTATCTCAGACCCTCCGAAAGGATCTGCTATATGGAACTTTGTGATGTCATCTAGAGGTATAGTGTGTCGTTATGTCTCTTGGGAGGTGAACAATGGATTGAGCATCAATTTTTGGAGAGACTCTTGGGGTGGATACCCCCCTCTAGTCAATGAGGTTGACTCTCAGGAGATTATAATGGAATCATAAAACTTGTGGGGTTAGCATCTCATTGACTTTGTATAAGTTGTCACATTATTATCAAGATAGGTTATCTAGAAGGACCCTCCCCTTCTGCCCATATATGATCTACATAAATATCAGTTTTAAAATCTCCTATCAGATAAGGTAGTCTTCTTGTCAGACTTGGAAGAAAAATTTATCTAGGCCCCTGGGTGTAATAGAGAGTACTCCATCAAAGAAGGATAAAAAATTATCCAACAAATGGATACAAACTTGGCCCCTCACTGAGCCTATCACTTCTGCTAGAATAAAGTTGTACTTCCTAAAGTGGGCTGCTTTGCGTGGCTAGCACTAAAGAGGAGGATTCTTACTAGTGATAGACTGTTTATTAAGGACAAATATCCAACATCACTGGCTAACTACCATGGGAATCATCAGTTAATATGATGTGAGGGATTTCCATGCCGCTAGAAGTTATTGTTGTATACCCAAAGTGTGTGGAGAATCATCCGGAATAATTTCTTCAATTACCAAGACTGACGTATCCAGATTTTAAAATGGTTTTGTTTATTGACATGTGAGGGGTTCTGAAGTTTGAGCTTAATGGATAGAAGCCAATTAACACTCTCAGATTGAGCCAATTTTGGGATTTAATTTGTCTCACTTGGGTGTATGCCACTGGTTTCCTATTTTAGTCTACATGTAGTCCAAAGATCTTATTTTCTAAACTATGGACTCCTTTAATAATATATGTGTTAAGTGTGGCAAATGCATAACATACCACTACAATATGCTTCCCAAGAACTTCAGACTAAAATTGACACCGGATCTCACAGAGGAGCCTCTGACTTGAGAAATTGACGATTCGACTTTGGATACTATTTTCATGTGCCACTCCAGTATCATCTGTCACACAATCAAAAGAGTTATTGATGAGGAAACTCTGCTTCCTCAAACCAAACAATTCCTCTTCCCATCACAACTGGTATCAATATTCCTCTCGAATGCACTTGATTTGTTGCAGTCACCACATCTCCTTGACATTCTTGCACTCAAGTTCATCAAGCCCTAGTTCTTGAGGGATAACAGTCTTAAAGAAATAGTCGAGGGGTATGATATTTGGCATGGTCATGCTCTAGTTGGTGGGATATTCCCTCAGCACTTGTTGTTAAGCAATCATGATATCACGGTGGTTCTCAACAACATCAAACAATCCATGGAGAAGAAAAGCTTTAGGTATGTCAAACATGCACTACATTCTCATGGTCATTGTTTAGGACAAGACTTGGTGAACATGGTTAAATTCATTGTCTATGCCTTACTGGACCTGCTGGAAATTCCAAATATACCCAATTTGGGGGAAAATCCATCTCCCTCAGCGTCTCTACAACAATTTCCTAGTGGTCTCCCCGACTTGAACCTACAACTAAATGGAGATGTACTTGGTTCTTCTCTCTCAACTAGTCTTCCTATGGTGGCTGTTGACAGATGGGTTGAGTGCTCAATGCACATCCATGGTGCAAAGGATAATGCTCACATTTTGTTTGCCCCTTCTATCCCCATGGTCTCCAAATCAGTTATTGATCGGGTTGGTCTTTCAAACTGGTCTGCGTAGACTTAGTCAATTGTTGATACATTGGTCTTGACAGACCTGGAGGAATAGATTAATATCGCTGGATTTTGTTCTTTTGAATTCGTCTGCACACTTGATATGTATGGGAGTAAGAATTACTTAATATGATCTGACAACCTAGATATTTTTTTCCACACTATGTATTTCTAGCTCTCTTGGGTTTGTCATAGGGATGCTGCTCGTAGTATGCCAAGGTGCATGTACGGCTATATATCTATGTAAATACTTTGTATCGGCGATGATTTCGGGTTTTCTTCTTGATTCTTTCCCGATTGAGCCTTTGAATCAGTTTTATAAATAAAATAATAGCAGCGTATATTTGCTTTTGCCTATAAAAAAAAACTTGTGAAAAACACAAATTTAAAAACAAGTATAAATATATTTTATATTATAATTAAGTGAATAAGAGATTAGATATGTCTATTAAAAAAAATTCTTTGTATGTCATTGTATTTCTGCTCTGTCTCCAACACTTTGTCACTTCCTCATTAAGCCATTCCACTTCTCATACTTGTAGATCATGGTAGCATAAATATTGAATTGTACATAGAATTGGATATGCTTATTTGATAAAGTGGTGAAAATGCAACAAACGAATGTGTCATCTAAATGAGAATATTTCACAAGTAAATTTTACCAAATGATTCTAAAATAAAATTAAAAAAATGCATCTTGCCCACTTTGTCAAGCCTTTATTGAATTCACTAAAGCCCCTCAGTCACCAAATGAGTTCAATGAAAACATTAATTTCTTCTGCATTCATCTTTTTAGCTTTTTCTAATATACTTGGTGAAAGTTCCTCAATATTTTTGACTTGGTGAAACTGAGAGAATATATAGCTGGCTACATAAAGTAAGACCATACTATCAATAAAGTGCAAGAGCACAACAAGGATGATCATTTTGGTATATGGTCCATCATAATAAAATAAATTTAACTTCATCCAAATCACTAATACTTAAGTTGAAGAAATACTTTCATTTGGAGCAGGCAATTTGTTTAGAAACAAAGGTAACTCAAGTTTTCCATTGGATGATTATTTTGTTTGATGTAACATGTGAAGCCAAAGAGAAGATATGCAAGTTACAAATATCTTCCACACACTTATATGCCTAAGGTACAAACATCTTCTAGCACATACAATTATATGCCTATATAATAGAGAATCCTAGGCTAGATTAAAGTGCAAATTTGTAATATAACAATGAGTAGCCACAACAATTAACATATACATATTCCAAGAAAAATCCATGAAAAAGTGACTTGTCTTAAGATTCTACATAATTTTTTTCATCCTATCAACTATGTTGAAGATGAAAAATAAATAAAATTTATAAGGAACTTTTGGCAAACCTTACCCTAAAAAAATTATAAAAATGAGATCAACCAAAACCAATCTCCCTATAATTGTTGCTTTAATCAATACACAAAAAAATAGTATATCTAAAAATATAATTTATTTTCTCATATGAAACAACTTTTAAAAGAACCATGACTTCATTTAACTAAAAGTGACTAACCAATTTTGAAAAAGTGATTTTGAGATGGATAAATAAATAATTATGTGATATTTTATTACTAAATGGTAGGTGACTTACCTCAAGATGAAGTATTAGTGTGATAGATATAATTTTTTTTCTATTGAATTATTATCATTAATACATGCTACATCAAAAGAATTAGTTGGATAAATAAGCAAAAAAATAGAAAGACTTCTAAACACGCGAAAGACCACAAATGTGAACTGAAACATAATAAATTTTTAAAAAAGGTTGAAAATTTTGATGTTTATCATTTACAAGAAACTCTAACCCATAAAACTCATCTTAAAATAAAATAAGCTCATTGAATGTGAGCCAATCATGTCAAAACTAAAAATCTTCATATTTTTTTCTTGAATTTGGCACTCCTTACCAACCCTAGACTGGAAAGAAAATAATAATAAAATAAATCCCAATGCTTCACCTCTGTGAGCATTACCTAGATGCAATGAGTGCTAAGTGTTCAATTAACCTCATGAGAGATGAGTTCTTGTGAACCACTACTCATGAAACATGGGTCAATGAGTTTGACTCAAAAACTACACAGCGATCTTGATAGCAATATCACAATTTGACTTGTTGTAGAAAATATCTCCTACTTATAAAAAAAAACCCTTTTAATAAAACTTCATAAAACATTCCTGAATGAGGGAACACACATAGGGGTGAGCATCTTTAGATATGCTTTACTTGAAGCTCTTGAAAGAGCGATCTAATTTTTTGAGCCTTTTGTTGGCACCTTTACATATTGTGTTTTGGATGATCGTGAAAGTACATGACAACTAAAATTTAGGTAGTCTAAGAAAGATAGCAAAAGAAATTACAGTTAGAAATGCAAAAAATAAAAGAGATTTGGTGCCTAGTTCCTTACAATTAGTATAAAGATAAACATTTAATACTAACTTTATTGATAATGTTAACATTTTCCCAGGATTAAGACAACAATCTAAATACTTAAGAAAACTACCTTACGATCTGTTGGAGAATATAATCCATAGCTGATTCATTATTCTACACACATCCAATCTTCCTTAGTTTGATGTTGAACAACTCTAGTTAGTTGGCAATATCTCTTAGTTATTTGTCACTAGTTTTAGTGTGTTGTCAAATGAATTAGTTGTTTTATAATAAGATCTTTGAGTCTTAAGTAGTTTTAAATTTGTAGTGTATTGATGAATAAACTATCAAGTAATTTTTTATTTCATTTTCTCATTTTTAAAAAATTCAATCACCATTTAAACCACTAGTAAGGTAATCCATACCAAGGTTTGGTCACAAATAACAAGTTGTGTATATTTCACCCTTCAACACTTGATATTCACAATGCAAATCAAGTGTCTCTCTTCATGTGCTCAGATGTTTCATTTGAACAACTTCAATTAAAATAAAGGTGCTTAGTCATGTGCTTGTTAATAACTAATGTTGAACTAACTTTGAACATCTAGTTTCAATAGTTCCTCATAATGCAAACTCAAGATTCATCAAGCAATTGCACATGCCACCATTGAGCTCTATATTTAGTCTCTTAGTTTGAGGCATGTTTCATACAAATTTATTATTAGATTATTGCATACTTTGTCCTTTTCTCTACTAGCAATAAACCATCGCAAATAATGCAGTGAACAATGCATGGAGTGTTATCAACCAAAATGAACTATTTTTAGTCTCTTGTAACAAGTCATTTAAGGGGTTAAGGTCTATAAAAGAGTCATTATTGTTTAAAATAAAACCTGTAATTAATGTAAAGGATGTCTAAATCTCAAGCCACAGTGTAATCAATTCAAAATAAATGGAAGTTTCTTATGTATGTGAAATAATTCTTTCTTCTTGTAGAATTATCTATTTTTTTTATTATTCCCTCTATTTCAAGATCTACAGTTGGTAATAGAGAAAGTTCAAGAAGAGGTTATTTGTGTTCAAAAATTTGTAAAAGTAAGGTCCCGTTTGTTTTCTAGAATTGGGGTGGAATTAGCGGCGGGACTTCCACTTTTTCAGCAAATCTGCCGTTTGGAACATATATTTGCAATTCGGGTTTCCTCACTCAAAATTTGGTTTAGGCCCTAAAATGGGTGGCACCATCTTCCCACCCAATAGGTGGAATTTGAAATCAAATTTTGGTTTTGAATTTTGTGAGCCCCATTTAATTAGGCGTTGGGTCAATCTCTTTCATATTTTAAATTTACTATAAACTTTTGAGCATCCACCTTGTAAATAGTCAAATCTATGGATGCAATAATTACTTTGACATTGGATTTAGTTTCTTATTCACTATATTTTTGGTTTTCTAAATTTTGATTGATATATCAAGAAGATTACAAGTGATGGGTTTCCAAAAGTAATTGAATTTAATCAATCCCATTAATTTTTGATTTATTGGTAATTTTTCAAAAGGATGTGATGTTATTTTAGGTGTTTTTAAAATTAAATCTATTTGTAAACTAGGGTTCTCCTTGTTTCTAATTGCCATCAACACTTTTTGATTGAGGAAAACAAAAAAAAAAGACTTTTCTTTTGCAAGCTTTTCTATAAAAACTAGAAAACATTTGTTTTTACAAATACACAAGAATGTTGTTAGCATTTTGACAATTTTTTTTTAATATTTAAGGAGAAACAAATTAGATTTAGTTTAACTCAATTTGTATTAAGCCTTTTTTATATTTAATGAGAAAGAAATTGGATTTAGTTTAACTCAATTTGTATTCAAGCCTCATAAGTCTTTACACAAATTCATACCTAAAAAGGAATTTAGTTACAACATGATATATGCACGCATGCTAAGAACAAAGACTATTACATCGAGGTGTTCTATGTACTAACTTTTTGTACATTACAACAAATTCATAGAGGAATTCAAACTGAATCATATCAATTTAATATTTTGTTAGATAGTTGCAAATTAAAATTGATAAAAATATTAAACATGATGTGTTGTAAAGGTACATATGGCCTTAAAGGCCTTAATCCTCCCCTTGACCACAAAAGGAACATTATACTTGAGCTCCACTTAGAGTTGTTGCACCAAAGCTCAAACATTTTCTCTCATTTCAAAAAGCATAAAAAACAAAAATGTTTTAGAATGTGCCAGAAAGAAAGCATTTTTTTTCCTTTAAAATAAGAATATCTTTTTTTCCCCATATTTTGATGCATTATTTTTCTTCCATAACTTTTAGTTTTCCAAGTAAAATCTCTGAGCAATTGAATTCCATATATAATTTTCATTTTTTTGAGTAAATCTAAAATCACATTTATGCACAATCAAAATGGACTTATATGTTCTTTAAACATAAGTTGTGAACTAGTAAATTAAAGGAATAATCAAAGAAATTTAAACAATTAATACTAAAATTTTAGTGTTGCAATATATCTTGAAAATGTTGTCCCAAATTTGATATCTGTGAAATATGTTACAATTTATTTAAAACATATTTTTCTTATTTCAATGCAACTATATATGGTGTATCCATTATTTTTGTAAAAATATTTATTCTTGACTATGTTATATGTTGGCATTATTAAAAGCATGCAATTGTATATGATGTATCCACTATTTATTGTAAAAATATTTCTTTTTTCATTATTTTTTGTGTGTCATCTTCAAGAACTTTGATGCTCAAAAATTAAAAAAAATTGAAAAATATTTCTCAATATTTTAAAAATATGAAAAAGATTGTGTTTTTTTATATACTAGTGTGCGAAACTTAGCTTGCATTCCCAACTAATTTCTTTTCTTTGAAGAAATTTAACTAAAATATGTAGCCTACTTCATTTACTTTTCTACTTTATTCAAGCAATTATGAGTACTACAATGTTTCATTTGATGCAAGGAATAGAAAATAAAATAATTAATTGCAAATAGAGGCAAAGGTCCATACAAGGAACGAGTCTAGTAAATTGTCAAACAATCCAATACAAGATAAGGTTGTTGCTTCATTTTTTATTGCTCTTTTTTTGTTATTCTCTTCTATTTCTTACAATCTAGAGAATTTTCAAAATATGTATATATTCCCCCTTTGCCATTATGTCATTTGCATAAGGATTGCAAAATCAAATTTCAAAACAATAACCTATTTTGAAAGAAAATGTTACTAGGATTTGGAATTGCTAATATGTTGTTTGTAAAACACACATAAAATAAATTTCTAAAAATTTCTCATAATTTTCATAAAAAAATGAATAATAATTATCGTTATCACAAAATTTCACACCCTTTCCTAACATGTTATCCACAGGTAACCTTGTGTAATATTGAGACAACCTCCAAGTGTGGGACTTTCTCATGTGAGGCTAAATCTCTAGAGAAGGTCAACTTCCTTATAATTAGGATGCACCTAAACTAAGAACTTTGAGGGAAAAGGGAAGAAGGAATGAATAAAAGGGAAATGGGGTGATGCACTAGATAATGGTGGACCACCTAAGAATGAGTGCAAGCCTATAGACCACACTTATTTTGCTTGTAACAAGCATGGTCACATTGCAAGGAACTATACAAAGGTAAGACCTTTTAATGGTTACTATTATTCATGCAATAAATTTGGTCATAGAGCTATAAATTGCAAGACTAGTAAGAAGAATAGGATTTAGCAAGATCAGAGAAATTAGAATAAGAAAAATGTAAGAAGTTCTCAGAATGTTACATGCCAGATATGTAACTATAATGGTCACACAACAAAATAATGTAGAATGGTGACTCATGTCAATGCGCCGAGGAATATAAGACCTCTAGTCATTTTTCACTCATGTAACAAAGATGGACATATCTCAAGGTTTTGTAGATCAAGGATGCAAGGTCAAGGAAACCCTAAAAAGGCCAAAGAACCAATTTTGGATCCCGTAGGAGAAGTAAATTTTGTCAAAGCCTCAGATGATGTGAGCATGATTTGGTTAGAGAAAAAGAAGGACACAACTAATGAGAATGTATTGTATGCATCCGCAGTGGATGCACCCTCTACATCTAGATGAATGGCCCTCAGGGTCATAGGGGGAGCTAATTTAGCTCTAGACCCCTGCATGGCTGGTATACTCATCCTTAGAGTATGTGCCTTTGAACTTAAGCTTTTGGAGTATAAAGGTACCTATGTGCAAGAGCACACATGCTGATTGTAAACAGAACTCAAGTTGGAAAATTTGAAGTGATAGCCTAGTTTACATGACTTGCATTAATGGCAAAATTTTCACTTTTAAGTACACATAAATTTATTTGATTGCTCATTGCATTTAAATTCAGAGTGATAGAGAGTAGAAGGAGCCTTAGAAGTTTTTGTGAAGACTTGGAGATTGATCCATCAGTGATTTGCAGTAATTATCAGTGCATTTGGTCGGTTGTAGAAACCCTAGATTGACACGTCGATTTAGAAGTCTTTAGGTCATCTTGGAGATCAGTTGGAAAGTGATTAAAACAAGTAAGTCATGGCCACTCCCATAGTTTTTGATGTTTTTGAGAAGAAGATATATGTATTCAAGAAACATCCTTTCAAGTCAACCCTAGATGATTTAGAAGGAGCTTTCTCCTACATGCCTATGGGCATCATGCATGTCGAGGGTATTAGGGCATACATCTACTACAAGAAAGAACCAGCAGGGTTGGATAGGTTAAGGGTACACATGGATACCATGTTGAAACTAGACAAAACATTCATGGATGAATATGCTAAATGGAATGACCACCCTATTGTTGACTATGCTATGACATATGAATTCTATGAGATAGAATGGATAAAGATTTTATTGAGTAGAATTCATGATGATTTGTTTTGGATTGGTGATGTACCAGTTAGAATCACCAATGACTTGATACATGAGATGATAGGCCTTTCTAGGACAGGTGCCATCCTTCCTATGGGCAAGGATGTTAGAAAAATGGTTGAGCAGACATGTAAGTCAAGGAGCGATAGGCGTGGCATGACAATCAAGCCTATTGAGCAAGAAGACATCAAATTGATGTCTATGATACTGGGATACAAGTTTCATCACACTAGCGGGGTGAATAGTGTGTCTGCGGGCACTATTCTAGTAGCCATCATACTAGTAAAGGAAGATGGTGAGTTCAACTTGTGTGAGATCTTGCGTGCATAGTTGATTGATAACATCAAAGCTATCAAACATTACAAGACAAAGATATTCAGGTTTGGGTCATTAATCATCTACATGTACCTTCATATTGTTGGAAGAATATTAGATTTGTATTTGGACAAGTCCATTCCAACCATGCCTCAGATATCCAACAAAGCATCCATTGAAAGCACATTAAGAGATTATATAACATTGGAATTGAAGACTTTCAGGGTCAAGATGTAAATGAGGTACAAGATTCCAGAAAGCATTGTGAAAAAGTATAAGGATACTATTTGCTTTATGGTAGAAACATATACAACTTGTATGGAATCTTTTGAACCAAGAACTAAGTGGATTCATCCACTTGGCTATGAGGTAGAGGAACAGGTCCTTGAAGCATATGCATAGGTATTACTATAAGCCCCCAAAGATCCTAATGAACCTAGGTGGGGAACATATCAAGAGAAGACAAGAGAAGTAGATGCAAAGCTAAAAAGCGTAGCAAAAAAAAGGAAGGTTGCTAAAGTCACATCAAAAATCTTGAGAATACATGGTGTGTCTCAAGCTGACCTTGATAAAGCAAGGGATGAAAAGATTTCTTTGGAACTGAAGAGCGCAGATGTAGCTAAGGCAGAATGACATGACCCCAAGATGAAGAAGATAAAAATTGAAAAAGATGATAGTTAGAAGGGTTAAGAAGATGATACTCCTTTTGTGCCCAAGGAAACCATTAACCTTACTGCTCCTCCCGAGTATAAGACAATGACAAAAAGGAAGAAAGAGGTTGGCACTAGTCATCCATCCTCAAGAGTCACAAGAAATAGAATAAACACACAAGTACCTCCTGAAGTAAGCTTCAAACACAGTCTCAGTGTGCTAAGTGCCAGAATAGTTGATGAGGGAAGAATTGATCAAGTAGGGAAATTCTATGACAAGTACAATGGAATAGACAAATATGAGATTTATGGTATGTTGGTCAAGCACATGGTAAAGTTCAAGAAAATAGTCTTGGAACTTAAAATAATGATTCCTAACAAAGTATGGAATATCCTTGAATTCCAAAAGAGATAGGCTATTGAGGAAGATATGTGGATAAGGGAAAAGATTCTTCATGATACCCTTCCTATATGTGAGCTAGAAGAGAAGAAATTTCTTTTAGATCTAGTGAAACCTCACCTCAGAACTAAGACAAGAACTCTAAACATAATGGATAAGAATTATGAGTTAATTGAAAAAGAGATAGAAAAATCCTTTGAGAAGGTATTTATGAATAGAAACATGTATCCACCTACTGTGCCCATAGCTAATGTACCCATAAAAGTCACAAAAGGGTTAGAGACCATCAAGGAACAATCTACAGGTCCTCAAGATTCAGCGCCTACAGTAGAAGTACAAACAAAGTTAGATAAGTCTACGCCCAAGTCAGAATCACTAAAAAAAACACCATTGTCATTGATAATGTGGAGATAGCCATGGCGGCCACTGACATAGAATTGGACAAGTTTGAGGAAGATTTTGTGAGCACACAAGAAGCTGAGATTTTATGCAGCAACACACCTCCCACTCATCAAGAAGAAGTACACATTGAAAATATATCAAATGAGAAAGAAGAAGAGAAAATGGAAGAAGAAGAAAAAGAACAAGAAAAAGATGAAACTTTTATGGAACTAAGCAAAGTAAAACTAGAAGTACTGGATAGCACTCCCATCACTCCCTCCTCAACATTGTTGTCAAGTTTGACACCTGACACATCTAGTTTGGACTCATGGAGAGAAGAAGACCTGATTAAGTTCAGTGTCTTAGCTATGGAGAAGGCAAAGGAGAAACAAGTCATGAGAAATCCTCTCTTTGTGAAATCTATGAACATGTTGAACAATCTATTGCCAGAAGATAAGAAAGTGTCAAATGTACACTCAGTTGATGATGTGAGTATAGTTATCTCACAGTTCAAAAGTAATTTTTCAAGCTTTGAAGAATCTGCATCCAAAGTTGCAGAAGAGAAGTACCTAAAGAAGAGATTGAATGAGTTGATGAGCAACTTTGCACTAGATCTAAATTCACTCAAGACAGGACAAGCATCCTTAAAAGAATTGGCTAATCAAGGAAGGAAATTCATTGCAGACTGCATGGATCAGGATAAGCTTACTAATGCCCATCTTAAGAAAATACAAGAGGCAAAAGCTATGATTGAGCAGGTGAAGAGTTAAGTGAAAGACACATCTGTGTGTGTGAAAATTATACCTGATCTATAGACACAACACTTCAGTAAAACATTAGAGGTTAGCTATAATCAAATCATGCAAAATTGAAATCTAATCTAACCAAGTGATTTAATGCCTTCTAATAGGTGCGAGATTGATGTTCTCAGATTGTTATCGAGATTAGTGACCTAGACGACACCTAAATGAAGGATTTGAATGCAATACTAATATGAAATATGAATGCAATTAATCTATATTTTTGATATTTTTTTATGCAATAAGATGAAAAACTGATATGAATCTATGCTAATATGGAAATTTATCTAACAATGATATGAATCTATGCTAAATGATATGCAATGCTCAAAACTAGAAAGATCTCACAATAGCTTGGATTCGCAAAGATGATTCTTCAGACTCCAATTCGACGGTGTGAGAATGCAAATTTGTGGTTTTGAGAGAGATGAATTATGAAGAGCTGAGCCTTGATTTTATAGAAATCCAGGGCTTTGGAGGTGCATGGAAAAAAGCCATAAATCACTCAGATTAACTCAACTTGATTTTTGAGTTATCTAATAATAAAGATAATTTAATTCACAAAAACATGCAAAAGCTAAGTTTTAACTCAAAATAGAGTTTAGCTTTAATTGATAATTGATAGTTGTCTACTTTTATGATTGTGCATGTTTTATTTATGAATTAATTTAATAAATAAAAGTGATTTATGCTCAACTTAACTGATTTTTGAAAATAAATAATTGATTTATGGGTTAATCAATTATTTAATCAAACTTTTATTAAAAACTATATTATTAAATAATGACAACATGCTTTAATTAATTAAATAAGAATTTAATCAATTATTCATAGGATATTGGATTTATTGTCAAAATTAAATAATACAATTAATAATAGATAGAATTAAATTTAATTAAACAATTAAGTGTTAAATATTAAATCTAATTAATTAAATATGAAAATATTCAATTAATCAAACTTTAGGATAAATGTGATTTATCGCCAAATAATCATTAAATTAAAGGTAATTAAGATAATTAAGAATATTGCTAGGAATATTCCCCGATGCAGAATTTAAGATAATCAATTAGATTCGATGATGTGCAGATGTGCCTTAGGTTAGGACTTCTATGTCGATTTCGTTTGATTTGAGGATGTAGGAGGTTAATGAACATATAGCCCATTTTTGGGGTATTACATTT
Organism: Chamaecyparis obtusa; assembly: GCA_027943335.1. Lineage (NCBI taxonomy): Eukaryota > Viridiplantae > Streptophyta > Pinopsida > Cupressales > Cupressaceae > Chamaecyparis > Chamaecyparis obtusa. Next base: position 1,728,804 of record BSBK01004314.1, on the reverse strand, counting down.
TGCCCCTCTTTGAATTACTGTGTGAAGCGCAGTGGTTCAAAGATAGTCTATGAGTGATAGAGATATGAAATGGATTCGAAATTGATAATTGATATGAGATAGAAGCTGATTGATATTGATTTGATATGAAGATAATAGGTCCTGAATGACCAAAGATAATGTTCACTATAGCAGTGATGAACCGATGATTGCGAAAGAGTGTCAAAATGTCTGATTCTGAACCTTAGGATTGCTAAGAAGTGAGTGACCAGTTCTAGACTCGATTGTCTTAGTAGAACTAGTAGGTATCACATCCGAATCCTTCAGTTGCTGAAGAACCAAGGAAAGAACACTATGATTTGATGGTTGCAAAAATTGATACAGTTTACAAGATTAGGAGAATACCAGATTGATATGGATCATGAATCTAATATGCCCCAAGTGATGATAGATTTGCCCTGAGCGATGAGGTCTTTTTTGATGAATCAACAACTAGACATAGTTGTTGTCTTGATTACTGAGGAAAGATTGATAGAATTTGATTTACAGACTTTGAATGATGTGCAATACCATGCCCCCTTCGGGATGAAAATTGAAATCTGACAAGAAAAGTCAGCGTTGATAGGTTAGAAGCATGTAAATTGATTGGAAAAGTGGTTATACACATTCAAGAATGCATTCTGCATCGTTGGAAGGTCCCAAAAGACCAAGTTTGACTAGGTTAAACCATGAGTTGACCATGGTTGACCAAGTTGAAATTTTGATAGTTTGATGTTAGATAATCAGTTAAGTTGAATATTGGATTTCTGTGATGATGGAAGGTCGATTATGCAAGCAGTAGACCATCCTAGGCCCAAAAATTTTAAATCATGATTTTGACATAATAAATGATCTCAGATTTGAATTTTGATCCCAAAAATGGATTCAGAATGTTGAAATTAGCCAGGGGTGCAATTTTTGTAAAAAATGGAGCACTTTTGAAAATTAGGTCAAATGCTATATAAAGACCTGAAGGGTCATTTTCAATTCATTTCAACCATTTGACTTTGGAGATTGTGCGGAACCCTCTAAGCAAGAAAATGGTAGAGCAGTGAGATCTGAAGGTTCCTATGAGTTCGCATTGATTTGAGTGCAGCCGAAGATACCAAAGACCCCGACAGTATGGACATCCGGTAGGTGGACCTCTGTGCCCCTCTGAAAATGCAAATTTTTCATCTTTCATAGCATTTTAAAATTTTTTCGTATGCGTTTTGCTTTTTTAATTTTTGCATGTGTGAAAACTCCTACGAGTCCCATACCAGACTCGTATGACATTCCATTTGAATGCACATTGTCATTTCAAGTATACCCAAGTGTCGTATGAGAGGGATCCTTGTGTCGTATGACATTTCATTGGGTCCTTCGAAACTTGTATGATCCAGGGCGCAGTGTCGTATGACCATGTATTGTTGTTTGGTCTTCTGTGGAATGTCGTATGACATTTGATGCCAGTTTGGACTGTCGTATGAAAAATAGTGTTGAAAACTGACTTTTAGGGCCAAATTTTGACTTTTCTGATGCCTAATGTTGATATCGGACTGGTTGACCTACCTTTTGAAGTACCTGACTGTCCAATTTCTATAGTATTAGCCTGTTATTGAACCTGATTTCTGATAGAATGCCCTATTTTTGTATGATATAGGTGACATATCCAGATGTACACGTCCGACATTCATACCTGGCTACCTAGAGATTGTGTATCGCACTTCCAGACCCGATGAGGGTTCATCTTGTTGCCTGTGGATTTGAGTATTTGATTCATTTACCTGACATTAGGGTAAATCATGGCCTTTTGATTGCCTTGATTGAGAGATTCCATTCGGAGACATAGATGTTTCATTTACCTACTAGAGAGATGACCGTGACTCCAGAGGATATCTATAGGATACTACACATTCCATTTCATAGCAGTCGACATCTTGAGTATGTGAGTTCTGGTCAGGGTGGTCTTCATGCCTTTAGGCGTCTGTTTGGAGATGATACATAGTTGACGGGGTCCATTTCCTGGGAGACCCTTGTACAATGATATGGTCAGATGCACCGTTTAGAGTGCATTATTGCTGGTATGATCGGGGAGCTAATCATGCCAGGCCATCAGCAGAATGACTTTTTGATGGGATGGGCTCCGATGGTAGCACAGCCAGTATGTGCCAATAGAGAACAAAGCATGGAGCCAATAATTAGTATTTTGGTTTGTGGTTATAATGTAGTATTGTAAACGCTATGCGCCCATTGTATTTAGGTTTTCGACATGTTTATATGTATAATTTTAATCACGCTTAAGCCAATTCATTTGGAAGTGTTGTTTGTAATTAGTTATAGGGCTGACCTAGTTGTTTAGTTTATATGAGCATATAAATATAAGGTGTGCCCATTGTATTATGTATGGAAGTTGATAAGGAATTATAACAAGAAGAGAAGATGTGTGTAAAGACACTAGAAGATGTATTAGAGCTTTGCTAGAGGTCAAAGCATCAATGCATCAAAGGAACTAATCTGACAAGTAGTGTCATAGTGACAGTTCATCCTGCAGATATAGTGTGTATCTGAGATCAGAAGGTTGTAGCCTTCACCACTTGAGAAGTGAGCTCTTGTATAGTGCATCCTCTCCCCGAACAGTGACTATTGTAAAAGAATCCTAATAAGGTTCTAACCTAAACAAGGTCTACTATACTTAAAGCATTGTAAAGCTACTGCTAATAGGGTAAAGGATCTTCTAACAAGGATCACAAAACACTAGTGCAAAATATTAGTGGGTGTCAATTCCCACTGGGGTTTTTACCTATTTGGGTTTCCCCATAACCATATTGGTGTCATGTGTTGATTTCATGTTTCATGTTTATGTGAATGTTTATTTCAGTACTTAAGCATTTAAGTTTAGTATAAAGATTAAAGTGAAAAGTTAAAATATAGTGAACACTGATTCACCCCCCCTCTCAGTGTTCCCATTCCTAACAAAGACTACCTAATAGAGCCATATTTACGAACCAATCTTGAGCTAGGTAGATTTCTTGAAGTGTCTTTTTGTGAAAAACCTATGATAACATTCCTTGAAATTTAAACATATCTTTGTTTAAAAGGGTTAAAAAGAGACAAGTGTATGTGTGATTGTTGTGTTTGGCAAAACATAGAACAAGTGAAAGATATATCCATTGAAAGCTCATCTTACATTTTTAATCTCTTCAATAATTAACAAAAATTACATATTCAAAAGATCATTCAAACCAAACCTTGTTGGATGTCGGTTTCCACACGATCCCACAAAATTAGGGTATCTTTACAAGGAGATAGCACTTACATTGCTAATGAATTCAATGAATTTGAATACCAAATTATTTTCAACAATCAAGATCAAGGGGATATTCTCCCAAATTTATTTGAAGAGAGATTTGAATCAATGGATAGGAACTCCCCATTTCACAATCATCACCAAGGAAGAAACAATGATAAAAATAATAATGCTAATCAAGATTCTAAGGAAACACTTGAAGAAAAAGTTGAGAGAGTAGCCCAAGACATGAGATTCTTAGAAGTTGTGGACAAATTGATAGATAGGGATAGGGATAATTTTTTCCTAAACTTAGCACAAGCGGAGGTAAAGCTCCCCCATGACTATGATATAGAACAACTTAAGAAGACTCAAGAAGAAGAGAACTCAATGAGTATTATGACCAAGTAATTAAAGTTGTTGCAAGAAAAAATTGATCTAATGAAGAAGGCTGTTGAGCCTAAGCCATTTTCTATTGAGGCCTTGTGCCCATTCCCCTTCGATAAAAGCTTAGTCATGGCACCTTTTCCTTTCAATACCATTTTTCCTAAATATGATAAGTATATGGGTAAAATAGACCCACATGATCATTTGAGAGAGTTTTGCACTCTAAGTATTGAGTTCATGCATAACACTATGTATTTAATGAGACTTTTTTCCTAGGAGTTTGGGAGGACCCACCATGGAATGGTTCTTGAAACTCTCACCAAGATTAAAGACTTTTGAGGAATTAGCCTCTAAGTTTGTAACCCACTACTCCTATAATATTGAGCATGAAATCACGATGCTTAAATTGTGTGATACCAAATAGAAAGATGGTGAATCCTTCTTAGGATTCTTACAAAGGTGGAGGGCCATTTTTGCAAGCCACCCACGAAGCATGCCCAAGAAGGAGAAGATGGAGATATTTACAAACAATTTGAACATGGAAATGAATTATCCCCTCCAACTCCAATGTCCTCCTACATTTGAAAAACTTATTGAAAATGGGATAAAAATTGAAGATGTCTTAGTAAAAAGAGAAGAGATAAAATTGTTCAAGGACAATAAATCCAATACCAACAAAAACAATAATCATTATGTATCTAATTATATTAATAATCAAGGGGCCAATAATCAAAATGACAAACCTGAGCTATGGTTGAAAAATAATAACAAAAATCTTGTCAATGATGGAGTTGTGGAGGCCCACAACTTGAAGGCAATCCCTTTTAACTTATCAAGTGGAGCTAATGCTTCATACCACGTAAATCAAATGAATAAGGGCCCCTTTAATTCCAATAATTCTAACAATAATTCCAACAATAATTCCAACAATAATCCTTTTAATAATGCAAATGAGAATAAGCCCAAAACTTTCTTCTCCACATTTAAAAAAAGAAAATTCACCTTTCTAGGTGAACCCTTGGAGAATGCATTAAGAACCTTGGTCGCTAATAAGATTATCACATTACCTGAGTTGAGACCTTATGAACCTCAAGTTAAAGCTAACTGGTGGAATGATTCTCACCATTGTGAGGATCATCAAAATAAAGGTCATAAAACCAATGAATGCATGAAGTTAAAACACTTAGTGCAAGATTTAATAGATGATGGAACTATCAAAGTTGAAGGACCTCAAAACAATGAGGATCATATGGCCTTCAAGAACCCATTTCAAAATCATGAAAAGGGTGAATCATCTAATGCCAATCAAAATAAAAAAAAGGGTAATGAGAAGGTGAACTTTTCCCACACTTATGATACTGTAATCAATACTCTAAGTGAAGAAGACAATACCATAAATGTCATAGTGGTAAAGGAGAAACTAAGAGAAGCATCATCTAACGTTTTCACTAGGGGGCAAGCTTCTTAAATGACTCAACTTGAAAATGCTCCAAGAATTGTTCTACCCAATCAAAACATGCTTTCATCATTGAAAAAATATAACTTGGTGGATCAATTGCAAAGGACTCCCACTCAAATTTCAATCTTGGAGTTGCTTAAATTATCACCTATGCATAAGGAAATTCTAGAGAAGGCTTTAGTGGAAACCAATGTGCCACTAAACTTAGATGCAGACAAGTTTCAAAATATGGTGGGACACCTCATTGCTCCTCAATTCTTATCATTTTCAGAGCAAGATGTTATGTCATTGAACCATCCATAGAATTTTCCTTTACACATAGAGGTCCTTATTCACAAACATAGAGTGAAAATAGTGCTTATCAATGGAGGAGTCAGCTTAAACATTTGCACCCTAAACTTGGTAAGAGCCCTAGGATTTTCCGAAGAGGCTATTGATTCAAAGAAAAAGATAATGATCAAAGCCTATGATGAAGAAGAATGAGCATCCAAAGGGGTCATAATACTTCCCATTAGAGTTGGTCCTATGTAAAAGGACATGATTTATCAAGTGCTAGATTTAAAGTTGACCTACAATATCTTGTTAGGAAGGCTGTGGATCCACAAAATGCAGGTCGTACCTTCTAATTATCACCAATGTCTAAAGTTTCCTTATCTAGGGTGGGAAATAATGGTAAGTGGAGACTTAAATCCCTTCCAATATTGTAACAATGTCAAGCCTATTAATGAATCTCTAGTCCCGCACAATACAGAGGGGTCTATACCTAATCAAATGGAGCAGGGGAAAAGTTCTAAGGACATCCCACTATTGAAGGAAAAGGAAAAGATGGAAAAGGAAACTATTGTTGAAGACATATCAAGACCCACTAACCTAGCTACATCAACTAAAGGAAAAGAGAAGGTTAGTGAGGATAATGTTATTGAAAAACCAAAAGAAGACCAAACCAAATTTGTCCAAGTGTATACCAAGGAAGCTCACTATCAGAAAATGGATCAAATGATGAAAAATTTTGATAACCAATGCAAGATCAAGCAAAAAGGAGTAGGTGAATACTCATTATCCATGATGGAATTTTCATTATCACCTAAGTCCCATGGATGACCACCTAATCTACCTCATAAATACAATGATCACTTTGTGAGAGAAAACACCTCCTCATTTATGGATGATAACAAAATCCTAAAGTGGCTTTACAAAGATGAAGAAACAAGTGCCGATGTAAAACATATTCAGAATATAAGCATTCCCACAAATCAATATGGGAAAGGATTTTAAATCATGCAAAAGATAGGGTAGAAAGGCCAAGGACCGTTGGGCATGAAGAATGAAGGACTCATTGAACCTATAGAAATGACATGGCGAGATAGAAAAGAGAAGAAAAGATTAGGGTACCTTGAACAAGTGTACACTCAAAAGAACTATCCCAAAATGTATGAGCATATATTGCAATGAGAATCCCATAGTGATGAAGATTCTAATCAATGGGAATGGGACTCATTGTCAAGTGAGTCATGCCATGGTAAGGAGGTAGACATTATTCATACTTATACTTATAGCAAGGAAAAAGGACAAATAGTAGAACCCCATCATAATCAAGCCTCTAGTTCTAATCAAGTGATCTTAGAAAACCCTCAAATTCAAGAAATTGAAATAAATCAATGGGTAGGTGAACCATATATATCTTCATGGAGACTTTCTATGGAGGAATCAAACTTTAGGTTTAATCCCCAAGAATTTTATCTAGTGGAAACCTTCAAGGACTCTAGTGAGGAGGACTTTGACCCTACTTCTTTAGAACATTTAGAAGAGGCACATGTCATATACTTGAATGATACAATGTATGAACCATAAAATGAGGTCTTATCCTTAAATCCCATCAAACCAAGCCAAAGCATTGATCCTTTAACTCTCATATACCCAGAATTAATCGAGTGGGATTCCATCGAACCAACCATCCTCCCAACCTTTTTGAATGACAATGTGATGTCCCAATACCTCAATGCAGTCAAACCTTCTTCTACTATGGAATATCATGAGGAAATGATAAAGGGGAGTATCCAAACTTTTAATCCATCTAAAAATGAAAAAAACAAAAAAAGTAAAAAAGGAAAAGAATCTGATGTTGAAAACCACATAGTGGAAGCATTAGATCAAAAAGAAAAAGAAATAAAGGATGTTTCCAATGGTGAAAACCCAACCGAGGCACCTAAGGAAGGAAGATTGGATGCTCTACCAGAAAATTATGAAGAGAGATCTCCAATTTTTATCAAGCCAACATAAAAGATAAATGTTGGGTCAGATTTCGAGCCAAAGATCATACATCTAGCCGCATCATTATCTAGCGAAGAGAAAAAAGAATTCATCGAATTCTTCAAGGAAAAACAAGTAAAATTCACATGGTCATATGATGATATGCTAGACTTAGATCCAAACTTAATCATGCACCATTTGAACATCAAAGAAGGAGCCACACCAGTCAAACAAAAGCTAAGAAAGATGCATCCGCATATAGCCTTGCTAGTCAAAGTTGAATTGGAGAAATTGCTCAAAGGGAGATTTATTAGGGCCATTGATTATGCTCAATGGATTTCAAATATAGTACTTGTTTCAAAAGTTGATAATTCCACTAGGATTTGCATAGATTTCAGAGACTTAAACTTGGCGTGTCCTAAAGATGATTTTCCTCTTCCAGGTATAGATACCATTGTGGACTTAACAACAAGACATTCTATGTTCTCACTCATGGATGGTTTTAGTGGCTATAACTAGATAAAGATAGCACCAGAGGACCAAGATAAAACAAGCTTTACATGTGCATTAGGTACATTTTGTTGGAATGTCATGTCTTTTGGGTTGAAAAATGCTAGAGCGACCTATCAACGAGCAATGGCCACTATATTCCATGACATGATGCATAAGTTCATGGAGGACTATGTAGATGACATATTAGAAAAATATCATTCAAGAGAGGAACACTTACCAATTCTAGAGAAAATCTTTGTCAAATTAGAGAAATTTAAAGTGAGGCTCAATCCAAAAAAGTGTGCATTTGGAGTCCAATCAGGCAAGTTGCTAGGCTACATTGTATCAACAAAAGGCATAGAAGTGGATCCCGCTAAAGTCAAAGCCATCATGGAGATGGAAGAACCTAAAAACATAAGCCAAATGAGGTCACTATAAGGAAGAATTCAGTCCATCAGGAGATTTATATCCCAACTGGCGGAAAAATCTCATAACTTCACTCAACTTCTACATAAAGACACAGTGTTCAAATGGAATGAGAAGTGTGAGGAAGATTTCAACATGCTAAAGAAGTACCTCATGAATCCTCCAATCTTGATGCCACCAATAAGAGTCAAACCCATAATCTTATATATTTCAGTGACTGAGCATATTAGGAGCACTTTTGGCACAAGAAGATGAAACATGAAAAGAGAAGGCTATCTACTACATAAGTAGAACTCTTGTAAAATATGAGTTGAACTACACATTCATAGAAAGGGAATGTTTGACTATGGTTTTTGCCTCACAAAAACTACACCACTATATGTTATCTCATAAGATAAGGCTCATTGCAAAGATAGATCCTCTAAAATATCTACTTAGCAAAACAACACTAAATGGAAGGCTAGCCAAATAGGTTATGGTTTTGAGTGAATTTTACATCAAGTATTTAGATCACAAATCTATTAAAGGGAAAGTCATTGCAAACCAACTAGCAGAATTTCCACTATAAGATGATCATCCAATTCAAGTAGAATTCCCAGATTCTAAGATTGTGAATATAGATGCAAAAGCATGGCAATAATAATTTGATGGTTCATACACCCAACATGGATCACGAGTAGGAATAATCTTGATAACTCCTCAAGGATCTACATTCCCAAAGTCTTATAAATTGTTATTCTAATGCACCAATAACATAGAAGAATATGAGGCCCTAGTCATCAGCATAAAGTTGGCTTTGGAATGGAAGGTGACAGAACTAAAGGTTTACAGAGACTCTCAACTAGTCATTAATCAGATTAATGATGAATATTAGACCAAAGATGACAAGTTGGTACCCTACAAAAGCATGGTGGAAAATTTGAAAAATTACTTCACTCTTATAACATTTGAGCAAGTACCACAAGAGAAGAACAAAGCAGCAGATGCAATGGCAACTTTGGCATCATTTCTACAACTACCTGATCAAAGTGCTCGCTATGAATTCCTAGTAGAAGAAGTGGCACAACCCGCATTTGACCCTACCCATCCTCATACTATCTACTTATTAACCAGACATGAATAACCCTAGTATGGATCCAGTTACACTTACCTCAAAGACCAAATCTTACCAATGGACCATGTTGGCATTTTTTTTTTGTTGGTCCTGACATACATTCTTTCACAACTCACAAAATGACTCAACAAGAGAAAACCCAACTTCGACAAGGCTTCAAATGCCTTCTGCACTTCGGGCTCCACAGACCCAGGTGGGTGTACCTCAAAATATCTGCTCACAACACCTGCAAACTATTCCTTCCTCTCAACATGAGCAAATATAAAAATGGATCAGCAGGATATTAATGTCCTACAATTGGATTCACCCTTTCAAGTGAATCATTGGATGGTTTCCAGCCCATCATGCTAGATTTAACAATCAATGTACCCAAAAATAGAAAGGGAAATGATTGATTGATTAAATTGGTGTTTGATTGGCAAATGACCTCTAATAGTAAGGATCAGTGCCTTCAATCTAGGCATGGAGTCAAAACCAATAGATATAAACCTAAACTACAAACCATGTTTCATTGATTGATATCCCTGCATTAATGCCTTACATTAACACATTCTATCACTCAATATGAAGAATCATAAAAATTCATAATACTGGTCTAATTTCCAATCTACATTTATGGATTTTATAATCCTTCCTTAAAGGATACCCAAGTACAAACAGATATATTCTCCCTTGGAGAAGACAAACTCAATATCCCTTGAATATTGAACTCATACTGAAATTAAAACTCAATACAATGAAGACAACTCCCTGAAAATCATACATGCCTTGCATATATTTAGATTTGCAATCAAGTTTACAAATACCTGCATTAAATCTATGATAGAAAATGAAAAACACAAACCATTACACTAGACAACCATGAGTCAAATGGAACCTCTATTCTGGACTCCTCTCTTCAAAAACCCCCAAAAATCAGAACCCTGTACAACACTAAGAATTCAGAATAAGAAGGCGAAGGAAGAATCTCATAAATCATCACAAAGTGACACTTGTCTCCTCTAATCCTCCTACTGATTAATCACCCAGGTCTGAACTGAAAATCTGATCTGCATCATTTTCTCTTGAAAGCACCTGTCCTTTGCTCAAACAAACTGTGAATCACCAGATTCAACAAACTCAGATATTTCACTCAACTACAAATATCTTGAAACCAATAGGACCTACATCAAATCTGATCTCAGAAATGGATTCCCCGTTCTCTCACCTAACCACCAGTTTTAATCCACGAATTCATGAGCAAGTGACAAGTGTCAGCTCCATCTAGTTGTTAGTGTTCTGTAAAATTAACTTTTCTTGGGCACGGGCATGAAAACTGAGATAGGTGCATGTGGTCACGTGAGAAAAACCTCCGCTACTTATTTCTACTTTCATTGTTTGGATTGTTGCTAATATTCATTTGAAATCCCAAAACTGGGATCAATGTGGGACATTTCTTTAAGTGGTTTTAAAGACTCTACTTGTGCTTCCCTCCAAAATATGGGGCCCACCGCCACATAGAAGCCACCAAGCTGAGTAGGCCCACCAAAAGCCTTGGGCTTTCTTATTTACATTGTATTGGAGGTGGCTTTTCTTATAAACACAATAAAAAGGAAAAACACTACGCATGTGGGATAATGAACTATAATGAAAAACTACCACAAGCTTCCTCTCCCTGGCTTGCGTGAAACCTGCTTGTTTACAAGCAGCTTGATTAAAGTATGCACATTACAAATGCACTAGTAGCCTTATGTTGGCTATTTCCTCTGCCAGTTCTTCTTGCACAAAGAACATATCCAAAATTCATGCGCCTATTTCCATGTAGCCTCCACATTTGGCGTGAATTCCTTTGGGTTCAGCACAAGACCCTAGCACTCCAGCTTGAATTGCGTGGGGTAGCCATATGTATTTGTGAAACCTCTAGTTTATCTGCCAGCCTCCAAATTACATGTCTCCTGCACAAATCCCTTCCAAACACTTACATTGCGGGCATATTCATGTTAAAAAATAGCCCCCTTTGGTTTTTGTGTGGACTACTGGTATCCTCAATCTCTTACATAGGCCTTTGATGCCATTCACTGCCTTATTTAATGCTTATGTGAGCCTCCACTCTAAAATTTCGTGAGGCATCTCATTCGTTTATGTTGGTGCTCTTGATGGATGAGCTTGCGTGAATGCTCTATTTGCATTGAGTGAGGTCTTCATCTGCATAAATCCTCCTTATGCGCTGATGCTTGCAACATGTCCTTAGGGGTGTTAAGAACATAGGACTCAGGCTTCTTAAAATGAAAAAAAGCCTCCTCTCTCCTTCACATAGCACAAGCAGCACCTTGCATTCTTTCCGTTACATGCTGGAAATCTCCATTATTGTGTGGGCTCTCCATCCATCTACGCTGAATATTACATCCTTGGCTGCTCAATAGACCACCTCTTTAATTAGCTAAGGCAGCCTCTTCTTACGCAAGCACATTGGATATTTACAATGACATGGGAGCCTCCCTCTTCATCTTGCGCAGGGTCTCCCCTTGTATATTGTGCAAGGCGCTGTCATTTTCAAATGTGAGTAACCCCCCTTATATGTTGATCTTCTCTTCAACAAGCAAGCAACCCCCATCTATATTAAAAGTGTGAGCCCCTTCTCTATTTGCGTGAGGCATTCTGTGCAAAGTAGGCCCTCTTAAATAGGTTTCATGCAATCACAATGATTATGTGTAGCAAAATGCATGAGCACCTAATCTTCCAACTGGTGCATGAGCCTTGCATTTTCATTACCAGCAGTGACTATCAAACATCAGGTGAGCACCATAATTCATCTTTGTGCTAGTCCCCAATTTAGACTCTCACAACCTCCGTTGGTTCCAAACGCTAGCTCCATGCAATCACAATGTGCCTCTATTTATATGCTGGCAACCACATAGTATTTGGTGTTGTTCTTAGGACACTGCTAGGGCACTTTTCCCCTTACCGTACCTCTTGAAATGCCTCTTTAGATCGCAGGAGTAAAGGGTTGGCATCCCCAAAATTCATATAAAGTGCTGAATCTCCAATGGAAAATTTCAAGACAATTTCAAACATGTTGTACACACAAAAATAGGTGACGCAGTTGCCATAAAGCTTGTAGACAAGTAGAAATTTTCCACACCCTCACTCCGCCAAATAGAGAAAGAAATCTCCAACATGAGATCTCTGCGACACCCAAACATAGTGCAATCCATGTCAATATTCTAGAACCAATAGAAGACCCTGCACTGGCAAATAGTAAAGGGAAAAGCTGGTGGTTTTCATAGTATGTAGAAGAGCCGCTAATGACTCCATTGTAGTGATATTCCTGTCATCAAACACCTTTCCATTCATACTATCAGTGGCATCCCTCATTTTGGTATGCACCAATGTTGCAATCTTCTTGTCGTCCTCTTGTTTGCATTGCCCAAGGTTTCCTCTTTGCTGGCACTAGTACCCAATTCTTTTGCAGGCTCCTTCATATGCCGGCTTTACATTTTCTCTAATAACACTTTTGACGTTACCAGCTTTCGACATTGCACCATCATCCAAGATAGAAAAGATGAAAAAAAATGCCAGTGACCAGGTGTGCATCCAATACCTAATCAAAATGCAATCACTTGAATGAAGCCAAGACAAAACTAAATCAAAATTAGAATCTCACAATGCACTTCATAAAGTTTGTCAATCACAGTAACTAGCTCTTGAAAGCGGCTTTAAAAACTGACTGAACAACCTGACCCGGCCTCGGCACTAAACATGCATGAACTTTGACCCACATTCTAATATTTTGCAAAATGACACTTCATGACTGCAACTGGATCAAAAGATATTAATTTGTAAACTTGCCCAGTTCAAATTGTTCCTGCAACAAATTTGTTAGAAAATGATTTTAATTGCCGTAATTGATTTTTAAAGGTAGACAAATGGATTGGCAGGGGGCTCAAATTGGGACTGGGGTTAGAACTCCAACTTTGCAAGACAATGCAAAAAGAATTTCATCAAAAGAGTCAACTGGTCAAAAGTTATTCACTAGCAAAGTAGGGTATTTGGATTTATGGGAAAACACATTGCAGAATTGAACACATTTTGCAAAAATTGCAAATGGAATGAGCCCGAAAACTTGGTCAAACAGATTGGTCATGGTTTCAAATTTGGCATGGTGGGAGTAAAACATGATTGAAACATGACCCAATCATTATCTTTCTCATCGGATCACACAGGTGTCTTTTACACACTGTCAAATATAGCCCTTAAAACTTCTGAACTTCTAGGTTTCAGCAAAATAGTGAAAACTGGAAATGGATTTGGCTTTGAAAAGTACTGAAACGGATTCACCAGGGGCTGAAAATGGACAGGCCAAAAGAGGAACATGCCTACAATACAAATCTATCATTATATCATTAATTCTTCTTGACCAATCACCGGGTATCAGATACAGCTTCACAAACAGGGCTCCCGACAAAACTATGAAAAGTGCAAGATGCAAATCCAAGAAAACACCTCCGGAAGGGGAAACAGAAGACCTATCAAAACTTGTCATTGTGACCTAAAATCAGGAACATAGGCCAACTAAAGTACACTAAAGATGCCCCCACTCTTGGATTTGCATGACACTCATTAGAATTCAAGTTATTCAACCCTCAACTGGCCCTTCCCGGTGAATTTCGCACTTAGCAATTTTCTGATTTTGAGATCCCTTAAGAATGAAATGACGCAAACCCATTTGAATATGCCATCTAAGGACTCAAAAAAACTTGATAGGATGAATGAAAAGCAATGAACACATAGACCTCAAGATATGACCCCAAATATGCCCCTACTAGCATGCAATACAAAGCCAAAAATGAGCACTTAATCAAGAATTTTACATGGTACCTCAAAACTGCATTTTGAGTACCAACAGACCAAACCAAAAATCAAAAGAAAAGCTTCATCTACCAAGCCACTCGATATACCCTAATATCTGAAACATTGTAAGAGTATACACATAATGCTTCTTAGATGTTTAGAGAAATAGGAGTCGATCATAGCCTTGAGAGAAATCCATGAGGGAATCTACGGATCACATTCAAATGGACTAACCCTAGCTAAGAAACTTCTTAGGATAGGATATTTTTGGCTTACGATGGAGAAAGATGCTTGCCATTTTGCAAAGACTTGCAAAAATTGTCAATTCCATGGAAACTTGATACATGTACCAGCCCAAGAGATTCATCTGATGACTATGCCTTGGTCATTCTATCAATGGGTATTAGACTTAATAGGGATGATTTATCCACCATCTTCCAATGGGAACAAATTTATCATCACTTCTACAAAGTACTTCACTAAATGGGTGGAAGTTGTACCCTTGTCAACTACAACCGGAAAACAAATCTCCTTGTTCATCCTAAATCATATAATTTTTAGATATGGTGTACCTCATGACATCATCACATATAATGCTAAACACTTTAAAAACAAGGATTTGAAAGAGTTGTGTACAAAGTTTTGCATGATACATCATTCCTCTTCAATCTATTATCCCCAAGGTAATGGACAAGCTGAAGCAATGAATAAGAATATCCTTAAAATATTGAAGAGAACAGTGGATAACTCAGGCATAGATTGGCACGTCCTAATAAAATTGACTCTATGGGCTTATAGAACTAGCATTAGGATGCCAATGAGGGCTACACCATTTTACTTAGTTTTTGGAGTAGAGGTTGTATTACCTTTGGAGGTAGAGATTCCATCCTTGAGAGTATCGTTATATGGGTTGATAACTGAAGAAGACTATAGGGTTTCTAGGCTGCATGAGCTAGAATTGCTAGATGAGAAATAACAAGCATTTGAGCACTTAAAGGTATATCAAAACGTAATGTCAAGAACCTATAATAAACACATCAAAGCAAGGACATTCCAAGTAGGTGACCTAGTTTTTTGAGAGAATCCCAAGAATCAAGCAGAAAGAGAAAAGAAAGGGAAATGGGAAGCAAACTAGTTAGGACCATTTGTTATCACCGAGTCTTTTGGCACCAACACTTACAAACTAGTAGATTGTGATGGAGAAGAGCTACAAGAACCTATCAATAGCATTCATCTAAAGAGGTTCTACACATGAGACAGATGAAAGAGTATCAGAAAATTAGATGAGGAGCATCATATTTATTGCACATAATCAAAAGAGCTTGAAAATACCAAAAACATTGAAAAGCATAAAAGACCAAACAAATTGGAAAAGCAGAAAAGATAAAAAATAGTGAAAAATTGAGCATGAAGAAAGCAAAAAAATTCATATATGATCCTCAAAAGATGTTTTCTTGGTAAAAACCTAGCAAATAGTCACCTTGATGACATGGAAAATAAAAAATATTGAAAAAAGAAAAAAATACAAAAAAATCAAAAAAGAGAAAAAGTGCCTTGGTGAAAACCTAGCAAATAGGTGCCTTGGTAGAAAAAAAAGAGAAAAAGCTTTAAAAAAAAAAAGAAAGCAAGATCCATTCAATCGGTGAAAACCTAGTAAATAGGTGCCATTGAAATTCCAAGTCAGTCGCATACCTAGAAGGTCACCTTGTAAATATTGCATTCACCAACATTTGTATATAGTGCATAATAAAACCCCACAGTTTCATTTGCAAGTACCTAAAGTTTTTGGTCACCTAATTTGCAAATTGTCCCAAGTCAACATCGAAATCATATCAAATTGGGGGCAATCTACTTGAAAGGAGAAATGATTCATCAAAGAAAACTTCAATCAATTAGAGAATCAAGTCATCAAAAATGCAAGTGGAAACACTTAATCAAATCCTCATTCTAATCCAATTTGAACTAAACGCAAATTTGATCCGAGATCTCACATGACCTTATCTTTATTAGGATTAAAACTATGAAATGGATGGAACTAAACTTGAAATATGGATTTGAAAAACATTGCAAATATTTTTTCTAATTGTTGACTTGATTGATGAAATCATGTCTTTCTAGAGAATCAATCAAAGTTTTTTTAACTAGACAAGCTATGATGAAAGCATGATATCTTATTGATTTCTGAATGACTGTCTTAAATCAAAGTTTTAAAGAATTTATTATTTGTCTAAGGATGTGATCATCAAAGAATCATCGAGGACTTGTGTGTGTGAGTGATTTACACCTTCATGAAATAACAAGATTTAAAAGACAATTACACTATTCAAAGCAAACTAATCTAAATAATGCATAATTAATCTAAATATCTCATGGATCTCTAAAATAAAGTGGTAAATGAGGCTCTCAGCTATGATCCTCACTAGTGACACTCTAAAGATGAGAATTAAGCTATATGATATGCAAATTTAGATCTATTCTATCAAATTCTAGCTCTATTTGATGAACAATCTACTATGATCAAAGCAATTTAAGCTAATTAGCAATGAAAAATGATAAGTGAGTGATGTGGATGCAAATTGCAAGAGCTTTGTTGCAATTCAAAGATATGGAGTGGATGAATTATGCTTCTAAATGCCTTCAATATATAAGATTTTCCCAAGGGTAGGGGGTAGAGTGAGATAACCATGGTTATGCTTGGGTAAGGTCAATTGGCTTTGCTTTGTCCATAAATGGGGGGGAAAACATTTAAATGGTTTCAAAAGGCTAGACCATTTCAACAAAAGTGAGTGATTTGTGTCCATTTTGTCTCCTTTTTTGCTTTGTTGAGGGAAATTATATTTATTAATTAATTAAAGTAATTAAATTTAGCCATGAAGGGTAAGATGTTCATTTTGATTTTTGCTTTCAACAACTATGTCATTAATTGAATTTAATCAATTTCGTAGTGTTTTTCCCCTTTTCAAGCTTTATTTAATCATTTAATCATTTAATTAAATTTTCCTTTGATTTGAATTGCCTTTGTTCCATTTATTGATTTTTTGTGCTATTTTGATGATTTGATTGCACTTTTTGATTGATTTAAGCCTTTGGCCAATTTTTCATGTCTACAAATGCCCCTCTTTGGATCGATGTGCGAAGAACACCGATTCAAAGATTCCCTTGGTATGATGATCTGATTCAGGTCCTGGTTTTGTGATTCCTTGGTACCTCTGATAGTTGGTACGATGATATGATATTGTCTCTGATAGTGATATGCTGCCTGATATGATATGATAAACTGATCTGATACTAATTTGCCTCCTGATATGATATGATAAACTGATCTGATACTAATTTGCCTCCTAATATGAAACTGATATGATATGATATTGATATGATAACCTAATATGATATGCCCCACTGATAAATGTTTTTGATGTGATGCCAATTTGATACTCTAATGCCCCCTCAGAAATAAAACATATTAATTCCTTGATTTGAAAGATTTTGATTAGTTGGAATATGTTTTGATTTCTGATACCGTTTTAAAGAAATAAGCAAGTTTTATTTATGCCCCGGCTAATGAAGATGTCATATAATAGGTCCAAAGTGCATTTTTAAGTGTTTATTAGGGCCAATTTCACCTTAAATAGGGTAAAACCCCTCATTTTACTATTCATTTTCACCATTCCCTTTTGAGAATTTAGCTCTGACTTTAGCCCTTTTTACACGATGGTGGTCCCACATCGCGAGCATCATTTTGAGAGAGCACGCCGGTTCAGTCGGAGAGAGAACGATGGTCCTCCGGTATGTCATTCAAATTTTCCTCATGTTTCAAAAATTGCATTTATGACTTCATTTAATGCTTTTTAAAATTTTAATTTTGCATTTTTGAAAAGAAATGTCGCCTCCGTGCATTGTAGTTACGCCTGAAAAATTTAAATGTCACCTCTGGAAAATTTAATATCGCCTTCCTTATCTCTGTTCACGCCTCTAGAAAATCCTTTATCGCCTGTGAACAATTTAATATCGCTTAGGGTTTAAGGATTTTAATTGTTTATCGCGTGAAAAACCTTAGATAATAAAATATCGCCTGAGGTAAATATGATATCGTGTCTGTAAAATGAAGTCACGTGGATGATTAAAATCACGCGTATGACAAATTAGATGTCGCCTCTGGTAAAAGAAATGACGCCTGAAAGAAAAGTCGCGTAATTTTTTTTTATTTTATGTTATTTGAGACTTTTCTATGATGTCTAATTGCTCGATTGCGTCAACTTGATTAATATCAATCACGTCAATGAATTGGATCGAATGTTCAGTTAGGGTGTTCCCCTTGTTTGATTTCAACAATGAATTAGGACATTGATAATTATGATATCGAAGGATAAGGTAAATCAATCTTCATCACGAATGATAGGTCATGGGTCTAATTGTCCATTCATTTTATTCTCAAATGCTTAGAGACATAAAACTAGGATCATCCTTCCTCAATGCTTAGAGTTAGGATTGGTAGGTCTGATAGGTATATTTAAATTGATGACTGTGATTGATTGTTTGATTTCCTGATATTAGGTTACTCATGTGATTCCATTGTTTTGATTAAACAGGAGGATGTCCCTGTTCTGTACCTCCGGAATGAACCACATTGGGTGATGGAGCTGAGGGAGTAGTTGACTGACGCTGAGAGGCGAGTGATTAGGTGATGTGGTTTATTATGTGTATTAGAGCTTCCTCAGTTCTAGATGAACCAAGGTTTGATTACCGCTGTCGCAGAGCATTGGCACTCTGAGACAAACACTTTTTGGTTGCCACAGGGAGAGATGACTATTACTCCTGAGGATGTATATAGGTTACTGCGGATCCCTACACATGGAGAGATAGCATATTATGATGCAGTATATGATGGGACTTATTGTCGATGAGTATTCGGAGATCCTTCTATTGGTGATGATTGCATCCTATGGCCTCAGTTTGCTTCATTTCCTACTTTACCAGTGATGTTAGGTGCTATCATTGGTGGCGTGTTACTACCTGATCATCAGGGTCACGGGTTTTTAGTGGGTTGGGGTAGGATTATCGAGGACTTGCTACATTAGCCTCGATGATTTGATTGGGGATCTTGTGTGCTTGCACAGCTTTACCATGATCTTCATGAGGTGGTTTATAGGAGATCAGCTGCATTATCTGCTGGGATTCATATTTTGCAGCTTTGGATATGGGAGCACTTACCAGTTAGTCATCCTATATCAGAGCGAGATCGACCTTTAGGATATCCTTTTGCATGGCAGTATATTGGGATGGTGACACAACATCACTTGGGTCATTTGGAGTATTGGCGGCGACAGATTGATGATATGGATGAGGTCTATTGGAGACTATATGTCGATGTTGAGGATTGGAGAGAGGATAGCTTGGAGTTACCGTACATGTTTGCTCCTTAATGGATGATCGGCAGGATCAACTCTATCCTTGAGAGATTTTTGGCAGGTAGAGTGCTACGGCAGTTTGGGCAGATTTAGCCTATGCCTCAGGGATCTGCAGTGTATGCTCGTTCTAGTGCAGAGAGGGCTACTTGGGGACACATGCCTTCATATGATGATCCTATTGAGTAGATATCGCTGCTTGGTTTTATGGACTGGGATATGAGGTTACACATTAGAGATGCCGGGGTTACTTAGGAGTATCTAGATTGGTTGATGGAGCATCCTATGCCTCGATTTACAGACCCTGTAGAGCCAGTGCCTGGGAGAGATGATGATGGTGATGGTGTCGGTGGTGGGAGGAGACACAGAGGTAGACCACGAGGTAGGGTGGTGATTAGACTCAGAGGACGAGTGAGAGATATACAGATATAGGCACCACCTCCTCCTCCTTCTCGTCCTGCAGTAGCACAGAGATAGAGGATAGATCGTCAGGACCATGTGAGGGCTGCTAGGTAGGATTCAGTTGCAGGACAGGATACGGGAGCAGGATTACCGCAGGCTACCATGGATGGTCAGGATACAGGTGCACAACAGATGCTAGCAGCTTTTTCTCATGATCGGGGAAAAGCTCCTATAGATACAGGTGATCCTTAGAGTACCTATGAGGTTGGTGAGAGTTCTAGTACTACCTAGCTGCGAGCAGATGTGGGAGCGTTATAGACAGAGGTATCACAAATGTCTTCTATGATTCAGCAGTTAGTGTCAGGTCTGGCTCCATTGGTTCCTCTCCTTGTTGCTATGGTTGGTCAGACGCCTCTTCAGCCACCTTAGCAGCCTCCATCACAGCCTCCTCCACAGCCTCCTCCAGGACCTCCTCCCAGTGGTGACGAGAGTTGAGCTATGAGTGCTCTTGTTGATCAGTTGTGTATTGAGGTTGAGATACTTGATGTTGTACCATATTCTTGTGACCTTGGTGTCACCTTTCCAGTTGTACTTTGATACTTGTTTGACATTGATGCCCCTGTTGATGGGCGATTATAGAGTTGATTTATGATATCATTGTTATACTTGATGCATTGAGTTTTGAGTAGACATGTGATATGAGGAC
This sequence comes from Chamaecyparis obtusa, assembly GCA_027943335.1. Classification (NCBI taxonomy): domain Eukaryota; kingdom Viridiplantae; phylum Streptophyta; class Pinopsida; order Cupressales; family Cupressaceae; genus Chamaecyparis; species Chamaecyparis obtusa. The sequence continues at coordinate 1,708,047 of BSBK01004314.1, read as the reverse complement.
ATTTATGATCTTTCCTGCTTTTTACTTGATGATATATGAGATTACCTTTAGATGCTGCTATATGTGTTTATCTAATGCATTTGTTTTGGATGGATGTGTCTATGGATGCAATGTATCTTATGTATGATATAGATAGATGGATGCATTTCTTTCTTCATGTATGGATGCAAGTTTTTTTGTTTTTGATATGTTATTTTCTCATGTATGCAATTTGTATCTCTGTCTAGATGTATGCACATGTAAATGATTATTTCCTTCTTTTCCTCGATAATATATCTATGTAATGATTAATGATATGGAATGAATGCAAAAAGTATAATCTCATGTTTTTATTGTAGAACAGATGATATTGAGGTGATGTTTTCCTTGCTGATTTAACCTTGTTGATGATGTTATGTACCCCCTTTTTGATGCGAAATGAAGCCCTTGGAAAAAAATGCATGTGCAATTAATCTAACATGATAATGCAATTAACCTTTCTATGAATGCAATTATCTTTTCTATGAATGTAGCTAAGTGTCACTAGCTTTTAGCAAATAAATGCCTTGAGGATATATTTTCATCATTGAGCACTTGGGACCGGAAAGTCGATACAATCACCACTGCCCACTCACATGATGATATGAATATCGCTTTTTATTGCTCATATGGTAACCTCCGTTTTGCTTTCCCATCAGTCTCGTCGATACGACTATCACTGATTACAAACAATCATGAGAGTACGAATATCGATTTTGTCAGATTCTATGTTGCAAGTGGATTTTGGCATTTAAATATGAAGAATCTAAATATCCAAGGTATCCGGTTGCGTAAACAAACAAAAGTTAACTCATTGTTTTATAAGATAATCCTTGATGGTTCTTTGATGACCATGTCTTTAGATGAATTCTCATAAGGCAATGAATCTTCCTCCAAACATTCACTTCATAGTCAAGAAACATATCATGTCTCCATCATTGCCAATCTAGTCGAAACATCATTGATTAGCTAAAAAGACTTGATACAAATTGAATTAATGTAAGTAAACAGATTTTTAACCAACTTTTCAAAAGAATCTATCTAGGTTTTTTGCATTGTTTTCTGATCTTCAAAGAGTATTTCCAAGTGTTTTGATCATGGAATGATGTTTGATTTTTAATCCTGAATAATAAGTCAATTTAGGCTCAAGGATTTTGTTGTGGTAGTCAACTTCTTGGTTAGTAAACAATGATATCAATCAAAGGTTTACATAAATCTGATCTCTCTTTTGAAAATGTTGATCCCTTTCTACTTGTGACTGAATGTTGCTCGTTTGAATCCTTTTTGAGGTACCCACTTTCCAATCCATTTTATGCTGCCCCCAAGTGTTTGATGTATCAGTTTTTGACAACTTTGGGCAATGCAAAAGGATGATGCTACAAAATGTTATTATGACTATGTACAAATGATGGATGCAATGAAGGTTTGGACAAATGGGATGATGAGATGCATTATGTACACATGTGACTAGGAAAGAAATGACTTAAGGAAACCAAAAGTGCTTGTTACCAAGTTTTCAACTTTGGGTGCTTTTTTTTTCCTTTTCTTTTTTTCTTTTTTTTTTGTTACCGAGGCACCTATTGCTAGGTTTTCACCAAGGCACTTTTTTTCTTTTTCACTTTTTTTGTATTTTTCATTTTTTTGATTTTTTGTATTTTTCCTTTTTTGATTTTTTTGTATTTTTCCTTATCACCTTGGCGCCTATTTGCTAGGTTTTCACCAAGAGATAGTTTTTCAAATGTTTTTGCTTTCTTCATGCTCAATTTTCCACTGTTTTTGATCTTTCTTCTTTTCCAATGTTTTTGGATTTTCCATTTTCAAATGTTTTTGTATTTTCAAGATCCCTTTTCAACTATGTACAATAATTATGATGCTCTCTCATCTGATACTCTTTATACTCTTTCATCTGCTTTAGGTGTAGAACCTCTTCAAATGAATGCTATTTATGGGTTCTTGTAATTCTTCACCATTACAATCTGATAACTTATATGTTCCAGTTCCAAAGGATGACACTATCACAAATGGGCCTATCCAATTAGCTTCCCACTTTCCTTTCTTTTCCCTTTCAGCTTGATTTTTGGGATTTTCTCTTAGTACCAAGTCTCCTACTTGAAAAGTTCTTGGTTTGATGTGTTTGTTGTAATTGCGTGAAATCCTATTTTGATAAACTCTTAAATGTTCATAAGCTTGAGTCTGGTGTTCCTCTAACAATTCCAATTGTTGCAGTCTGGCAATCCTATAATCCTCATCAGTGATCAATCCTCTTAATGAAACCCGTAGAGATGGAATTTCAACTTCTAATGGTAGAACTGCTTCGGTTCCATAGACTAAAGAGAATGGGGTGGCTCCTGTAGGTGTTTTGATACTAGTTTTGTAAGCCCATAGTGCGGGATTTATTTGCACGTGCCAATCTCTTCCTGATTTGTTAACTGATCTTTTTAATATTTTGAGGATATTTTTGTTCGTTGCTTCAGCTTGTCTATTGCCTTGTGGATAATAAATGGATGACGAATGATGTGTAATGTGGAATGTCATGCAAAGTTCATCAATATCCTGATTTTTGAATTATTTCCCATTATCCGTGATAATGGCATGTGGAATACCATAGCGGCAAATTATGTGGTTCAAAATGAACATTGAAATTTGTTTGCCAGTTGTTGTTGTTAATGGAACTACTTCCACCCATTTGGTGAAGTATTCTGTTGCTGTGATGATATACTTGTGTCCATTTGAAGATGGAGGATGTATGATTCCAATCAAGTCAAAACCCCATTGATAAAAAGGCCATGGTGTAATGAATGGGTGTAATTCTTGAGCCGGTGCATGTATCATGTTACCATGATATTGACATTTGCTGCATGTCTTCACAAATTGACAAGCATCCTTTTCTAATGTTGTCCACAAGTACCCTAAATGAAGGATTTTCTTATCTAGATTAAGACTGCTTGAGTGTGACCCGCAAATGCCTTCGTGGACCTCGCGTAAAGCTAACTTAGACTCTTCTTCCTCTAGACATCTAAGTTACGTCCCATCAAGACCCTTACGATACAATGTGTCTGAAAGGATTAGGTAACGGGTGGCTTGGCGTATGAAGTTACGTTTTTGGGCACGAGTTTGGTCTACGGGGAGTATTTGGTCTTTAAGGTAAGTATAGATGGGTCCATACCAAGGAGAGTCATGTCCATGTAAAAGAGCAACAATTTGGGTGTTAGTAAGGTTGAATGCTGGTTTTACCAACTCTTCCACCAAGAACTCATACTTCTCATTTTGATCTGGTTTTTGTAATAATGAAGCCAAGGTAGCCATGGCATCTGCTGCTCTATTCTTTTCTCTTGGAATCTATTCAAATGTGATCAAAGCAAAGTATTTCTTCCATCCATCAATCAAGGTTTTATATTTCATCAATGTTATATCTTTGGTATTGTATTCATTATTAACCTGATTGATTATGAGTTGGAATCCCCATACACTTGTAATTCTGCAATATTCCATTCCAAAGCCATTTTGATGCCAATGACTAATGCCTCATATTCTGCTATGTTATTGGTGCATGGAAATAAGAGTTTATAGGACTTTGGAATGGTGTACCCTTGAGGGGTAACCAATAATATACCTGTTCCAGAACCTCCTTGTGTATAAGATCCATCAAAATATAATTTCCATGTCTTTGCTTCTATGTTGATAATTTCTGCATCTGGAAATTCGATTTGCATGGTTTGTGTAGACTCCATTGGGTTATCTGCTAAGTGATCTGCTATCACTTGTCCTTTAATTTCTCTTCTATCAACATATTCAATGTCGAATTCACTTAGGATCATGACCCATTTTGCTATTCTACCTATTAAGGTAGTTTTACTTAGCAAGTATTTGAGAGGATCAATCTTGGTAATTAATTTGATCTTATGCATCAACATATAATGTCTTAGTTTTTGAGATACAAAGACCACTGCTAGACACGCTCTTTCCATGAATGAATAATTTAGTTCATATTTTATTAAGGTTCTACTAAGATAGTAGATTGCCCTTTCTTTTCCTTGCTCATCTTCTTGTGCCAACAATATGCCTAGAGACCTTTCTATGGCTGATATGTATAACAACAGTTCCTTGCCCTTGATAGGTGACATAAGAATAGGTGGGTTGATCAAATAAGTCTTCAAAATAGCAAAGGCCTTATCACATTCTTCATCCCACATAAATGTAGTGTCCTTGTGTAGCAATCTGGTGAAGGAGTGACACTTTTCTGCTAATTGAGATATAAATCTCCTTATTGATTGAATCTTTCCTTGTAGTGACCTCATTTGGCTAATATTTCTTGGAATCTCCATTTCTAGAATGGCTTGTACTTTTTTAGGATCAACTTCAATTCCTTTTGCCGACACTATATAACCCAATAACTTGCCGGATTTGACACCAAATGCACACTTCTTTGGGTTTAATCTAACTTTGAATTGTTCTAACCGAATGAATATTTTTCTTAGGATTTGTAAATGCTCTTCTCTATTGTGGGACTTTGCTAGAATGTCGTCCACATAATCTTCTAAGAAAGTGTGCATCATGTCGTGGAAAATAGTTGTCATGGCCCTTTGATATGTAGCTCCAGCATTTTTTAGACCGAAGGGCATGACATTCCAACAAAAAGTACCCCAAGGGCAAGTAAATGATGTCTTTTCTTGGTCTTTGGGAGCAATCTTTATTTGGTTGTAGCCACTAAATCCATCCATTAATGAGTACATTGCGTGACCTACTGTCAGATCCACTATAGTATCAATGCTTGGCAATGGGAAGTCATCTTTGGGACATGCAAGGTTTAAATCTCTGAAATCTGTACACACACGGATAGATTTATCATGCTTAGTAACCGGCACAATGTTAGAGATCCAATCAGCATATGCTATTTTTCTTATGAACCCCACCTTTAACAATTTTTCCAATTCTGCCTTGACTAGGAGAGCCACATGTGGGTGCATTTTCCTTAGTTTTTGCTTCACAGGTTTAACTCCGGGTCTAACATTCAGATGATGCATTATGAAATCAGGATCCAGTCTGGGCATATTGGCATATGACCATGCAAAATTTACTTGTTGTTCTTGGAAGAATTTGATAAAGTCCTCTCTTTCAAGAGATGTAAGTGATGTAGCCAAGTGTATGACCTTTGGATCTACTTCTGTACCAATGTTAACTTTTTCTGTTGGTTCTATAAGAATAGATGACCGTTCTTCTTCATGTTCAGGCAAAGTATCCAATCTCTCTTTTAATGGTGCCACAGTTGGGTTTTCACCAAAAGAAACGTCTTTTATTTTCATTATTTTTCGTTCTAATGGTGCCACAGTTGGGTTTTCACCAATAGAACTTCTTATTTTTTTATTTTTTTTCATTTTTTTATTTTTTTGACTAAGAGATTGGACCCTTGCTGTTGTCATTATGTCCACATTGAGTTTGTTGGTGAAAGAGGGTTCAACCGCATTGAAATATTGGTTTGTTGCTTGGTCATTTGGGAAGTAAAGTAAGTCATGTGGTTCGGTTTGATCCCAATCAATGAGGTCCGGGTGCATCAAAATTAAGGAGTTATTGGGTAAGGTATCATTAATAGGATTTATGGACATGACTTTGTTTGAGGGTTCATACATTGTATCATTTAGATCTATGATGTGCGCTTCCTCAAGATGATCCATGGAAGCAGGGTCAAAGTCCCCTTCGCTTGAATCCTCGTCAACCTCTACGGGAAACAATGTGGGAAAAGCCACAAGTAGGTTAAAACTAACGTTTGAATTTCCCTCCTCTGAAGGTGTCCAAAATGTTTCTATCCATGCTCCACTATTAGATGCTTGTTCTATATTAGGCCTTTGAATAGGAGATTCTTCATTAATTGGAGCATCTTGTTTTGGGATTTTTGCATAAGTATGTATAGCAATGACTTCTTTATCTTGACATGACTCATATGATAAAGTATCCCGTTCATAATCCTGAGAGTCATCACTATCTCCTTCAGATTCTAATGCATTTATTTGAGGATGAAAATCATGCATTGGACTTGAACTTTCTCCCTTATATTGGAAACCTACTCCGGATTTTTCATGACTTGCCCTCCAAATAGGTTCAATAGGTTCTAATAATCCTCTATTTCTTTGGCCTAGGGGTCCTCTTCCTTTGTATCCCATCTTTTGCATAATATCAAATCCTTTTCCATATTGTTCGGTTTGTATATTGACATGCTAAATTCTTTCCATGGGAGTGTCTAAGGTATCATCCTCATCATGATAAAGCCATTGAAGGACATCATCTTCTTCCTTATCCCATGTTGCTTTTCTATCTTCCCTCACAAAATAAGAATTATACTTATGTGGAAGATGTTCTTTTGATGGTTTACCATGTGATTTGGGAGACATGGGCATGTCAAATAGGGAAAATGAATATTCTCCTACCCCTTTTGAACTAATCTTGCATTGTTTGTCAAATTTGTTCATCATCTCACTCATGTATTGGTAATGATCTTCTTTAGCTTGTTCTTTTTCTTCTTTAGTAGGTTTGTAGATCACTGTCTCCAATTTAGGTGCTAAATATGGACTTTCCATTACATTTGGACCCTCGTAGCTCACTTTTTCCTTGCCCTTAGTTGATGTAGTTGAGCTAGCTTGAAGAGGATTTTGTGCATCTTCATTGGTGATTCTTGGAACAACTCCTTCACGATTATGTGGAATGTATAATTCATGCAAGGGTTTGAGTGCATTACAATATTGGAATGGATTTGAGTCTCCTCCAACTGTGATTTCTTCACCCATGTATGGGAACTTGATGCATTGGTGGTATGTGGATGGGACAGCTTGCATCTCATGAATCCATGGTCTTCCCAATAAGATGTTATAGGTTAATTTCATGTCCAACACTTGACACTTGGTTTCCTTCTTGACTGGTCCCACTTGGATGGGCAACACAATCATGCCTTTAGAAGCTCTTTCAGCTTCATCGTAAGCTTTTATGGTGATTTTCTTTGTAGGGTCAATGCAAGACTCAGATAGACCTAAGGATTTTACAAGACTCAATGTGCATATGTTAAGACCAGCCCCTCCATCAATAAGGGCTCTTTTGACTCTATGCCTTTCGATCAAAACCTCTATATGTAATGGAAAATTTTGAGGATGAGTTATAGACATGTCGTCTTGATCAGAAAATGAAAGACAATGAGGAGCCATGAGATGTCCTACCATATTTTGAAACTTTTCTTCCCCTAAGGTAGTAGAAACATGTGTCTCTTCTAAAGCTTTTTCTAAAATCTCTTTATGATTCGGTGATAACTTCAATAACTCTAAGATTGAAATTTGTGCTGGAGTACGTTGCAATTGGTCCACCAAACTATAAGGCCTTGCTGCTGTAGGAGGTTGTTTGACCACAATGTTGGATTGCGGGATATTGGTGTTTTGAGGGACTATCCCTTGTAAAGTCATTCTAGAATTCTGCCCTCTTGTAATGACATTTGTTGCTTCCTTTTGAGGCTGTTCATTAATTATTATAGCATTAACAATATGATCATATGATGGCGCAAAGTTGAGATTATTGGCACTTTGTTTCTTGCCATTTGATGACTCACCTTTATCATGTTTGTAAAAAGGTTGTTTGAAGGCCGTATGATCTTCATTATTTTGGGTCCATCAACAGTGATTATGTTATTATCTATCAAGTCTTGCACCACATTCTTTAATTGTAGACATTCATTTGTAGTGTGCCCCCGAATCCTATGATATTCACAATGATTCTTAGCATCCCACTAGCCCGGCTTGTGGCCTGGTTCATAAGGCTTAATAGCGGGTAATGTAATAACATTGTTAGCCATGAGAGCCTTTAATGTAGTTTCAAGTGATTCTCCCAAGGGTGTAAAGTGTCTTGAAGGAGTGGGCTTCAAATACTTGTCATACTTGCTGTTTTGATCCTTGTTTCCTTGATTATTCTTGTTGGCATTGTTGTTATTGTTGCAAGGTGTATTATATGCTTGATTAGTATTATTCACTTGATTTGGTGTCTTTGTAAGGGCAAATGGAATCACCTTCAAGTTTTTGGATTCCACTACACCATCATTAACAATGCCTTTGTTGTTATTTTTTGCAGCATAACGGCTATTGTTATTGTACCAACTTTTATTTTGATTGTTGTTATTGTTGTTATTGTTGTTGTTGGAGTTAGAGTTATTCTTATTTTCCTTGTACAATTTCAACTCTCCACTCTTAATCAACACTTCTTCCATTGTAATTCCATTATCAATCAAATCTTGGAAGGTTTTAGGACATTGCATCCTTAGTCTATAATTTAATTCGCTTCTTAAACCGTTAATAAAGATATCCATTTTTTCTTTTTCCGGTACACTTCTTGGATATCTAGCAAATGCAGTCCTCCATCTTTGCAAGAATGTGAGGAAGGCTTCTCCATCTTGTTACTTCATGTTACATAATGTTATCATTGTGACCTCATGTTTGATGTTATAAGAGTAATGAGTCATGAATTTAGAAGCTAATTCTTCAAAGGATTTTATGCCGGATGGTAGTTTTGAAAACCAATCCATGGCTGTTCCTCCCAAGCTTCTTGGGAATAGTCTCATTAAATAGGTTGATTCATGCATGAATTCAAGACTCAATGCACAAAACCCTCGAAGATGATCATGTGGGTCTACAACTTGTACATAGGATAAAACTGAGATCTCTATTTTTTTACGCAAAAGGATACCTTGGATATTTTGATCTTCAATATCATAATCCCAAAACCCACTTGCAACATAGAATCTAAAAAAATTAGTATTCGCACTCTCATGATTGTGTTCAATCAGTGATAGTCGTACTAGATAAGAGATGGGAAAGAAAAACAAGAGGTGCAAAAAGTATTCATATCATCATGGTTGAACTAGTGATGGTTGTACTAAAGTGGAGTTCCAAAAATGCTCAATGATGATTATAAGCTCCAAATTTTTGAATAATGATAGTTAGTTACATACATATTAGATTAAATGCATTTAAAATAGTTGCCTTTCTTAGCTTCAAAATATAAAATTTTCAAGAGGGAAAGTTGACAAAAAGAAGGGGGATGTAGTCAAATAAAAAATCAAAGGATCATCAAAAACTATATGTGATCAAGTGTGTTGGAAATCCAAAAATAAAAAATAAAAGTGAATTCCATTAGTTCACTTGCATTTGTTAGGTTCATTTAAGCACATTGTATTACATTGCATTAGATGCATTTTATCTTACATTCATTTAAGCATTTTCATCATTTAAACCATTAAGTTCATTGCATTTTAAATCATGGCATAAATCATTTATCATTATTTTTCATTAGGGTAATTGCATAAGGTGCATTAAACTTTATCATTAGAATCATTAATTGCATTAGGTTACATATATCATTTAAAATCCAAATTCATTTACATTAATTGCATTAGGTTGCATTCATCATATTAAGATCATTAAATTGCATTACGTTGCATTCATTCATCCATGTTAAAAACCATTAAGTGCATTAGATTGCATCATTCAAGATTCATTTCATTTTAGAACACATAATTCTTTGCAAAAGAAATCATCCATATTGCATCCATTAAGTACATTACCATTACATTCATTAAAGATCAAAATCATCATATCATTACACCCATTAAATCATTGCATTTCAAAATATATCATAACCATCATTAGGTGCATCTCATTTCAGTCATCTTAGAAACATCGCATCATCCATCAAAAGCATTGCATTTCCACTATCATCTATATCATGTAACATCTAGAATCATTAACCATTATATATCCATACCATATCACATATCAATCATTACATCACATCATTACATATCATTTCATTGCATTCATAAAACCATCCATATACATTATTCATTTAATTCATCTATACATCATTGCATCCATAATCATAGCATTAATCATTAGAAATCCACATCAACACATTCATCCATCTATTTTATGTCATACATAAGACAATCATTTAAGCATCATTAGAACATATGCATAAATTTCAAAATTTGCATCTGAAATGCATAAAACAAAGCATATAGGAGATAAAATCATCTAGATCTGCATATCCTGCTAAAACACCTTAAAAAGAGATCCAACACATCATGACATCATATATAGTGAAAGCTATAAAAATTAGTATCAAAGTCTATAACATCATCATGAAGTAAACAACATATCAGAGTCCATCAAATGATCATAAAATCAATATCCAGATAATCAAAGTATCAAAGTATTCGCATAAACAACAACGATAAAATCAAATGATACAATAAGAGTCCAATGTCTTGATATCAACAAGAGAATGAGACCATATATCATCAAAGTACAAAACAAATGAAATATCTCAACTGGCTGGACCACCAACACCATCGATACCATTAGGACCAGGAGCACTATCTAGAGGACGACTCGAGCTCTCCTGTAATCCTTGCTGACTCATCACTGTCGAGAAACTTTGCATCATCAAACTAAGTTGAGAAACCTACTACTACATCATTGACATCTAAGTCTGAAGTGATATAACATCTGATGCTAAGGTTGGGAAAGGATCCTATGCTGCAAAAGTCTGTAGTGGAGGAATAGATGAAGAAGGAATCAAAGAAGTGTTGGAAATATTCAAGACTATCTAGGTTATTGAGAGGGGAGGGGTGAATCAGTAACTTCAAAACTTTTAACAGATTTAGATCTTAATAATATTAGATTGATAATCTGACTGCATGCATGAGTAACATAAAGAATAAAACATTCATAACACTTAGAACACAGAGATTTGGTGACCCAGAAACCTTCCAAGTAGAAAGTAAAACTGGGGTGGGGATGATACCCACAAAACTTCAATACTGCAGTATAAAGTTTGCCGGTTAAGGCTTACAATGATCACTTCTGATGATCTGCCCTGTTAGGAGCAATAAGGACTACTAGGTCCACCTTGTTAGAGGTTTTACAAACATACAATGAAGTATGCACTTGGTTAAGAGATTTTTACAAAGACTGTTAAGTCTACCCGGTTAAAGGATTTCAAGCTGATTCACCTGTTAGGATGAAATAGTAGATCTCTTACTTGCAACTGTACTTGCTGATTGAGATTCTTTGATGTACTGATCACCTTCTGTGATGGATAGATCTTTGCTACTTCTTATACTGCTATAGCCCTTTGTAATTCGCTTATCTCTGCCTTTCTCTCTTTTTCATACTTCCTTTTTTTAATCATACTTGGATATGACATAAAACATTGTTTATATATCAATCTAAGTCAATTCCAAAATAATTACAAAGTTGGCTCTTAAACAAGTAAACACAAATATTAATGAGTCGGCCCAAATATAGTTACACAGTTACTGCAAACTAGCTCGGTGATTTTCTGATACTCGGCATCCACTGCGTTACTCGGCATCATCATGCACTTGATAGAAGTGGAAACTCGGTCCATACTAACCACTCGGTCATAGTTTCAAACTTGGTAAACACTGGAGACTCGGTAGATAAAGTGTTACTCGGTAGAAACTAAATTTCCAATTTAACCGTGTAGCACTCAGTAGACACTGTGAAACTTTGCGAGCTCGGTATGCACTGTTCTACTCGGTAAGCTCTATTCTGCTCTGTAAGCTATGTTCTACTCGGTATGTACTATTCTGCTTGGTAAGCTCTGTTCTTCTCGGAAAGCTCTGTTCTGCTCGGTATGTACTGTTTAGAATAAGTGTTGTCACTAATGACAATCATGCTTAATGCCAACAAGAAGATGGATCTACCAATGATGGAACAAAACATGAAGAAGATGGACATGATGAAGGAGATGGCATTGAAGCAGAAGAAGAAGTAGAACTAGGTGCCTAAACCTATGGAATAATCGATAGTATCACTTGATGAGCATGAGGACCCTGTTCTTGATCCAACAAAACCTGCCACCTGTGCCTCAATCTCTCTGTCTTCTGGCCCTATGTCAACCATGTCTCATGGAAAGATCCCTAGCAACTTGATGCAGTGCTCTATCCACACCACCTCTACCCTAACCACCCATAGGAGGAATAGGAGCAACAACAATCATTGGAATATAAACTCTACCTACTCTAGGTGCTCAACGACCACATCATCCATGCCATGATCAAATCCTACCCCTACCACCATCTCCACCACCATCATCTCCATCATCATCTCTGCCATCCCCTGCATCACCACCACCACTATTTGATAGCTCATCAATCCAAGGAACTTGCTTAGTAGGATCCATAAATCTAGGAAGTGGGTACCGATGCAACCACTCACCATAATCCTCTATGATCCCAACATCCATGATATGCTCTCTCATAGACCAAGGTAGATATCCAAGGTCTCAGATCTCTTGAACTATTGTGACATAATCTACATAGGGACCCCATAATGATCTCTCTTCTTGCACTCGAGCATACATCGCTACTCCCTATGGCATACCTTGTCCAGGCCCGTATTGATGAAAAACTCTCCTAAAGAAGAATCTCTCAATAATAAAAGTGTAACGACTGATCATCCATCAAGGCAAAAACATGTAAGGTATTTTAGAATCATCCTCGGTCCAAACCTCACAACCAATATATGGCCTCCAAACTACAATATCCATATCATCGATGACTCGACGCCAATAATCCAGCTTACCCATGTGGGTATGAATAACCATGCCCTCATACATCCAGGCAAAAGGCCAACTTGGAGCTCCTTGTTACATAGTAATAGGACGTGTCACTAAGATGTGTTCCTAAGTCCAAAGCTATAACAAGATCGCTCCTGCAGTAAGCATAGAGGATCATTTGTAAACCACTATATGTAGCTCATGATACAATGAAGCTAATATGCATAAACCCAATCAAGTCTATGGAGATACACTATCAAGTCCTCAAGGATAGGACCCCATCCAACTACAAATCCATGACCATGTCTGTCACACAGAAGAAACCCACCAATCAAAGTATGTAGAACTGCTAGTAACACTAGGAAGGGAAGGAACTGAGCCCACTGAATATGATTGTCACTAATGGTATGATCCAAAAAAACCCATCAACATGCAGAACCATCATATACATAATTGTAATAGACTAACTCACCTCTAGTCGGCAAGCATAAGATGCGATACACATCCTCTGGAGTGATAGTCATCTCACCCATTGGCAAATGGAAAGTTTTATGATATGAGTGCCAATGCTCAGCCATAGTAGTAATCAAACCTCGATTCACTCAAAATCAAGGAAGAGCTAAAAGGAAAGATAGACCACATAGACTAATGTGTCTATGATTAGCAACACTCAAGTTCAGGATCATGCTGAATGGTAGAGGGTACACACCACGAATGCCCAATGACTTGAGAACCTCCTGCAAAAAGTAAGTTTAATCACATCAGTTTTAGTTATCATTTGGATTATCCTAAGTCAATCAAACATTTACAAAATATCAAACCATAATCAATTTTCCTGAGTCTATTAAGAGAGGATCAAAAATTCATCATCATCCATCATCTAAATCTAGATTGACGATCCAACATTTAAATTATGAATGACTCATACTAACATCTGACAACTTGCTATAACATCAAGTTTGTGACCTTAACCAATTAGTTGATCAATGGCATTGAACATGTTGAAAGCTGACTAAGTCAATTTAAAATCCTTCCTAAAAAGGTGAAAGCACTATTTCAGGCTTTAAAAGTGCTAAAATGCAAACGTGTTGTTAAACAGTGTATAAGCGCTATTTAACAGTTCAAGAGTGCTATTTTAGGCAAATGTGCTAAAAGAATTTGAAAGTGTTATTTAAAACATCAGAAGTGCTATTTTAATTAAAAAAAGAGACATTAATGTTAAACACGCTAATTGAAAAGACAAAAGTGGTTTAGGGCCAAGAACAGGTGTGTAAATGCGATGTTCTGAAGTGCGAAAGCACTGGTTAAGTATGCAGAAGAACTATTTCAGGGGTAAACACATTGTTTAAAGTTGCAAAAGTGCTATTTGGAAATTAAAAAAGGAAAAACGAAGAGTTTTGTAAAGAAAAATTTGATTTCTGGAAATAAATTGCATGAAACAACAAAAATGAAGAAGTTCAGGCACTCACTGGAGGTTCGTAGTTCAGTGGCCACTCATACCATCGACCATGCTCAAATCTATGCTCGTGAATAGGGACAAACATCGTCAAAAAGTCAAAAGAGGTTAGAGCTCAAAAGTCAAAAGTAAAAGTAAAAATGAAAAGTAAAAAGAATTTTTCAACCCTTTATATAGGCATGTTTGACCTAAAAAGGGTATCATTGACCTAGAAAGGGAATCTTTAACCAGAGGGGACCCAGGAACTCAATTTTTTCATCAAACTTGCCAAATCAGGGGCATTTGTAATCAAACAGACACGAAAACATTATTGGAAATGAAATTGAAATTCAATGTAAATTGACCTAATTAATGCAAAAGGACCTAAATCATCAAAATTTTCAAAAATCTATCAAATTTCATTTCATTTTCAAGGGGGCATACACTTGGATAATCAAATCATCAACAACATCATCAAATCAAGAGATGGACCATCAAATCAAAGCGCAATCTTTTAACAGGAAATTTTTTGCTAATCAATTGAAAGGGGCATCAAACATCGAATCAGATCAAATCAGGTATCATATCAGTAATCTAACATTAGATCGATCATCAAGAGTATCAAATCAATCAGAACTGCATCAAACATCATCAATATCTACATCTTACATCGAACATTTAAGAATCAACCATCGACAGAATCATGACTTTTATCAGTTAAACTAGGACCTTTTATCAAAGTCGAATCAAGATATTCTTTGAATCGACACGCTTTGCATGTCAACTCAAAGAGGGGCATTTTTAATCACGTAAAAGTAGATAGGATCATTCAAGTGAGTAATCAAGGAAAAACTAAGGCAAAATCAAAGCAATTAAATCAAAACAAGCATTTGGCCAATCAAAATTAAAATCAAGTCTTAATTCAATATAATTCAAAATATCAAGCCAAAAGATCAATTAAAACCTATTAAATCAAGTGAAATTAAATCAATGTGCAATTAATTCAATTAATTCTATAGTTTGAATTAAATCAAATTAACCCATTCAAGGGGTGCACATGGCTAAATAAATGAATTAAAATCAATTGATTAAATCCTAATTTCTCTCAACAACCAAATGGGAGGAAAAAGCCTCAACCAATAGGATTTAAGGAAATGAACTCACATGGATCGAGCCAAATTCAATCTCAATAACTCAAATTGAAAGAGCATCTTGTCCACTCATCTTGTCTACTTGTCCCAAGCTTTGAGAACACATTATTGAAATTGTCTTCAAAGGGTGGAACCAAAGACTCAACTTAAGCTTAATCATGATCAACTCTACTACCCCCCTCTCCTTGCCTAAATCTATAAAAGGAAGGCTAAAATCAATCAATTACATATCCACAAATCTGAGAATTGCATCTAACCTCTTGAGAATTATAGCTAGAAAGGAAATTTAGAAGTTAATTTGAGCATTTCTATTTGGAATTGAATTAATTAGCTTATCTTATCACACTTTCTCATTCTAGGACTTCCATTAATGGAAGCTTTCTGAGAGCTTCACATTTAACACTCTTAGTTAGAGAGCCATAGTATTCTTAATTGTTCATTCATTTGCTAAATAGTTTCTATATTGTGGTTTATTTAGTTTCTATTTCATTTATTGTTCAATACTAATTCTATGAAGATACTATTTCTAGTATACAATAACTATTAAAATATGATATCATATATGATGTGTAAAAGTAAATGCAAGAGAGAAATATGAGGGATGAAATTACCTTGAAAACAAGAAGAGGAGGATTTCCTTTCAGATCTAAATTTAATTACTACAGAGGTGTTAGAATCAGGTAAGGCTCTAGATCTATAACTCTGATACCTGTAACTCCCGACTATGAAAATAGCAGACCTAAAGGACTATGTCAGGAAAGTTGACCTAGTCTAGGACTATGTTAAGAAAGTCAATCTAGTCCTTTCACCTCCAAATCTGGTGGAATATGCAGAGGACCTATAACTATGTTTGAAACTCTTGAATCTAGCTCCAAAAATCCCAAAATTGCACCTGAACATAGAAAATTTTTGGAAAAGGTTGTGGAAAGGGGTTTTCCTTGGTCAAGCCCTTGTATAGGAATCAACCTTGAAATGAAATAGAAATTGCATAAAGAAAGTGTTAAAAACAAGATAAATGTAAGTATTCACCTTTCAAGAGAAACCCTTATGGATGGATATTAGGATCCGATAAATCCATAAGGATGCTTGTATGTAGAATGTAGAATCAAGGATGTCTTCACCAATGTATAGATATATGATCACCAATTATTGGTCAAGAATACTAATATGCTTGATAACCACAATGAAGAAGGAGACGAAATAAGAGTGAATATGTGGATCTTCTTTCTATCTTGAGAATTCCTCTACTTGGCCACCATGGGAGAGAAACTTGCATCAATTAGAGAAGATTTCCTTTTCCTGAATGGATCTTGAAGAAGAGGAGACTTAGAGATCTTGAATTGGATGCTTGCCTTCAAATACTAAGTCCACCACTTCAATTGTACAACTTGAATGCTTGAAATTTCTTGCACTAGATCCATTGATAGATTTCATATGAATATGATGCCATGTAATGTATATAATGGATGTCAAAATGAGAGGCCTTGATGTCATGTTATACCCATTTCGGGACTCAATATTGTGAGTCTGACCACAAAGAAAGATCTGGAGGAAACACCCTAGCATTGGATTGAAGCCCACTTAAAAGTAATGCCATAGAGCTAGGTCGACTTAATCGACCTAGTCTAGGTCAAGGCTGACTTAGTTGACCTAGTCTTGACATTATTTGAAGCTAGCCTGAGTCTAGGGGAGTGTGATGAGTGTCAGAGGGAAATGCATAAATCAAGCATAAAGGGCATTCATACCTCAAAATCACCAAAATGGGTTCTAAAAGGTCCTAGAGCCTCCAAATATAGGTGCTAACCTTTTAGGATGGTACACAATGAATCAAGTAATTTAAGGCAATCGTTCAATGGTCTCATCCAGTTTTATATATTATTAATGTTAGGTTTAAGCAAGAAAAACTTAGGATGTGACATATAATTTCACTCTTCTATAATTTTTCATTTTAAGTGCATGCTTGCAATCCTATCATTGATACAAATTTGGATCTTGTATGGAATTATAATAACTCCCCATAAAGAGCCTATGCTAATTGATAATTAATTAAAAAAAGTGGTGTTTAGGAAAATTCTTGGACATAATTTAGAAAGCACAATAACCATAAAATATTATGAATGGGGCATCATCTTGTTCCATACTACATATATGAAGATAAAATTTATTGCACTAAAATTGTAGCCTAATTGGTTTGTTCTACTGAATCCTTATGTTCTTAAATCTCTACCATTTATTTGCATACATACATTTGTTTTTCAATTGTCTATACTTTCTTGTGAAAGAGTTTGTTTGTTTCAAAAGAACAAAAAATGAACCACTAAACAATAAAATCCATATTCAAAATATCACTCTTTAAAGATAAAACATCATACTCCAACCTTGATACTGATGCAACCCAATTTTAACCATGAACATGTATCATAAAGAATACAAGAAAACACAATAGAGTATTTTAGAATTCACAACTCTTCATTATTCATCCAAATACTCTCTTTTTTGCAATAATAGGAAACATTAATTTAACCAAATTCAAAAATTACCATTTTTAGAAGATTTTCACAAAATCCATTTTTTGCCATTTTTGGTAATTCTTAAAACAACTCCTAAAAAACAAATTTTTTTCCTAAAACTTCCCTAAACTAAGATAAGAATAATTTCCAACTAATCTTTGAAATTAGAAACACAATTTCAATGTTATTAAAAAAAAAAAACTTTCTAGAGACTCAAAAAAATACTAAAAGACATTTTTGGAGGCCCAAACAAACTTTTTGGCTACTAAAAAAATGTTGAAGTGGCTGCCTACCAAGCCGAGCTCTATCGGCAATCCAAATGGCTTCTCCTAAAAAATCTACTTGTAAAATTTCAATAAATACAAACAACTGAGTCAAAAGTTATGATTGTTGGAAGTCCCCGCACCAAATACCCAATATTTTGAAGGCCTAACAGGGAGCCTCAAATGTAGAGTTAAAAAATCACTCTAAGTTAAACCAATTGCCACATAAACCCATAAATATTAGTATTTATAGTTGTCTCACCACCAAAATAAGCTTAGAGTCAAGGTAATGTTGCGTCTTTAAGAAAATTGATTCTTGTGGTTTGGTTATTCTTTCAAATTGATAGAAAGTTCAATTATAATAAAGTTTTTACTTAATAGTTCAGAACTTTTGAAATATAATTTTAGAGGTGGAAATGTTTTGTATTTTTGTTATAAAAATTTGTAGAAATATAGTAAAAATTGTTTTCTTAATTTCATTAATATTTGAATGGTATATAATATTAATTTTGAAAGATTACTTATCACAACAATCACATATTGTATCTTTATTTGTGTAGAGGGACTTCAAGAAATGAATAGAAATACATGATTGATTTTATCTTATATTATTGTGGTTCCATAATGCACGCCCCATTTTGGCCACTTGGCCTAATGGGGACCCCCTTTTTTTTAGGGTTCTTTTTTGTTGTCTTTAGGGTTTCGGCTTATTTTCCTTGTGTAATTAGTTTAGAAAGTCAAAATTTTCTCCATGCTTTCAATAAGGCATTAATGACAACTATTTTTTGCATGCAGAAGTTTGATGCCCACCTTTTGAGATTTACAAAGAAATAAAAAGGGAAGTTGACATCCATGGGAGTACTAAGATTTTTGGAAATCCAAGAAGTGACAGAGAAGTTTTAAAGAGCTCACCCCAACATTCTTCCAAAATGCTGAGTTTTCAATTTTGACAAAGTTCAGAGAATTTCAACACTTAGCCATTTTTCATTGCTGAAAGTTCAGAGGTTCAGAGGTCTGAAATTTCGGGGGTTCGGAGATTTGAAAGTTCGAAGATCCAAAAGTTCAGAGGTTTGGAGGTCCGAAAGTTCAGAGGTTTGGAGGTCCAAAAGTTCAGAGGTTCAGAGGTCTAAAAGTTTAGAGGTTCGAAGGTTTGAAAGTTTAGAGGTTCGGAGGTTCGAAAGTTTAGAGGTTCAAAAGTTTGAAGGTTCGGAGGTTCGGAAGTTCAGAGGTCCGAAAGTCTAAAAGGTTGAAATTCGTACAAAATAGTTTTGTGGACTTAGCCAAATTTTGGGTAGAAAAGGGGCAGTTTTCACACTTAGCCATTTTTTAGGGCCTTGACTTTCGACATTTTAGCCCTAGAGATTTTTCGGCCTCTGAAAGTCCGAAGTTTGAAAATTGGGAAAAGAGGACTTGACACTTATTAATTTTTTTGAAGCTTCATTTTTCGGACCAATTGTCAGGTTTTGGGCATTTTTTGGCACGTCTGAAGTTTAACTCCAGTTATCTCAGAGTTCATTTTGTAGTCAACTGGGCTTCTTTTTTGGGGTCATTTCTGCATGATTTTGGGATCTCTTCCAGTTGAATCCATGTGGAGAAGCCACAACCAAGGATCAAAGGTAGAATCGTGAAGATTATCAAGAGCATGCATGAGTTCTAGCTCCATTTTCAAGATGTTTAATGCATGATTTGATTAGAGTTTTGTAATGCATGAGGTTTAATTCCATGCTAGGGTAGTTTAACTAAGTTTTAGAGGTAGTTTCATTAATGCAATCTCTAGTTTAGATTTATTTCCAAGTTTTAGACGCAACCGAAATCCTAGCTGTGAAAATGAGAGTCCAGCTCTATAAATTGTAATTAAACAATGTAAAGAGGGTCAATTTGGTCATTAATACAATACATACAATTGGTGCTTCATTCATGGTGTGATGCTTCTACTATCTATGCAAAATTTTTGAATGTGTGATTTTCTCATTCTTTATTTCAAAGAGCCAATTGATTGTTTGATGATTTTAAGTCTATGATTTATTAATTTGGTATTTTTTGGTATCACATTGCTTTATTGTGACGAGTCTACGAGAGGATTGTTCTTTGGTTCTTGAAGATTAACTTGTCTCATGTGTGCGCACATCTGGGGTGGCTTTGTGATTTGATGAGTTTTGACTTATCATATGTCTGCATTTGTTTCATTCTATTGATGATTACATCTGCATAGCTAAAGAGTGTGATATGTTCTAATCTCTATTTTGTGGGTTTCCTCATCTTCTCAGTTGTTTAATTCACAAAGTGGTGCAGTATTAGTTTATGTCCATTAGATTTCCTTTCACATTCTTGTTACCTTACTACTTCTAACCCTCTTTGCAAATCATTTTTAGTAGATTAATTAGATTAATGTTTCTTTATCATAAATCAAAAAATCCAAAAACTGATATTGTGGTTTCCTAAAGTTTTTTTTATAGTTTTCCTTGAGAGAAGAACCAGCAAAGGCCTCCTTGTTAACAAACTCACATCTGTCTTCCATTGAGCTATCCAAGTAGTTGACACCCAGCCATAAGGAACCTTGAGATTGATCCCATTAATCTTCCAAGAGGGGGATTTGCTCTTGCAAATTCCTAGCCGTTGTCTTCATGTAAAAATGATGCTCAATGGAAGTGGTGCTAGGAGGAGGGTCTGAACCAAAAGGTTTTCAAGTTATAATCACATTAAACAAGTTGGATGTTGGAAAAATCTAGCTTCAATGGATAGTCCATTTTTTATACTGGGAGGTCTCCATGAGATTCCTCTCCATGAGATTCTTAATTCAATTTGATCCCAATGCGAGTTCACAAGATTCACTATTTTATTTTTCTGCTCTAAGAAGGATGCCTCAAGAGTACATTGCCCAATTTAATCATTGATTTCTTCTCATGTATCAAAGGGTTCAAGATTCAGAAAGGATGGTGCATGATTCAATGTTAAAAGAGCATTATTTATGGTGTTTGGATATCTCATTTGCATGCATAATCAAATCTTTTGGTGAGGTTACTACCTTGCATGATGCATTCAACAAGGCTCTTTTTTTGTCATGATGTGGATGTGATGTTACAAATGGTACAAATGGTCTTGAAGGAAGTTTCAATATGCAATTGATTGAATGTTGCCAATCATTACAACTCTATGTCAACCTAGTGAATACATCAAATCAGCTACAATCATCTCATTCAACCAATTACAACATGCTTGATATCCAGAGGATGCAATTAGTCAATCAAAAGAATCAGATCAATCATTTTCAAGATCATATTTGGGGTCAAAATTACCATGGCACAACCTTGGACACAAGTATTTTTTTGCCCAATGATGCTCCTATAGAGATCTTGTCATATTCTTAATATACTCCATTTCTCAATCCATCGAAACATGATGATATTTCAAATGGAAAGCTTGCTGGTCAGTTATATGAGCATGATAAGTTGTGCAATAATGAAAGTGAAATGATCCTAAATGCTGGTTGTAATTTAGAATGCAAGTTACCAAATGTTTTTTTGACAAAAATTAGTCATGGGATAACAATAAATGATGAAAAAATCTAGGTGGATGAGAGATATTCAATGCTGCCCCAGAATTATTTCCATGAAAGAGAAATAAGTACAAAATATTTGTCATCTTCACAAGGTAATTCTAATGACACTTTTGATGCTGAAAAAGATTCACATGACAAAGACACAGATAATCATTGTTGGGTAGATATTCCACTTGAACAAAGTAGACTGGATAAGAAGTTGCAAGAATTGGGTATTCCTATGTCATTATCAGATTTTTCATGGATGGAAGGATGTAGAATACACCTCATGAATCAACATTGTGAGATGGATGGCCCTATTTTTCTTAGAAAGATGGACTTCTATTTGAAAGGAAAGATGACTATTGAAGAGGTATTAATTCTTGTAGCAGATTATTGGGATAGTCAATCGAGGGAAGAAGAAGAGGAACATGATCAAATTCATGAGACTTTGGAAGATATAGATTTTCCTAATGAGAAATATAAAGTGATTGACATCCAAGAAAATGAGGGTGAGAAAATTACAAATGATGAGGAGAGTGAAATCATAAATACATTCATAGACATCTTCATGAAAGATGAAAGTGGAAGGGTCTCTTCTCGTGAAATCATAAGTGATGATGCACTACCCTTTTTGAATGCTAATCATGATGGAGCCCAAATAAAAGAGATACAAGAAGTTCAAGAGGATGAAGAAAAGGAAGATGATGAAGATGAAAAATTGTGCCTTGAGGTAGATGAATCTCAGCATTTACAAAACAACAAACAAGATGACTCCCAGTTTTTGTCATCAAGGGAGGTAGACAAGGATCTTGATTTGGTATCATGTTTGAGTAAAGAAATGTCCTTTTATGGGTATTCCATGCATATATCAAACCTTGTAGTAGCCAATTCATGTAGGATTATCCTTTTGAGATACATTCAGAGGTAAGTTGTCTTGAATTCTTGTTAGCTTGGGAGATCGCCTTAGAAGGTAAGTACAACTTTGAACATGTCTCTTTGAGGCATGAGTGAGAAAATAATTTTAATGTTGATTCTAAAAATTCTTGCAATTTTGAAGACATGATTATGAGTGGAATTCTTAGTCCTAATGAGGTCAAATGTGATGATTTATTATTTACAGTCCTAATGATAATTATAACAGGGATCACATTTTGGATGATTTGCCTCTTGAACCTTGTTGTAATGTGAGAGATAATAGATCATAGATGAATATATTTTATAATTGTGTGCATGCACTTGAGGAGGATGGATTGGTGTACCATGAGATAAGACCTCCAGAAGAAGAAATCACATTGAGTGAGTATGTGCCCATGGTTGGGAACTCACTAAATCAGGTTGTATCTATCCATTATCGCTTGCTTTTTGATGATTTTCAATTTGAGTATGATAAAGGTGAAAAAAATTGTTTGTGGATTAATCATGATTATGGAGAGTTGCCAGAAATTTTATGTATTTTTACCTAGAATTTGAACAAAAATTATTTAAATTTTATTTTTCTGAGTACAAAGATGAGTTTGCATTCTTTAAAACTGTCCAGGGTGCATTGTTACTATTACATGGAAAGAAAAATTAGTTAATAAGCAACTCATATGCTTGTTGTTCTAAGTTTTTGTATATAATTTAACTTTAGTTGTAATTAGGTAGGTGTTAGTTAGTTTCCCTTGTTTTTCAGTGGTTAAGTTTTGTTTTGTTAGTGGGTCAGTCTCGTTCCTTGTTGCTTGAGTGTTTTTTGTTTTTGTTTGTCGGTCTGGGGAAAAGAGAGTTTTTGTCAGGGCCATTCCTGGTAAGTGGTCCATCCCAAGTGGTCTTTGATAGGAGGCAGAGGTATTTCTTAGTCAAAATTTTTAAAGGAATTCATCTTGTGAGAAACTGTATACATGGATCATGAATGGTGATACCTTTCACTGGCAATCAAGTTGATATTCAAAGTCAATCATCCTCAACACATTACACAGTTTAAACACGATACTGTGCTTTTTGGTTTCTTGGGTAAGTATTAGTTGGAGTTGATTGGAGCCTATTGTTATGGGTGACCTCAGATCTCAGAACCCTTCTCCATCTACATCTTGACTTGAAGAGACAAAATCAAAAGGAGGAACAGATAAAGAAAGGTCAATAGGGAAAATCAAAGTTCAAATGCTTGGGTGGTACAGCCTAATCACTGCCTAGGTTTTCCAAAAAGAAAAAATAAAGAGAAAAGGAGAAATCAGAAATGCAAGCACTAAGGTAGCATAGCCTAAGCATTGCCTTAGTGTAACAAAAGGTCCTAAAATGAAGATAATTGAAGAAGTGACAATATTTAGAGCACAATGGCTCAAGAAAAGTCACCTTCCATGAAATGATGTTGAATCTAAAAGAGCCCTCAAAATAATAAAAGAACCATATATCTTGTTAGAAGATAGAGAGGGGTGATTCTAGCAACCTCTACTGGGGATATGAACACTTGACTGACAGTAGAGCAAGGTTAGAATGAGATTGTGGAAGTTTATGACAATATGAAAATATTGACTCTAAGTGTTTCTCATGCATGAAACCTTCATCCAAGTGTTGAAGGAATGAACACACAGATGCACTCATTGGATGAAACAAAAAAGGACTTCAATTTTGAAGAGTTGGTGAAAGAATGTTTTCATAAATGGTGCTTGTGTTCAGTTTATTACAAGACAATTCCTAGAGGAAGTTTGTCGGTAAAGAAATGTCTTGGTCATTTCTCCTTTTGTCAGGGCTATTTGTTGTGGTTCCACAACACATGCCCCATTTTGGCCACTTGGCCTAATGGGTACCCCCTTTTTTTTAGGGTTCTTTTTTGTTTTCTTTAGGGTTTTAGCTTGTTTTCCTTGTGCAATTAGTTTAGATAGTGTATACAATTGAATGTATCTTCATAGAATTAATGTTAATCATCAACAATAAATGAAATAGTAACTAAATTACAACCACAATTGAGAAACTATTAGCTAATATCAATGACTAATTCAGCATCCTATGGCTCTCTAACTAGAATGTTAATGAAGTAAGCTCTCAGCAAGCTCTCACTAATGATAGTTCTAGAATGAGAATTGATTGAAATAAACAATGCTAAAGCTAATAATTATCAATATAAATGCTAAAATTCTCTTAAATGCTCTTCTAAACTCAAATTGCAAGAGGTTTGATGCAATTCTCAGATAGGTGGTTGATGAATTATGAAGGATTTTAGCCTTCCTTTTATAGATTTTCCCAATGTGAGGGGGTGTAGTTGTGTTTGATCATGGTTGAGTTGGGGTTAAGTCTTTGGTTCCACTCTTTGAAGACAAAACAAAGTTTGTGTCCTCAAAGCTTGGGACAAGTAGACAAGATGGATGGCTAAGATTCTCTCTCACTTTGAGTGATTGAGATTCAATTTGGCTTGATCCATGTGAATGCCTTTCCTTTAATCTCATTGGTTGATTGATTTTCTCTCCTTTTGGTTTGTTGAGAGTAATTGATTTTTATTAATTGATTTAATTGATTTATTTTAGCCATATACCCCTTGAATGGGTTGAATTTAATTTAATCCAAGACTATACAATTAATTGAATTAATTGTATTTTGATTTGATTGCACTTGATTAAAATGCTCTCAATTTTGATTAATATCGAATTAAGACCTGATTTTAATTTTGATTGGCTAATTGTGCATTGTGATTCAATTTATTCAATTATTTCCTTGATTTACCTTGATTTCACTTGATTTTCTTTGAATTATCGTTAAATTGTCTTTGTCCATTTTTAGGTGATTACAAATGCCCCTCTTTGAATTGACGTGCAAAGCATGTCGATTCAAAGAATACTCTAATCTTGCTTGATTGATAAGTCCTGATTCATTGATAGTTGATCTCTGATGTCATTTGATGGTCTTTCGATGGTTGATACTCTGATTCTTGATATGAGATTGATGTCAGTAGGATTGATATGAAATTCTTGATTTATATGGTTCTCTAATGATCATTTTTGATATGATGATTGATTTGCTGAATGATCCTGATATGATGTTTGATTTGATGATTGATATAATGCCCCTTTCATTTGATTACAAAAAATTTTCTGATAACAGCTTTTGATTTTATTTGATGATCGATCTCTGATTTTCGTTGATGTTACTGATGATGTTGATCTGATTATCTGATGGTATGCCCCCTCAGAAATGAAACATATAGTCATTTCTCGATAGATAGATTTAAATGATTGATTAATTGATATGTGTTCATTTCTGAAAAATAATTTATGATATGCCCCAGTTAATGCAATAGGTTAATATAGGTCAAGGTCAATTTTCTCCTCAAAATTAGGTCAGAAATAGCTTAAATGGGTTGAAAAAACCTAGATTTACTATTCATTTTTACCCTCCTCTTTGTTAATTTTGCTCTGATTCTCTTCTGCTTTCCAAGATGGTTGTACCTATTCGAGAGCATCAATTCAAGTGAGGTCATAGATATGTGAGACCACCTGATTATGGAGCTCCAATAAGTACTTTTCAAACCTTAGTATTGCATTTATTTCTCTTTAATTAGCATTTATTGTATTTCCCATTTTAAACACTACTTTGAAATATTTAATTCATGCATAGGATAATTTTGATGTCGTGTAGGACTTTTAAATGTCACATTCACAATTTTTAATGTCGCGTATGATCATTTTGCTATCGCTTATCAATTTTCTGTTGTCGCCTGTCTATGAAATATTCATGTGTAAACCTAGGTTAAAAAGACCCAAATTCCATGTATTTTACCGCTTGTGAAACCCTCTCTTTTTGATGTCACTTATGAGGAATTAGATGTCTCTTAGGCTATTTCAGTGTCACCTATGAGTATTCTGTCACCTAACACAAAAGTAATGTCGCCTGTCAAGAATTTTGTGTTGCTTAAGAAAAATGTCACCTGTGATGATTAAAATCACGCCTATGGTATTTTTCTCAAAATGTTCTTTTGTACTTGACTTTTTTTCATGAAAAATTTAATACGTCCAAATAATTGATTTGAATAATTTGATTAGGTCAGTCATATTTGACCAAAACAATCGATTAGGATATCCATATAGTAATACCAATGAATTTTAATTGTCAATCTATTATGGTAGGTGTGTGTGTGAAAATTGTACCTGATCTGTAGACACAACACTCAGTAAAACATTAGAGGTTAGTGATAATCAAAATCGTGCAAAATTGAAATCTAATCTAACCAAGTGATTTACTGCCTTCTAATAGGTGCGAGATTGATGTTCTCAGATTGTTATCGAGATCAGTGACCTAGACGACACCTAAATGAAGGATTTGAATGCAAAAGATGGATATGAAATTGAATGCAATTAATCTATATTTTTGATATTTTCTATGCAATAAGAATGATAAACTGATATGCTATGGATGCTAAATGATCTAACAATGAAGATTCTAACAATGATATGAAAACTATGAAATTCTATGCTAAGATATAAAAGCTATGCAATTGAAATTGATCTCACAAAGCTTTGAATTCGCAAGTTGATTCCTTAGCCTCCAATTCTCCAGTGTGATTGTGCAAAATATGTGGATGATTTATGAAGAGTTGAAGCCTTAATTTATAGAAATCCAGGGCTTTGGAGGTGCATGGATAAAAGCCATAAATCACTCAAATAACTCAGCTTGATTTTTGAGTTATCTGATAATAACAGATAATCAAGTCACAAAAACATGCAAAAGCTAAGCTTTAACTCAAAATAGAGTTTAGCTTTAATTGATAATTGACAGTTGTCTGCTTTTATGATTGTGCATGTTTTAATTATGAATTAATTTAATAATAAAGTGATTTATGCTCAACTTAACTGATTTTTGAAATAAAATAATTAATTTATGGGTTAATTAACTATTTTATCAAACTTTTATAAAAAATTATATTATTAAATAATGACAACATGCTTTAATTAATTAAATAAGAATTTAATCAATTATTCATAAGATATTAGATTTATTGTCAAAATTAAATAATACAATTAATAATAGATAGAATTAAATTTAATTACACAATTAAGTGGCAAGATATTAAATCTAATTAATTAAATATGAAAATATTCAATTAATCAAACTTTAGGATAAATGTGATTTATTGCCAAATAATTATAAAATTAAAGATAATTATGATGATTAGGAATATTACTAGGAATATTCTCCGATGCAGAATTTAAGATAATCAATTAGATTTGATGATATTCAGATGTGCCTCAGGTTAGGACTTTGATGTCGATTTTGTTTGATTTGATGATATAAGAGGTTAATGAACTTATAGCCCATTTTTGGGGTATTACAGTAGGTTGATGGTTTTGATATTTTATTCTCAAGATCTAGAGAAATAAAATAATGATTTTCCTTCCTCACGATATAGAGTTAGGAGTGTTAATATGCTTATGATGAGAAAATGAATTTTAAAATAACTTGATCAACTTTAGATGTTCCTTGATATATTATGCTGATATGATTCTTTTGTTTTCATGCCAAATAGGCTCACCTGGATGTTTTATATATCTGATCAGTTGCATCCTAGGTGATTGATCTTGTACAGGCACTGACTGACGCTGAGCTATGTGTCATTGAGACTTGTGGTTTAGGTTTCCTTCTCGATCTTCCTCGGTTCCAGTTGAACCATGGACTACTGACAACTATGGCAGAGCATTGGCACTCTGACCACAATACTTTTCATCTTCCTCATGGTGAGATGATGATCACGTCCAAGGACATGTATTGTTTGCTTTAGATTCCTTGTCACAAAGAGATTGTTTATTATGATTCTATTTATGATTCCACTGTCTACTGATGAGTATTCAGGGACAATCTGATTGATGATGATACTATCACATGGCCACAGTTTGCCTCCTTTCCTACATTGCTTGCAGTTCTGGGTGCATTGATTGGTGGTCTACTCCTTCCTGACTGATGAGGTCATGGTTTTTTTATTGGTTGGGGTAGGATTATGGAGGATTTAATAGCACAACCTTGATGTTTCAATTGGGGTTCTTGTGTACTAGTGCAACTATATTGAGATCTTCATGAGGTGGTATACAGAGAGAGTTCTTCTTTATCTGCTGGTGTTATCATCCTTCAGTTATGGATTTGGGAGCATCTTCCTATTACTAGGCCTATTTCTGATAGGAGACGACCACGTGGATTTCCTTATGCTTACTTATATACTGGTATGGTGATTCAACATCATTTAGGTCATTTGGATTTTTGGAGAGGTCAGATAGATGATCTTGATCAGGTGATATGGAATTCGTACCTTGGTTGTGAGGGTTGGTGGGAGGATGATGATGAGTTGCCATATATGTTTTCTCCTCATTGGATGATTGGCCGGTCTGATACTGTTATTGAGTGATTTTTTTTTGGTTGAGTTTCCAGATAGTATGGGAGGATTTAGGACATGCCTTAGGGCAATGCTTTGTATGCACAGTTATAGGCTGAGAGATCTATGTGGGGCCCTTGTATTGATTTTTAGTTTACCGTGAGTCAGATTACTGGTATGGCTTTCTGTAGATGGAAGATGTTACTAGGTATGGCTGATGCTAGGATGTCTCATGAGTATGTAGACTGGTGGGCTCAGAATAGGTTTATTCATTTCAAAAATCTAGCTAAGCCTATTCCAGCACAACATGGTGGTGGCGGCGGTGGTGGTGATGGGCTTAGTGGTGGTGGAGGTAGACATTAGAGATGTAGAGGACATATAGATCCTCTTGTTATTGTGGGTAGAGGACAGGTGAGGGATGGACATGATCAAGGTAGAGCCAAAGATAGACAGGCTGATGTGGTCCAAGTAGCTCCTCCTAGAGCTGTTAGACAGGATAGAGCTTATTTACATCAGAGAGCTTAGAGACAAGCTCATGTTGATGCTACTAGGTAGGTTCCTAGAGGTGTAGATCCTTTAGTGCAGTTGCAGATAGTTTCCTTGGCACAATAGGATGATGGTTAGCAGGATCAGGCACAACAAATTCCAGCACAACAAATTTTGCAACTAGCTCATCAGCCACAAGATCAAGGATAGGGTCCACAGGATGCTCCCACTATTGGTGCTATAGCCCGAGATATGCAGTCTATGAGGATAGAGATATCTACTATTGTGGGGCGTTTAGATCAGGTTGCTACCTTGATGCAACAGTTTCTTTCAGTAGTGATTGTTTAGAGATCGAGTGGAGCGAGCACTTCTCAGGCTCCTCCTTCACAGGATGATAGAGATCTAGGTGGTTCTGGTGCTACAGGATCTTGATTGATTGATGACAGATTATCATTGTTTTCCTCTATTGCACATTTCCTATTTCTTGATTGATTGGATCTTTTGATGTACTACTTTCATGATATTGTATCTGGATATAATTTGATGTACTGGATCCTTTGAGACACATCTTTTGATGATATATGATGATCCATTTCTTTGTCTCTATTGATGAGTTGATTTATGATATTATCTTTATATGCAGCTATATGATGTTTTATGATGCATTTACCTTTAATTATGCTATGGATGCAATGTATCTTATTTTTATGATATAGATAAATGGATGCATTGATGTATGAATTTTATGAGATGTTCTCTATTTTTCAATGTATGGATGCAAATTATTTTATGATCATATGAATATGGATGATCCTATGTTTTTGTATTTTCAAATGTATGCAATTCTATCCGTAACTACATGTATGCAAATGATGTATGGGTTATGATCTTTTTTCTTTTCCTTTCCAGATATTTATGTATAATGACTAATGATTAATGATATGCATGTATGCAAAAGATAATCTCATTTTCATTGTTTTGTATTTTAGAATCATGATGCTTGAATTAAACCCTCCCCTTTCATTTTCCCTCTTGCAATTTAAGCTAAGAAAAGAAAAACAAATATATACAATGCACTTAATCTAACATGTATGCAGCTAACTATCATTATTCAAGATTTAGAGCTTATTTTCATCATTGAGCATTTTTGGATCCCATTTTTTTGAGTACAATCATCACTAGTTCAACTATGATGATATAAATACTTTTGCCTTTCTCCCTGCTTTCCCATCAGTCTCTTTGGTATGACTATCACTGATTGAAGCCAATCATGAGAGTGCGAATACCGATTTTGTCAGATTCTATGTTGCAACTGGATGTTGGTATTATGATATTGAAGATCAAAATAGCCAAGGTATCTGTTTGCGTAAACAAGCAGAAATCCCCATTTTATCCTATGTACAAGACCTCGATGATTCTTTGATGATCACGTCCTTAGACAAATAATACATCATTTAAAATGTTGATTTTAAGACAGTCATTCAGAAATCAAGAAAATATCATCCTTTCATCATAGCTTGTCTAGTCTAAAACTTTCATCGATTCGCTAGAAAGAAATGATTTCATCAATTGAGTCAACACTTAAAAAAAATTTGGCGATGTTTTTCAAATCCATAGTTCAAGTGTAGTTCCATTCATTTCAAATTTTTAATCTTAATAAAAGATAAGGTCATTTAAGTTCTTGGATCAAATTTTTATTTTAGGCTCACATTGGATTGGAATGTAGATTTGATTAAGTGTTCCTCTTTTGAGTATGATGAATTGATTCTCTGATTGAATAAAGCTTGTTGATGAATCCTTGCTCCTTGAGAGTAGATTGCCCCTAGTTTGATATTAATTTTATTTATGGGACTTAGGAAATTTTTTTGATTAGGTGACCAAAATATTAAGGTACTTGCAAATGCAACTGTGGGGGTTTATTATGCCATATATACAAATGTTGGCGAATGCAATATTAACAAGGTGACCTTCTAAGTATGCAACTGACTTGGACTTTTAATGGTGCCTATTTACCAGGTTTTCACCGATTGAATGGATCAAGCTCTTTTTTTTTTTGTTTTTAAATCTTTCCTCTTTTTTTGCTACCAAGGTGCCTATTTGCTAGGTTTTCACCAAGGCACTTTTCTTCTTTTTCAATTTTTTTGTATTTTTCTTTTTTTCAAATTTTTTTCATATTATCAAGGCACCTATTTTCTAGGTTTTCACCAAGACAACATCTTTTTGAGGATCATATTTGAATTTTTTTCCTTTCTTCATGCTCAATTTTCCACTATTTTTGATCTTTTGTGCTTTTCAATTTTTTTTGATATTTTCAACTTTTTCAACATTTTTGATGTTTTCAAGATCTCTTTTGAATTATGTACAATCAATATGATGCTTTCCATCTGATACTCTTTATATTCTTTCATCTACCCTAGGTATAGAACCTCTTAAGATGTATGTTGTTTATGGGCTCTTGAAGCTCTTCACCATCACAATCTGATAACTTGTATGTGCCGGTCCCAAAATCTTCAACAATGAGAAATGGTCCTAACCAGTTTGCTTCCCACTTCCCTTTTTTCTCTCTTTCTGCTTGGTTCTTGGGATTTTCACGCAACACTAGGTCACCTATTTGGAATGTCCTTGGCTTGATGTGTTTATTGTAAGATCTTGACATTCTATTTTGGTACACTTTTAAGTGATCAAAGGCTTCTTTCTATTTTTCATCCAAGAGTTCTAGTTCTTGTAGCCTAGCCACCCTATAGTCTTCCTCATTTATCAATCCATGCATAGATATCCTTAAGGATGGAAGTTCTACCTCTAAAGGAAAAAATGCTTTTGTTCCAAAGACTAAGGAGAAGGGTGTAGCCCCTGTTGGCATCCTTATGCTTGTCCTATAAGCCCACAAGGTCGAGTTTATCTTGATATGCCAATCTCTACTAGAATTATCCACTGTTCTCTTCAAGATTTTCAATATGTTTTTGTTTGTTGCTTCGGCTTGTCCATTACCTTGAGGGTAATAGATTGAAGATGAATGATGTATCATATGAAATTTGGTGCACAATTCCATTATGTCTTTGTTCCTGAAATGCCTTGCGTTATCCGTTATAATGGCATGAGGTATGCCATATCTACAAATTATATGATTTAGGATAAACAAGGATATTTGTTTGCCTATTGAAGTTGATAGGGGTACAACTTCCACCCACTTAGTAAAGTATTCTATGGCCGTTATGATGAATTTATGCCCATTTGAAGATGGTGGATGAATCATTCCTATTAGATCTAGACCCCACTGATAGAATGGCCAAGGTGTGGTCATTGGATGAAGTTCTTGCGTTGGCGCATGTATCAAATTTCTGTGAAATTGACACTTCTTACAAGTTTTTGCAAAGTTATAAGAATCTTTTTCCATGGTAGGCCAAAAATATCCTATCCTAAGAATTTTCTTAGCTAGAGATAATCCATTTGAGTGTGATCCAAAAATTCCTTCATGAATTTCTCGTAAGGCTAATTTTGATTCTTCTTCTTCTAAACATGTAAGGAGCATTCTGTCAAGACTTTTCTGATACAATATTTCAACAATTATAGTATATTTGGCGGCTTGTCTAATGAAACTTTTCTTTTGGTTTCTGGTTTGATTGATAGGAAGTGTTTGGTCTTTCAAATAGGTGTAAATGGGTCCATACCAAGGGGAGTCAATTATAGTAAGCAGGAAAATGGTATGAGAATGGGTTGGGTCATATGCAGGTTGAATCACTTCTTCTATCAAGAACTCGTATCTATCACTCTGATCATGCATCTACAAAAGTGATGCTAAGGTTGCCATGGTGTCTGCTGCCTTGTTCTTTTCTCTCGACACTTGTTCAAAAGTGATGATTATGAAATACTTCTTGAGATTATCCACCATGGTTTTGTAAGGTACCAATTTGTCATCTTTAGTCTGATATTCTTCATTGACTTGATTTATGACTAATTGTGAATCTCCATATACCTTTAATTCTATCACTTTCCACTCTAATGCCAACTTGATTCCAATAACCAAGGCTTCATATTCTGCTATATTGTTTGTACATGGAAATAGAAATTTGTATGACTTAGGGATAGTGTAACCTTGAGGCATGATTAGGAGTATGCCTGCTCCTGACCCATGGTGAGTGTAGGAACCATCAAAATAGAGCTGCCATGTTCTTGCCTCAACATTCACAATTTCTGCATCTGGGAATTCAACTTGTATAGTATGATCATCATTAAGTGGTGCCTCTGCTAATTGGTTTGCAATGACTTGTCCTTTAATTGCTTTTCTGTCAACATATTCTATATCAAATTTGCTTAGGATCATTACCCACTTTGCTAATCTTCCATTTAATGCTATTTTGCTTAATAGATACTTTAAAGGGTCAATTTTAGCAATGAGCCTTATCTTGTGGGCTAGCATATAATGGTGTAATTTTTGGGAAGAAAAAACTACAGCCAAGCATGCCCTTTCCATGAAGGTATAGTTCAGCTCATATTTGACTAAGGTTCTACTAATGTAGTAGATTGCTTTCTCTTTTCCATTCCCATCCTCTTGTGCTAGAAGTGCCCCCAATGAATTCTTTGTTGCTGAAATGTACAAGATTAAGGGTTTGCCTCTAATAGGTGGCATCAATATTGGTGGATTCATGAGGTATTTCTTTAGTAGATTGAAAGCCTCTTCACATTTTTCATCCCACTTGAAGATTGTATCTTTATGCAAGAGTTGGGTGAAATTATGACATTTTTCTGCCAATTGAGAGATGAATCTCCTAATGGATTGTATCCTTCCTTGTAAAGATCTCATCTGAATAATGGTTTTAGGCACTTCCATTTACATTATGGCTTTCACTTTAGCTAGATCAAACTCTATCCCTTTGGTAGATACAATGTAACCTAGAAGTTTACCAGATTGAACTCCAAAAGCACATTTCTTTGGGTTAAGCCTTACTTTGAACTCCTCTAACCTTTCAAATTTTTTTGCCAAAATAGGTACATGTTCTTTTCTTGAATGTGAATTAGCTAGTATGTCATCCACATAATCTTCCATGAATTTATGCATCATATCATGGAATATTGTAGTCATTGCTCTTTGATAGGTCGCTCCGGCATTTTTCAAGCCAAAAGGCATGACATTCCAACAAAATGTACCCCATGCACATGTAAAGGTAGTTTTATCTTGGTCTTTGAGTGCTATCTTGATCTAATTATAGCCACTAAATCCATCCATTAGTGAAAACATGGAGTGTCCTGCTGTTAAGTCTACAATAACATCAATGCTCGGAAGTGGGAAATCATCTTTAGGACATGCCAAGTTTAAGTTCCTAAAGTCCATGCAAATTCTGATTGACTTATCTACTTTTGATACCGGCACTATGTTGGAGATCCATTGTGCATAATCAATGGCTCTTATAAACCCCACCTTTAATAGCTTCTCTAGTTCCACTTTGACAAGTAAGGCTATATGACGATGCATTTTCCTTAGTTTTTTCTTGACCGGTTTAGCTCCTTCCTTTATATTGAGGTGATGCATTATCAAATTTGGGTCTAACCCTAGCATATCATCATAAGACCATGTGAAGTTAACTTGCTTTTCCTTAAAGAACTTAATGAACTCTGTTCTTTCTTCGCTGGATAGGGATGATGCTAAGTGGATGAACTTTGGCTCTATTTCTGATCCAATATTTATCTTTTCTATTGGCTCAATTAGAATTGGAGACCTTTCTTCATAGTGATCTGGTAGAACATCCAAACTCCCTTCCATAGGTGTCTCAGTTGGGTTTTCACCTTTGGAAACATCTTTTATTTCTTTGTTTTTTTCTTGATCTAATGTTGCCACAAAGTGGTTTTCAACACTCGATTCTTTTCCTTTTCCTTTTCCTTTTCCTTTTCCTTTTCCTTTTCCTTTTTTTTTTTTTTTTTCATTTTTTCTCAGATTAAGAGTTTGGATGCTCCCTTTGATCATTTCTTCTTGATAGTCCTTGGTAAAAGAAGGTTCAACCATGTGAAGGTATTGGGACAGTGTGTTGTCATTGAAGAAAGTTGGCAAGGTATCGGGTTCAATGGCATCCCATTCAATTAGGTCTAGCCGAATGAGAGTTAAAGGGTCAACACTTGGATTTGTCTCAATTGGGCTTAAAGTGTATATCTCATTATTGGAAGGTTCATACATTCTATCTTGAAGATCTTGGACATGGGGTTCCTCTAATTGCTCTAAAGAAGAAGGGTCAAAATCCTCCTCACTAGACTCCACTATGGTTTTTGTTGGATAAAACTCACGGGGATTAAACCTAGCATTCGATTCTTCCATAGTAGGTCTCCATGAAGGAACATGTGGTTCACCTACCCATTGATTTAACTCGATTTCTATACTTGGTACGTCATTTTCAATCACTTGACTAGAACTAGATGCTTGATTTAGAGGTGATTCCATCATTAGTCCTTTATTTTTGGTAGAAGCATAGGTATGAATGACATCAATACCCTTGTCTTGGCATGACTCGTCTGATAAGGTCTCCCATTCCCATTCATTAGAATCCTCATCAGTATGAGATTCTAATTGTAGTATTTGATCATATACTTTGGGATAGTGTTTTTGT
The DNA here is from genome assembly GCA_027943335.1 of Chamaecyparis obtusa. Taxonomy (NCBI): domain Eukaryota; kingdom Viridiplantae; phylum Streptophyta; class Pinopsida; order Cupressales; family Cupressaceae; genus Chamaecyparis; species Chamaecyparis obtusa. The sequence goes on along the minus strand of BSBK01004314.1, from coordinate 1,672,114 downwards.
GTATATCCTTCTTCAAGATATCCTAAACCTATTTTCTACTTGGAATCTCACCATGTGGATTCTAGGGGTTCAATTAGCCCTTGATTTCTTGTACCTAAAGGTCCTTGACCTTTATACCCCATCTTTTGCATGATTGTAAAACCTTTACCATATTGATGAGTAGGGATGGTTATATTTTGAATGTGCTTGACGTGAGCACTTGATTCTTCATCCTTGTATAACCAATTCATAATTTCATTATCCTCTTCACTCATGGCAGATGATGTACTTTCCCTTAAAAAGTTTTCATTATATTTATGAGGTAAACTTGGAGGTTTTCCAAAGGACTTTGGTGATAAGGGTAGGTCCATCATGGATAAGGAGTATTCGCCTACTCCTTGTTGTTTGATTTTGCATTGCTTATCAAAGTTTTTCATCATTTTATCCATCTTTTGATAACGAGCTTCTTTAAGATATCTTGAAACAACTTTGGTAGATTCTTCTTTTTCTTCTTCGCTAATATTATTCTCATTAACCTTCTCTTTTCCTTTAGTCAATGTAGATTGGTTAATGAGTTTTGGAGTTTCTTGAATAGAAATTTCTTCTTCCATCTTCTCTTTTCCTTTTAGCAAAGGGATATCTTTAGAACTTGGGCCTTATTCCATTTGATTGGGTATAGACCCTTCAGCATTGTGTGGAACCAATGAGTCATTTATAGGTTTGACGTTATTACAATATTGGAAGGGATTGCGGTCTCCACTTACCATTATTTCTTGCCCTTGATATGGGAATTTTAGGCATTGATGGTAGGTTGAAGGAACAACCTACATTTCATGGATCCATGGCCTTCCCAACAAAATTTTATAAGTCAATTTGAGGTCCAATACTTGGCATATGGTCTCTTTTTGCATAGGACCAACACTTATGGGCAAAACTATGACTCCTCTTGATGCTCTTTCTTCATCATCGTAGGCTTTTATGGTTATCTTTTTCTTTGGGTCAATATCATCCTTCAAAAATCCTAAGGCTTTTACCAAGCTAAGGGTACAAATATTTAGGCCAGCACCTCCGTCTATAAGGACTCTTTTCACCCTATGCTTATGGATCAACACTTCTATGTGTAAGGGAAGATTTTGGGGATGATTAAGAGACATGTCATCTTGTTCAGAGAATGATAAGCAATCAAGTGCAATTAAATGTCCCACCATGTTTTGGAACTTGTCTACCTCCAAATTTAGAGGCACATTTTTTTTCCAACAAGGCTTTTTCCAAAATATCCTTATGGATTGGTGATAGTTTAAGCAACTCAAGAATAGAGATTTGAGTGGGAGTTCTTTGCATTTGGTCAACCAAGTTGTATTATTTTGATGATGATGTGGAAGCTTGGTTTGATATCACCACTTTTGGAGCATTATTAGGTATAACAATTTTTGATGCTTGCCCCCTAGTGACCACATTTGCTGATGCTTCTTTTGATTTTCCTTTTATTATAACAACATTTATGCTTTGATCCTCTTCACTTATGGTATTTATTGTGTTTCCATAAGTGTGGGAAAAATTCACTTTATCATTAGCCTTTTTATGGTTTTGATTTTTATTGGATGACTCCCCCTTTTCATGATTCAAAAAGGGGTTCTTATGGGCCATGTGATCCCCATTGTTTTGAGGTCCTTCAATTTGGATGATGTCGTTATTAATCAAATCTTGCACTAAGTGCTTCAATTTCATGCACTCGTTGGTTGGATGACCTCTTTTTCAGTGGTATTCACAATGATGAGATGCATTCCACCAATGAGGTTTGACTTCGGGTTCATAATTTGATATGTCGGGTAGTGTGATAACTTGATTAGCCAACAAGGTTCTTAGTACATTCTCCAAAGGTTCACCCAAGGGAGTGAATTTAATTTTATTATAGCTGGAGTTTGATTTTGACTTATCCCAAGTCTTATTGTTGGAAGTGATAGAAATGTTGCTATTATAATTATTGGGATTATATGGAGCTTTATTTTCTTGGTTGACATTGTTTAAAGAATTCGCTCCATAGGGTAGAATAAAAGGGGTAGACTTAAAGTTGTGTGACTCCACAACCCCATCATTCACAAGATTTTTATTGTTACTTTTGTTCCATGATTTTGATTTATCATTGTGATTGTTGGCCCCTTGATTAAAATATTTAGGAACATAATTATTGTTATTGCTGCTGTTATTGTTGTTGTTAGATTTATTGTCTTTAAATAATTTAATCACACCTCTTTTGACCAAGACATCTTCAATCTTAACTCCATTTCCAATAATTTTCTCAAATGTTGGAGGACATTGAAGTTGTAATCGATAGTTCATTTCAGCGGTCAAGTTATTGGTGAAGATCTCCATCTTCTCTTTCTCTGGGATACTTCATGGGTACCTTGTGAAAACGGTCCTCCACCTTTGTAGGAATCCTAAAAAGGACTCCCCATCTTTTTGTTTGGTATCACATAACTTGAGCATAGTGATCTCATGCTCAATGTTGTAAGAGTAATGGGTTATGAATTTGGAGGCTAACTCCTCAAAAGATTTTATTCCGGGAGTTAGTTTTGAAAACCACTCCATTGCTGGCCCTCCTAAGCTTCTAGGAAAGAGTCTCATTAGATAAGTGTCATTATGCATGAAATATATGCTTAGGGTGAAAAATTCCCTTAAATGATCTTGGGGGTCTGTTTTACCCATGTATTTATCGTATTTGGGAAAGATAGTATTAAAGGGAAAAGATACCATTGCTAAGCTTTTGTCAAAAGGAAAAGGACACAAAGCTTCTATGGAAAAGGCCTTAGGTTCAGCTGCCTTCTTCATGGTATCTATTTGTTCTTGAAAGGCCTTAATCTACCTAGTCATGATGTTCATAGGATCATCTTGGTGTTGATCCTTCCTAAGTTGGTCAATATCAAAGTCGTAGGGCAGCTTTACCCCCTTTTGTGCTAAGCTTAGGAAGAAGTTCTCCCTATCTTTGTCTATTAATTTTTCCATGACCTCTAGGAAATCATTATCTTGGGCAGCTTTCTCAACCCTTTCCTCAAGTGTCTCCTTAGTGTTATAGTTGGCATTATTGATATTGTGATAGGCTGAATTCATATCACCCATCTTTTCAATTCTTGGTTCAAATAGATTCGTAAAAATTTCTTCTTGGTTAGGATCTTTGAACTCACTTTGACACTCCACTTCTTGCCTTGGATTTGAAAAGATAGTGCTATCACCTGGTAATGATCAGGGAAACCAACATCCAACAAGGGTTCATTTTGGAATTTATCCTTGATATGAGAGTTGTTGTTTTTATTATTGAGAAGATTTAAAAATATAAGATGATTTTCAATGGATATCTCTCACTTGTTTATGTATTTGAAAACACAAAAACCACACATTCACTTGTCTCTTTTACCCATTTAAACACAAAATTGTAGAATGATATCATGGGTTTTTCACAAGAAAGCACTTCAAGCACCTACCTTAGCACAAAATTTGGTTCGTAAACATGGCTCTACAAGGTGGTCTTTGCTACTTTATCAAGGTTTTAGTATATATTCCATTCAAATAGACTTCAATCTCTCATCCTCCAAGGAGGCTTCCCACAGGCACCAAAGTACAATTTTGCACAATCCGTAAGGACTACTAGAGGAAGGTTGAAAAATTAAAATCCGTTTGTCATGACCCAATTAAGGATATGTGCATTTCATTTTAGAGTGGGTTGGATTCCTGTGGAAAAAGTGAGCGTATCCCACTTTGGGCCGTCCCTCTCACTGGCCTCATTAAGGAAAACTTGGGAGGTGAGCCCACTATTGCTCTAGCATATATATGAAAACAAGAAATGAACTTAGGCCGACAAGTTTGGGAGTTTGGTTCACTCAAAGAGTGAAGAGAATATCCCTATTGTCTTTCTTTGTTCCACACACTTAAAAACACGTTTGTTCTTTCCCAATCTCTTGACAAGGAGATTCTTAGAATTGAAGTGTGAAATTCATTTCCAATTTTATTTTCAGCTTATATCCAAATGAAATGCCGCAATCTAATCAAATGCAAGCTTGACTAGGAGAATACCTTTTTCTTGTAGCTAGCATAAAGCTAGGGGCATTTTTGAGAGAATTTTGTCATTTTTCACTCACCTTGGCAATAGCTCCTTCCAATGTGCTTATCCTCTAGCAAGTTAGTCAACACTAACAATCAAAGCGAGGGGAAACCAAAATTGAAATTGACAACACAAAGATTTATAAAATGAATTTTGAGCACTCTAATTGCAAACTTTCAAACAAAAATTTGAACTAAGGGCTAAAGATCCAATTTAAAGAGACAAATTTCTGTTTATAAGCTTCAATTACAGCAAGGTATTTTTGATATACCTGATTGTCTTCATCTTGTGTTAACTCAAGGACAACTTTGATGTGTGCTATGTTTTCCCTTTTGATTTTCTTAGCTAGTGCCTTCTCCTCTTGATTAAATCTAGCTTCTGCCTTTTGTACTTTTGGATGCTTGTTCATTTACTGTCAAAACATGAAAATAAAGAATTAGATAAACAAATTTATCAACTTGAAAACAAATTTTGACAGAAAACTTTAAGCGACATTGTCCAGCAAATACGCGATAGTAAATTTCTCGTAGGTGTAACTTTACTATTACCAGGTGACACTTAACAGTGTACCAAGTGACACAGAAAATTAAGTAGGCATAAGAAAATTATTTAAAAATGTAAACAATATTTGTCAGAGCGACAATGAATTAACTCAAAGTGATAATGAATTAATGTAAAGTGTAAGCTAAAAGATCATAAGCGTTATTGATTAGATCAATTGTGGATCAAAGCTTTTTGAAACGCGATAATGAATTGTCGATCCGCGAAACTTCTTAGCTGGCAGGTGTAACTCTATGACATAAAGGAAATGACACTTTGTCTCAGATGCATGAATGCTTTTCTTCTAGGCGATAGGAGAAAATTTAAGACAGAAGTAGAAGTATCAACTAGGCATGAGTAATCAACAAACATGTGTCGATACAGTGCTCATAGGCATGACTCCAATACTTGTAGGTGTGACTGAATGTTCTGTAAGTGACATTTAACCTGATTTCTACAAATTAAACACATAAAATAGCAAATAAAAGCATACAAAAATGATCCAAATGCTAAATTTGATGAAATGAGGCTTACTACCCCACGGTGGGTGCCATTTTGTATATAATTGAATGTATCTTCATAGAATTAATGTTAATCATCAACAATAAATGAAATAGTAACTAAATTACAACCACAATTGAGAAACTATTAGCTAATAGCAATGGCTAATTCAACATCCTATGGCTCTCTAACTAGAATGTTAATGAAGTAATCTCTCAACAAGCTCTCACTAATGATAGTTCTAGAATGAGAATTGATTGAAATAAACAATGCTAAAGCTAACAATTATCAATATAAATGCTAAAATGCTATAAAATGCTCTTCTAAACTCAAATTGCAAGAGGTTTGATGCAATTCTTAGATAGGTGGTTGATGAATTATGAAGGATTTTAGCCTTCCTTTTATAGATTTTCCCAATGTGAGGGGGTGTAGTTGTGTTTGATCATGGTTGAGTTGGGGTTAAGACTTTTGTTCCACTCTTTGAAGACAAAACAAAGTTTGTGTCCTCAAAGCTTGGGACAAATAGACAAGATGGATGGCTAAGATTCTCTCTCACTTTGAGTGATTGAGATTCAATTTGGCTTGATCCATGTGAATGCCTTTCCTTTAATCTCATTGGTTGATTGATTTTCTCTCCTTTTGGTTTATTGAGAGTAATTGATTTTTATTAATTGATTTATTTTAGCCATATACCCCTTGAATGGGTTGAATTTAATTTAATCCAAGACTATACAATTAATTGAATTAATTATATTTTGATTTGATTGCACTTGATTAAAATTCTCTCAATTTTGATTAATATCGAATTAAGACTTGATTTTAATTTTGATTGGCTAATTGTGCATTGTGATTCAATTTATTCAATTATTTCCTTGATTTACCTTGATTTCACTTGATTTTCTTTGAATTATCATTAAATTGTCTTTGTCCATTTTTAGGTGATTACAGATAGTAAGAATTTTCTTCATGCTTCCAATAAGACATTGCTGACAACTATTTTTTGCATGCAGAAGTTTGATGCCCACCTTTTGAGATTTACGAAGAAACAAAAAGGGAAGCTGACATCCATGAGAGTACTAAGATTTTTGGAAATCTAAGAAGTGACAAAGAAGTTTTAAGAGCTCACCCCAAAATTCTTCCAAAACACCGAGTCTTCAATTTTGACAAAGTTTAGAGAATTTCAACACTTAGCCATTTTTTAGTGTTGAAAGTTCAGAGGTCTGAAAGTTCAGAGGTTCTGAGGTCTGAAAGTTCAGAGGTTTGGAGGTCCGAAAGTTAGGAGGTTCAGAGGTCCAAAAGTTTGGAGGTTTGGAGGTCTGAAAGTTTAGAGGTTCAGAGGTTTGAAAGTTTAGAGGTTTGGAGATCTGAAAGTTTAGAGGTTCAAAGGTCCAAAAGTTTAGAGGTTCAGTGATTTGAAAGTTTGGAGGTTCGTAGGTCTGAAAGTTCATAGGTTTGGAGATCTGAAAGTTTGGAGGTTCAGAGGTTAGGAGGTCCAAAAGTTCAGAGGTTCGAAGGTTCAGAGATTCCAAAGTTTAGAGGTTTGAAGGTTCATAAGTTCAGAGGTCTGAAAGTTCAAAAGGCCAAAATTCCTAGACAACAGTTTTGTGGACTTAGCCAAATTTTGGGTAGAAAAGGGGCAGTTTTCAAACCTAGCCATTTTTTAGGGCCTTGATTTTCAGCATTTCAGCCCTAGAGATTTTTCAGCCTCCGAAAGTCCAAAGTCAAAAACTTGGGAAAAGAGGACTTGACACTTAGTCATTTTTTTGAAGCTTCATTTTTCGGACCAACTGTTGGGTTTTGGGCATTTTTTGGCACGTCCAAAGTTTAACTCCAGTTATCTCAAAGTTCATTTTCTAGTCTGGGCTTCTTTTTTGTGTTCATTTCTACATGATTATGGGATCTCTTCCAGTTGAGTCCACATGGAGAAGCCGCAACCAAGGATCAAAGGCAGAATTGTGAAGATTATCAAGAGCATGCACAAGTTCCAGCTCCATTTTTGAGATGTTTAATGCATGATTTGATCAAAGTTTTGTAATGCATGAGGTTTAATTCCATGCTAGGGTAGTTTAACTAAGTTTTAGAGGTATTTTCATTAATGCAATCTCTAGTTTAGATTTATTTCCAAGTTTTAGATGCAACTGAAAACCTAGTTGTGAAAATGAGAGCCCAACTCTATAAATTGTAATAAAACAATGTAAAGAGGGTCGATTTGGTCATTAATAAAATACATACAATTGGTGCTTCATTCATGGTGTGATGCTTCTTCTATCTATGTGAAATTTGTGAATGTGTGATTTGCTCAATCTTTATTTCAAAGAGCCAATTGATTGTTTGATGATTTTAAGTCTGTGATTTATTAATTCGGTGTTTGCTCGTATCACATTTCTTTGTTGTGACAAATCTCTGAGAGGATTTTTCTTTGGTACTTGAAGATTAACTTGTCTCACATGTGTGCACATTTGGGGTGGCTTCATGATTTGATGAGTTTTGACTTATAATACGTCTGTGTTTGTTTCATTTCGTTGATGATTGCATTTTCATAGCTAAAGATTGTGATATGTTCTGATCTCTATTTTGTGGGTTTCCTCATCTTCTCGGTTGTTTAATTTGCAAAGTGGTGTAGTATTAGTTTATATCCATTAGATTTCCTTTCGGTATTTTCTTTCACATTCTTGTTACCTTACTACTTCTAACCCTCTTTGCAAATCATTTTTAGTAGATTAATTAGATTAACGTTGCTTTATCATAAATCAGAAAATCCGAAAAGAAATATTGTGGTTTCCTAAAGTTTTTTTTATACTTTTCCTTGAGAGAAGAACCAACAAAGGCCTCCTTGTTAACAGACTCACATATGTCTTACGTTGAACTATCCAAGTGGTTGAGACCCAGCCATAAGGAACCTTGAGATTGATCCCATCAATCTTCTAAGAGGGGGATTTGCTCTTGCAAATTCCTAGCTGTTGTCTTCGTTTAAAAATGACGCTCAACAAAAACCAAAAAAAATATTGTCATAATCTATCTAGATGTGAGATGTTTTATCTAGATGTGAGATGTTGATATTAGAACTTGTGATACTTATGTAAACTAAATTTCTTTCTATAGGGTCGGATTGGTTGGTAGGAGGGAATTTTCCATTGTATCACATTGGCTATAAAATCTTTAGGACTAACATAGAAAATTTAATTTTAGTATTTTATTATATTTATATTATTTATCATAAATTAATCATTCTTATTTTCAATTGCATTTTAATATCAATAGTCTCATTAGATGTTAGATTATATTATTAATATAATACTATATTAAATTATATTATAATTAGCATATTACAATATATTAATATTTAATATAATATAATTAAATATAATATAATATAATATAATATCCCTGGAAAAATAGACATTGGAAGGCTTTGTGCTCGCATATTTAAGCACAAATATCTAGGAGGGCTGGATTTAGTTATCCACAATATAAGGGGAGATCAAACCATTACGAAACTAAGAGTCTACAACTTTCCTATGACCAATGGTAGACAGGTCCTGACATCCCCTATCCTGAATACTGAGGACCTAGCACCATTATTATCTAGAGGCCCTATCATCAGAAGGAATTCAGATTTTTTTTTTAAATTTTCATGTAAGGGCCCCTGAAGATGGAGATTGGTTTTACACATACTGGCATGAAGATGATGTAGGAAATACAAATAGGGAGGGCTATAGTGATTTAGAAAATGAAGAAGTAGCTGACAACATGATTGGAAATGATGTTGTAACTAAAAAAGGAAGAAAAATGAAGCCTCTCCAAAAAAATCTCAAAGCTATGGATGAAACGTCATAATTATTTGTCTGTTCATTAAACTAAGAAATGTAGGAAATGTTTTTGCAATTGTCTAAGCTAAGAGTAGTTGTTTTACGATGTAGCTAATATTGGTGAATATGTTAAGAATAAATATTATGTGGTTTTGTTTATTATCTTATTTATAGTGCATTGGAAATGAAGGTATCAAAAGTAAGACTAAATAATAATCGAAGGAACTTTGACAGGATTAACTATCCCCTAAAGAAGAATCAAAGCCTATTTGAATGAATGAAATTTGAATGTAGTTTCTATGGAATAAGCATCAAAGGAATAGTTAAACGGGATTTAAGTATAGAAAAAATTAAATTTCATAATTTAAAATTATGGATTCAAATTCCAATTTAAATATAAATCAATATATAAAACTATGGACTCAAAAACCAATTTATACAAATCTATACATAAAAATGATCATATTAGTGATAATTTAAAGATGAGGTATTCTAGTTAGGAATTGTTAATGATCAAAAAAATGGGTATCAATAAAATAGATGGAAAAATTGATAAGTGAAGGAAACTTATGAGATGTAAAAATTAGTTCTATTTGAAAGGTAAGTAAGCTTAAGAGACCTTAAAACCTTTAGGGCATCTCTTTAATTTTAATGAATGTTTTTAGTCCTCAAAGGTAGCATATTAGGCCAAGGGAGCTTAAACATTTAGACTAACTATTGTTGAATGCAGGAATTCAAAAGGACAACCATGGTATCATTGGTATAGTTTTTAGTTTGTGGTCTAAATATATATGTTACTAACAAAGATATGAGTACTATCAATAGAGGTTTTGCAGATTCCTTTGCAGGTATTCATGAAGGAAGAAGATCCTCCATTAAAGAGGTGGAGGGAAGGCAAATGTAAATGTATCTAGAAAACTTAGGAAACACTACCTATAATAGGATATGTGATGTATATTTGTAGGACATTGTAAATAGGGGTATGCCCCTATCTATTCAATTATGTAATTATGTAAAATTCCTTCTCTAAAACTGGATATATGTCATGGGCAAGACTAGAGGTTTTCTTCTCCATTCTTTCCTACAAGTGCCTGCACTGAATGGAGATTCATGTAATAATTTTAAGACTTAATAAAATTTATCTAGCCTTGGCCTTTAACCAATAAAAATAAAATAAAATAATATAATATAATGTTTTTAAGTATAATATATACATGATTATATAATATTAATTAATGAATATATTAAATTAATATATTAAATTATACTATAAATATATTAAATTATACTATAAATATTAATATAATTTAATAAATATGAATTTATATATATTTAAGGTTTGGTATGTAAGATTCAATTAAAATTAATTATTATTATAAATTATATTATATTATTCTAGAAGGTTTTATTATATTACATTATTATATTTTAGTCAATAGGCTATATGTGGGAGCTAATGTAATCTTTTATTGATTTTTTTGACCTCCAAAGAAAGTGCATAAATATTTAAGATATAAATTAAGGTTAGGTATGTTGGAGTACAATATCGTTGAGGGGTGGGGGGGATCAATGATATAGAGCAATGGATCAATTTTTAAAGATAAATAGATTCAACAACTTAAAGTGAACTAAAAGAGATAACAATGTAGAGACAAGACTTGCACAAAAATTATAACACATTATATGTCTTGAGTGGAAACCCTTCGAGGAATAAAACCACTTAAAATTCCTCACTAGATTAATCTAAAATAGATTTTACAAGGCTTCACTGGTTGTACAACCATCTCACTAAAAATGCTATCTCACTGATAATCTTTTTGTGCCTCACTATCTTTACAACTTTTCACAACTCTTTGATACATATAGAGTCATAAAATCTGATTTTACATAGACACTATAACACTATATCATACATTACTAAACACAAAAACACTTTGTGTTGACCAATGTACAATACAACATCATAGTTCCTATTACTTCAATCAAGGATTTCTAATTTTTATGTCTGATTGTGCACAATTGATAAAAATGTGTTTCATCTAAGATAAAAAAAAACCCTCTCTATCTATATATCTTGAGTTTTATTCAATGATAAATTTATAAGAATCATAAATTGATAACCAATTCAAAATTGATTAATGAGAATTGATTACAAATATTTTCCAAATGTCTCATAACATATAAATATTCTATATAATGTTACTAAATCATCATCATAACTGATTACAAAACCTTGTTCAAAATTTAATCAAGAACCTTCAATATGATGCCTTTCAAAATAAAAAATAATCTCTATAATATAAATAAAATAATTATGTTTCTTCACTTAATTCCTGTTTCATGAATTCTTTTCAGAAAAAAAACTTGAATACCTTAACCACAAGAAAAATTCAATAAATGTGTATCAACATCTTGTAACATGCATGGTAGGAAGATGTATTCTTTGTGTTTAAACATACACCATATAATCATGACAGTGTAAACTTACACAACCATAACTTAATCAGGTTCAAGAACAAGAAATATAGCATGCATGGTGTAACAATGAACATCATACTTGGGCTCGACCATACTAACCCATGTTACAATATATGATGACAATGAAGAATGTAAAAGGTCAATAACACATGATGGAAAATAAATGTAACTTCAAAACCACAACCATATTACAATCCTCAAAAAATCTTAAACCCTTGACTAGGATTTATTACAAAGAAATAGAAGAATGTATGAAATGACTATTAGTTAAAAAATCATATGACACATATAAAAAATGATAAAGAAAGAACCATCTCATGTATGCAAGACATAGCCTAGTGATCAGCTGAATTTAATGGTATAATAAACTCAAGATGAAACACATTAAGAAAAACTTCATGGGTTAACTTGTAACTGACCTAATAAGGGTTTATTAGTTATAAAAAATAAATATTATGAAACATAAAATTATTAAACAACCCTATTAATAGAGATTAAGACATGAATGAAGTATAAAATAAAATGAGCAAGAACACCTAGAAAGATCTTGAGCTGAAAATCCCTACAAGATCCTATGATCTTTGTGAAATATTATTTCTCAACAACTTTTGTAACCTTCCTTTCACCTTTAACTACCATGGTGGCCACCAAAACAAGTTATCTACAAACAACCTTCTTATAATTCCTTTCCCTACATGGGCAATTCCCTAGCTCGAAAGAGCTAGGGTTTCTATTAGGAATGAATGCTGAAGCCTTTGACAGTCATTCTATAGCAGTGGTTGTTGCATTCATGACTATGATTGTCATTGATGTCAACATAGTGATATTTTGGAGTTTAGCAGAGAAGCAGGCATAGTTTTGTTTTGCGCACATGTTATATTGTAGATTGAGTTATGTGTAGTTGATGGTATGTTATTTGGTGTGTTATTAGCCTATGGTTAAGATCGCAAAAATAAATTCATTTATTCATGAAAGTTATAAGCATTTTGGTGGAAGCAGTATTCTGGTAGTGTTCCCGAGTAGCGATTTTTGGTAATCGGAGGATATCTCCTAATTGGGATGGAATCTGATTCTACGCAGTTAAAGGGAAGTTTGAGACTCATTGGTGGTGATGTGGTTCATAGCACAAACTTTGAGGTCACATGATTGGAAAGTTATTGTATCTGGAAGCTGACAGTTTTTATGTAATTTTGATGTAGCGTGTTGAAATTATTATTTTGTATTTGCATGCCGACTCATTTGTAATTATTTGAGTGTGGTATAAAGGAAGGAATGTTTTCCTTGTTGTAAGAAGGGACTGTAATAGTTGTGATATGAAATTGTGAAAGTTGTGATGCGAATGTATGCATGAAGTGAAGAAAAGAGCTAATTCAGTGATGAAGGAAGACTTGCGAAGTATAGAGATTTGAATTTGTGATCTTGTGTAGCAGAGAGTGCAATTTTGGCATAGTGTAAAGGAGGTAACATATTTCATATTATTCTATTGAATAATCCTAAGATCTGTTGGACAGTGAGTTCATAGATCTTGCCTTGAAGTTGTTTGGGCAGTGGGTCCTTCTGTCTTCCATAACTCCTAACAGGGTTAGAATCTTTTAACAAGGATTCAAAATCTCCTAATAGAGATTCATATGTACTAAATGTATTTCATAAGACTCCTAATAGGGTCCATCCTCTAACAAGGAACTTTCATATTAGTGCATCATTCCCACCGGGGTTTACTCTTTGATCAACAGGTTCCCTAGTTAACATATCTTGTGTTATTGTGTCATTGTGTATGATTATCTTTCTATGGTTGGTTACTGCATTGATTATATGGTTTAATGCTGTTGAAGTTGATATTCAAGTTGATAAATGGTTTAATTATCAGATAACTGATTCACCCCCCCCCCCAGTTATCTTGGGGATCTTTGCTTTCTAATAGTTTCAATGTGTCAAATTACCATATCCTTTTTACAATGTATGTCGAAATGACATTAACAATAATCTTTAAGTTTAACACATAAACTACCAATAAAGATGGCATCAAATTTGATGCTCCTTTAATATCACTTTAATCAACACACACTTAGCACATAGTCCTAAGTTTTGTGTTGATCACTATGCTTTTGAAAGTAATAAACAAATGAAAGATTTCTAGGGGGCCGACCAAAAGGCCTACTTAGCATATCAACCTTATTCCCCATAGTCACTACTTTGATGTCAAGTAATACAACTACTTTACAATTTGGTTATAGTAGTAATGTGAATGTAATTTATATCTTGTATATGCTATGTCGGCTTGTGATTAATTTGATTTAACTAACTATGTCATGATATTGATTGAAGCAAGAAATGTGTCCATTTTAACAATATGATTTAATTGTGATAATGCATGCACTAAGAATATCAATCTAATTGATCTATAATTGATTTTCGAATCAACTAAAGCTAACTTGTTCATGTATCCAAAGTGACCTATGTGTCCATAATGATCTTAACACAAAATATCCCACTAAATGATGTATTGATCATGATGCAATATAAAATACTCTGATTACAAATTGAATATTGATTTAAACACTTATTCCAAGTGATGTAATGACTTCTTGTGATATGCAACCAAATTGCATAGAAAATAGAATGATATGCACTTAATGATCACAAATGATGACACTAGTGAACCTCAGACTAATAATGCAAGTACAACATACAATGATTTTAATTATAGTTTATTCTCATCACAATATGAAACCATACACATCCAAGATAATCATAATCTTGTCATCATAGTATTAGTGTGTTTGGAAACAAGGACAAAGAACAAAGGTGTGGGAGAAAAAAACTTCCCCTTCGTCCTTGGTGACAAATACACTAACCTTCTTTTCTCCCCCTATTTGCAACAAGGAAAAAAATGATGCAAAAATAAATAAGTATACCTCAAATGAGAATCTATACCATCAATATTCAATATATACATCCCTATAAACTAGAACAAAAAAATAGTCTCAATATATTAGCATATGAGTAAACATTATAAGATCACTGAAACATCGGTGATATATTTAAATCAATCATAATACTACCCTAAAGAAAACTTATTTGTTATCTCATTTATTAACAACCATAAATCACAAGCTAATAAGCGGAAACCAACTAAATTTGAAAGACTGAAGCAAGAACCATGCAAATGATATATCAAATGTAATTTGAAATTGACAACTCTGAATGAAATTGATAACTAGAAAGATAATTTTCAAGACTTAAATATCTACAACCTTTAAGTTTTTTGAGACTATGAGGGGTATATAAGAAAACATAAAAAGCTCCCCCTCATATAAATACTGATGAAAATTATGAAAAATGAGAGAGGAAAGACTCCCAGCCTTTCCCTCAGACTTTCAAAAACTGCTCTAGATAGAGGCTTATTAAAAATATTTGCAACTTATTCTTTAGTAGAAATATAATCCAAAAAACTTCATTTGTTAAGACCTTTTCAAGAAGAAATTGATATCGAATATCGATATGTTTAGTGCAGGAATGCTAAATTGGATTTCTAGAAATATCAATAACAATAGTATTATCACATAATATATGCAATGGTTTAGGAACATGTATTTGGATATCTTTCAAGGTTTGATCCATCCAAACCTAAGTTCATCAAGGAATTTTTGTAATATATTCAGCTTTAGTAGTAGATAGAGTCACATATTCTTGTTTTTTACTATACTAGGCCACTAATCTATTTCCAAGAAAGAAAGCACCACTAGAGGTACTTCTTTCATCAAGACAACCTTCCCAATCAACATTAGTATAGGAATAAAGAGTGAAATTTTCATGTCTGGGATACCAAAGTCCATAGTCAAGAGTACTAACAATATATTTAAGGATTCATTTAATAGAATTTAAATGTGATACTTTTGGAGGTGATTGAATTCTTGAAAAAAATTGCATTATATCAGGTTTAGTGGTAGCCAATAATAAGAGATTACTAATCATAGATTTGTAAAGAGTATGATCTATGTCAAGTTGATCAACATCATTTTGAAGTTAATGGCCAGTTTCCATAGGTGTACTTACTATTTTACACCCTTGCATATAAAATTTATATAACATTTCCTTTGCATACTTAGTTTGAGATATAAAGATACATTTATGAAGCTGATTAACTTACAAACCCAAGAAAATGAAAGTTCACTTGTCATAGACATTTCAAATTTGGATGTCATGACTTTAGGAAATTTAGAGCATAGATCACTGTCATTGTTACCAAAGATGATATCATATGCATATGCAACCACAACCAAAATATTATTACCTTTTGTTTTAAAAAAGAGTTGCTATCCACTGCTCTTTTTGTAAAACCCCGTTCTCTTAAATATGCATCAAATTTAGAATACCGAGCTCTTGGAGCTTATTTTAATCCATACATATCTTTTCTAAGTCTATAAACATAAGTTTCCTTTCCTGCACATACAAACCCTTCAAGCTACTCCATGTAACCTCTTATACTAAACCACCATTTAAGAAAGTTATTTTTACATCCATTTGGTAAGCTTTAAGGTTTTTATAGACTGAATAAGCTAGAAACATCCTAATAGCTTCAATTATTTCTATAGGAGAAAAAGTTTCATCAAAATCAATACCCTCTATTTGAGAGTATTATTTGCATACTAATCTAGCTTTATTTCTAATTATATTACCTTTATCATCAAGTTTATTCTTGAAAACCCACTTAGCACCAATTACATTTTCATCTGTAGGTCTAGGAACAAGTTCTCGTGTTTGGTTTTGTTTAATATGATCTAACTCTTCTTTCATAGCCCGAATCTAGAGATTGTCAGAACTAGCTTCTATGTAATTTTTAGGTTTGAATTGAGATATTAAACATAAATGTACTTGCTCTTGAACTTTCCTTCTAGTTTAAATTCTGTCATTTTAATCTCCTATTATTTTCTCTTGTGGATGATTTTTATGAACTAACTTTGAGGATATTTTGGGGGTAGATCTAATTGACTCATTAGGTTGATCTTGTTGTTTAGTTTCTTCTTCTGATTTAGGTTCTTCGACCTTAGAAGTTTGTGTTATCTCTTGAGGAAGCTCTATTTATTTTGTTCACAAGTCATTCAATTTCTCATCAACTTTGACATTAGTAATTTCTACAACATGTCTTAACATTTTATTAGACAACTTATATTCTTTACTACGGGTTGAATACCCCATGGAAATACCTTCATCACATATAGACTCAAAGCTGCCAATACTATCTCTATCTCTCTTAATATAACATTTAATTTTGAATATTTTAAAATATCCTACATTAGCTGATATGCCATACCATAATTCATATGGAGTATACTTTGTATTTTCTCTTACTTGAACTCTATTTAAGATATAGACAATAATGTGCACTACTTCTTTCCACTAGCAATTTTCTAAACCTGAATGTTGCAACATTTTCCTAGCTATTTCTTTAACTATCCCATTTTTTCTTTTAGCTACACGATTTTGGTGTGGTGTACAAGATGAAAAGTATTGCCTTTTTATACCATGTTCTTCACAATAATCTATAAAAACTTGTTAGGTGAATTCCTCACCTTTGTTTAATCGAAGACATTTAAGTTTTAAATCAGATTCTTTTTCAACCATTCTTCTAAAGGCTTTAACCATATCAAAGGCCCCAACTTTATGTTTCAAAAAGGTGACCCAATTCATTCTTGTATAGTCATCTATAAAAATCATAAGTATCTTTCATTGTTTAAAGACTTTGATTTTGTGGGTTCATACAAATCAGTATGAACCAATTGTAAAGGCTTTGTAGTTGTATATTATTTAGGCTTAAAAATGAATTTAGTTTGTTTACCTTCTTGACATTCTTTAAAAACACTTTTGATAGGTCTTGTTAGGATTGGGAAATTCCTAACAATCTGATTTTTACTTATCCTAACCAAATTTTCATAGTTTATATGCCCTAGCCTTCTATGCTATAATTTAGTCTCTTCAACTTGACTTACAAAACATACATTATTGTCAACTTTTCCAGAGCTTTCAAAAGGATTATAAATATTGTCACCTATTCTATATCCTGTAGCAATTATTTTACCATATTTTTTCTTGATCTCACATCCTAAAGTAGAGAAGGTTACATCATAACCACCGTCACATATTTGATTCACACTAAGAACATTGTATGACATTCCCTCAATAAAATACACATCATTTATAGGTATTTCATTAATAAGAAGAATATTTTATTTGCCCGTAATTTCAAAACATTGATTATTTCAAACTTAAGAGATCCTCATGAATGTGTTTCATAGTGGATAAATTTGGATTTATCTCCTGTCATATGGTGAGAACATCCACTATCTAGAACCCATAAATCTTTCCTAATAGAATGATGTATAGTTTGAACAACTAAAGCATTTTCCTTAGCTTTAGGTTTCTAAACAAATTGATTACAACTAGAATATTTAGAAATTTCCCTTCT
Organism: Chamaecyparis obtusa; assembly: GCA_027943335.1. Taxonomy (NCBI): domain Eukaryota; kingdom Viridiplantae; phylum Streptophyta; class Pinopsida; order Cupressales; family Cupressaceae; genus Chamaecyparis; species Chamaecyparis obtusa. The sequence continues at coordinate 1,654,245 of BSBK01004314.1, read as the reverse complement.
TCTCGACATCATGCTATATCTACTTGACCCATTTTTAGAATTTAAATTAGATGAAAATAAATCAGGTAGATAAGGATCATATCTAGAAAACTTATAGTTTCTGATATCTAGATTCATCCTTTTACTTGCAGCTTCTTGATATTTTAAGGCCTTTGTAAACTTTCAAGATTTACATCAATAGACAAGTATTTCTCTTCAAGAAAATACAAATCCTTTTGAAAATATCTAAGAAGTTTTTTTGACTCTCTATCTTAGAGGCTAAGATCCTTTAATTTATTCTTTTTTCAAATAGATTGTTTTCAATGTCCATAATGTACTCCCTAACTAGGGAAAAACATAGGAGGAAGGGTATGGCTTTGATACCAATTGTTGGAGTACAATATCAATAAGAGGGGGGTGAATTAGTGATATTAAACAATGGATCAATTTTTAAAGGCAAATAAATTCAACAACTTAAAGTGAACTAAAAGAGATAACAATATAGAGACAAGACTTGCACAAAAATTATAACACAATATATGTCCTGAGTGGAAACCCTTCGAGGAATAAAACCACTCAAAATGCCTCACTGGCTCAATCTAAAATAGATTTTACAAGGCCTCATTGGTTGTACAACTGTCTCACTAAAAATGCTATCTCACTGATAATATTTTTATGCCTCACTAGCTTTACAACTTTTCACAACTCTTTGATACATATAGAGTCATAAAATCTGATTTCACATACACACTATAACCCTATATCATATATTATTGGACACAAAAACACTTTGTGTTGACCAATGTATAATATAACATCATAGTTCCTATTACTTTAATAAGGGAATTTTGATTTGTATGTCTGATTGTGCACAATCGATAAAAATATGTTTAATCTAAGATTAAAAAAAAAACACTCTATCTGATTCAATTTTCTCCCTAATTCATGGAAACTTCTACCCCTTGAATTATGGTGCAAGCAGTGTTGAAGGTCACTAAGAAAGTGAGCAGTGCTCAGTCATTCAAACAAGCCTTGGAGAGTTTCAACATAGTCCTAGATGGGGCCAAGTTCATCAAGTGCAGGCCAGTAGAAGCTTCAAACCCATTCACTCAAGTGCAAGATGGATTTGGAGGTAAGGGTCCTCTTTCCTTTGATCTTATCATTAGGACCAATGACCAAATGGGTTAGGTTATTGAGAAAGAGAAGACTAGACTTAGGAATTGTGCTATTTTTTTTTTCTGCATTAGATGTTTCTAGATTACCTTTGAGAAAATTTTTAAATGAATGGCTCCATAACTATTAGGAAAAGAAATTAGGGTTTCAATTCTCATATTTTTACATGATTCAAAAAGGTTTATCCTTGGTTTTGTTTTGTAACCCTAAGTCTTAGAAGGAGATTGTAGATAAATTTTTTTGGAGAGTTGGTTCCTATGACTTTCATGTCTTCCCTTGGTCTTTGGATTTTTTTCATAATGAAGTTCTCACCCTTTCCACCCCTAGATGGTTGATAGTTAAAAATTTGTCACCCATCCTGTGGAACCTAGTGCCACAAATTTTTGAACCTATTGGAAAAGTTTTAAGGGTTGATAGATCTAATACACCCATCCCTAGTATAGATACAATTGTTCTGGTCTCGATTAACCTTGGTGGGAATTTACCAGATAATATTTATTTTGATTTTAAAGACAACCCTATTTTTTGCCCTTTGGTTTTCTTGGGAGGAATTAATGCATGTTATCTGTGTAGATATGAAGGACAGAGAAGGAGTAATTTACCCCTATTGAAGAATAAACCTACACCTATGAATAAGATAAGAGATAACCCTAAATCTACTTCCAATCCTATTTCCAAAACTACCATCCCTCCTACTCCACAATTAGATGTACCGGATGCTGACAAACTCAGAGCATCCTTGGATGCACTCAAGGTTAATATTGACTATAACCCCAAGATCCCTACTATTGATGGAACAAAAATTAATGGGTTGTGGGATCTACCTATTCCCCACTCCCTGGATTTTGGATTTAAATCCTCTAACTCTAAGCCCATGTACGGACCCAAAAATGCACAAAAAATTGCCCTTCAAAGGATAAATTTACGAGCTTCTTCCTCTGGTCAGGGCTCTCGTATTGCTCATGTCCCAGTATCAAATGCTGACATCCCCCCATATGATTTATTCCCTCATCCTTTTCCTCTACCCAAGGAGGCTCATATGGAGAGTCCTTCTATTGTGCCACAACCTAAGGAGGGTTCCATGACAACAAAGGAGGATGAGGGAACTTCCCCCTCCCCTAATGGGTTAGAGGTGATTCGATACACATACACTAAAGAGGATAATCTAAATAATTTTTCTATGGTTGTTATTCCTTCCCCCTCCTTTGGCCCCATATTTTGTGGTCATATCATCTTTTGAGGAAGATAGATATATGACAAAATGGTCCTTTGTAATCAAAGGCAAGATGAGGCAAGTAGACTTGGTGAGGAGAAGGTAGCAGATGAGATTAGATAGGGTGGGATAGGTAAGGAGGAGGAAAATTTTATGTTCAGTGCTTCTAAGAAGGGGAAAAAAGGTGGTAGAATCAAGGGTGGTGGTGAGGTTGGTGGCAGCATTTTGGCTTATGGAGATTCCAGTGTGAATAGGAAAAAGAGAGGGAGACCTCCTTTGACTAGTGGTAACACTAAACCTTCTAAGATGCTAAAGAGTAAAATTCTTTATTGCTTCAAGAGTTTCCAAACCCCCATGGATACAGATAAGTGATTGTGTGATATGATGATCAGATGTGAAACATGGAATGTCAAGGGACTAGATTCCCATGATAGTAGATATATTGTCAAGAGGCTTTTGAGGATGAATTGGGTAATTGAATTTCTTCTAATTTAGGAGACTAAGGTAACTCAGCAAAAAATTTAGTGGCGATTTTCACCATTCAACAAATGTCGCATATCGGCAACCCGTGATTTGGTGAATATATTGCACATATGGGATTGACCCTATTGCCCCAAATTTATTAAAATTGGGTCCAATACTCGGGCCTATTGCCCATCCATTTATTTAATTTTATCCATTTCTTTCAAATTATCACCAATGGAATATAATTTTTGGGCACGACAAATTTTAAACATTCACCTATAATTTCAAAGCGGCCCCAACTAGATGACCTATATTCACCAATAGTTTTACAAATATATATTTATAGGCAGCCCCAAATTTTCTTGGCATTTTACGGATGTGTGTCTCAAACCGGTGCATTTTTTCCAACTTTATTAATCATACCAAGGTATTGGATGACCCATAATTACCTTAAAAATAACACAAGACATGTTATAATTACGTAGGCTTCACCAAATATTGTAGACCTAATACCTCCCACTGAATTCACCAAAAAAGGATTTGTATAAATACATTCATAGATTAGTGTTATTGTACACAATTTGGCTCAGTTCAATTTGATCAATAGCAAAGTTCAGACTATTGAGTCTTGACTGCATTGATGAGTCACGACTGCAATTGAATTTGAGGAAAAGGTAAGTGATTATTATTCTATGACTGTAAATTTGAGTTCATTCTTATTTAGTGGGGACCAGTTAGTGAAGAGTGGTGACCATGGAGACCTTGGGCATGATTTAAGGGTCAATGAATCATATTTATTTAGTGGGGATTAGTTAGTGAACAAGTAAACCTTTTTTTTTGCACTGGTAGGCTTGTAGCCTTTATTTCGTTGAAGAATCGAGATGTCAAAAAAGAATAAGGGTAAGCATTCTGCATATGGGAAAAACAAAGAGAGGCCAGGAAAATGTAGAACCTTATCATCGTACTTTGTTCATGGTGTTGGAAATGTTTCTGACCAAAGTCGGGAAGCTACTTCATCACAAGAAGATTTTCAAGATTCACAACTTGAACCTACATGACATATTGAAGAAGTCAGTGACCCTGATATCTCAGATCATGATGAACTTGAAGAAGATTTTTATTTAAATACCCAGAGTAGCCATAATGATATAATTGACTTGGATGAGACTGAGAATGTCAGAGAAGATGATGGTGCAAGGAAGAAGAAAAGAAAGTATAATTCAAAGAATGATATAGAATAAAAAAAAGATCATATGTGGGATCTGTCAAAAAAATTTCAAGTAGAATGGGTGTCAAAGTATCCATTCATTGAAGCAATGGACAATCCAATTGAAAGTGAGCCTTCGGTAGAATGTAGATGTAAGATTTGCACCAAGATAAATAAGAAGGAAAAGAGGTTGTAGCTAAAAATTATAACCATAGAGAAGCATATGGGTAAATTTTACAAAAAGAAAACCATAGATGGAGTTCAAAAATCAGTGATAAGATGGAAAAAAAAGGAGGAATATCAACACGTTAGGAATGCATAATTATATTAATTTTAACAGAATATAAAGATGAAGTCTGGTGAAGTTAAAGGCTCTATTGAAGCTTGTTTTGGAAAAGAATTAGAAGTAGAACTAATGGGAAAAGTTGTTCAGTTAAGTGTTGTGCTTAATATTTTGAGTAGAGGGCATCCTATGAAAGACTACTCATCATTGAGTGCTTTATTACACTTTTTGAAAGTTTGTAAATATCCTAACATTCATTGGTCAGTAAACAGTGGATGGGAATGGGCAAGTTGTCTTATCGAGGTTGAAAATGAGGATCTAAAGGCAAAAATTAAAAAGTCAAATTTTATTGCATTGTCTTTAGATGAGGTTACATTATTAATATGATTTAGAAGAACATAGAGGGGGGGTGAATCAGTTGTTCTTAGGTCCTGATGTATAAGAAAAACTTAAAAACTTTACTTTAAATCAGATCAAGCAACCAAAACAAACTCGGTCATCACTGATTCATCAATAGAAACATATAACAATGCAGTCCACTACCCAGTTGTATCTAACTTGTAAACCATAGAAATGTTCACACCAAAATATTCACACACAAGTATGACACCGAGATTTATAGTGGAAACCCAATATGGGAAAAACCACTTTGTAATATGCTACTATTATTTTCACTCTTTTGAAGTGAGCTCGATTAAAAGCCAACCCTATCAAAGGTTACAATGCACACTATCAAGTGTGACCCGGTTAAAGGATTTAATCACCCTGTTAAAAGTGAGCCTGGTCAAAGGACTTACATACATTCCATTAGAATGCAACCTTGTTCAAAGGATTTAACTTGTGACTGTTAGATCAACCTTTGTTAAAAGGATTTTGACTGTTACAATGGTTAGAAAGTAGCAGTAGTGTTAATTTGAAAAACATAAAACTTACTTTGCAAATATCAGATCCAATTCCATACACAAATACTGGTTTACCGACTTTGAAACTTTGCCATCTCCATCTCTGATTTTCTCAAAACTTTTCTTCAAGTGATCACCACACTTCACCTTCTGCCTTTTTGCTTATACAGTCAATAAAACTTATCTTCTGGTATTTTGGTTTCACCCCAATACATCAACCTTTTTATCCACTCTCTTACATCTAATCCAATGTTCAGGTGCCCTTAATACTTTCCTCAATTAGGTTAACTCATCTTTTTCCGCTTAATCTCATTCGTAGATCTTAGGGTTAGGTCAGATTCATTGAATCTACCCACATTTTGTTCTTCGCCTTCTTTTCTAGAAACATCTCAAATCTCATAAAGCTTTACATTAAAATATTTTACAGTGCATTAAATGCTTCCATACAATCAATAAATAAAGTCAACATGTTTTACATAATCCAAGAATTCAAACAATGTTGTCCCCAAAAAGAATTCTCTTTAAATATAAAATTGCTGATGCTCGGTCAATACAGTGATCATCCACTCGGTCTTCATGTAGAACGTTCGATCATTACTAAAATTATTTCCTCGGTATGCACTATCTTCCTTGACAATTTACTGATCCTCGATCGACATAGGATTTTTCTCGGCATCCACTAACTCGGTCGACACTAACATAACTTGGCTTAAACATGATTTTATCCATTTTTTCTCGGTTAAGCCTACCAGTTTAGTCTTCAATCTCACTAAGATAAACAATACATTATCTCATCATTGTGCAACATAGTCAAGTACACTTTGTAGTATCAAGATAACTCAACCTTTCCCTAGGTGTTATTGTTACCAACCTTGCTTCACTCATTCACAACACTTCAATAGATATAGTACTTTCCTAAGTAGCAACAATCTTACTAGTTAAGGTTTTGACATCAATGACAATACAACAATTGTTTCAATTATAGTTTCCAAAAATCTCCCTCTTTGGCATTGATGGCAACACCATATGATATCACCTGAATAACACATGGATTACCAACCAATCCAAAACTTATCTGTCCATCAGAGAAATTTATAATATCCTTAGCTTCATTCTAATTCAGTATCTATAAATCATACTTCTGTGACCATCAGCAGTAATCAGATCTCCCTCTATCCTAATCTTTCATTTCACTTCATCTTCCTCTTATCTTTTAGTATCTTCTCCCTCAATTTCTTCTCTGTTCTTTGTATCATGTGTTATTGTTATCATTATCAATATCTTCTCCCTCTTTGACAAAAATGCCAAAGTAGCAACATAACATACATCCAACAGATGTAGATAGTGTCTTTGCAGTTCAGTGTTTCTCCCTCTATCATCTTGCTTATAACTAATTCAGTGTTTGTGCTCTTTCTTCACAACTCTAGGGCAGTCCTAAAGTGTGACATTCTTCTGCATCAATGTGCCAGATATTTTGTTGTAGCATATTTGATGCAGTGCTCCTAGCTTGACTAGGAAGCCTCAGTTAGGGGAAGGACCCCTAATTTTCTTCTCAGGTACTCATGAGCTTCTTTAGGTAAAGCTTTAGTGAATATATCTGCTATTTGTTCTTTTGTATTCACATATTCTAGTTGGACTTCTTTGTCTTGTACCAATTCTCTCAAGTAGTGATATTTGATTGCTATGTGTTTGGTCTTTGTATGCATCATTGGATTCTTAGAAATATTAATAGCACTTGTGTTGTGATAGAAAATAACAATAGGTTCAGTGATTTCTTCCTTCATTCCTACCAACAATTGTTTTATGTAGACCAGATTTGAATAGTTTACTGTAGCAGCAACACACTCGGCCTCGACAGTAGATTGGGAAATGCAATTTTGTTTCTTGCTTGTCTAGGAAACTAATCTCTATCCAAGAAAGAAAGCTCCACCATTTGTACTCTTCCTATCATCTACATTTCCTACCCAATCAGCATCAGTATAAACTTTTAGTTCAAATCTATCATTCTTATTATAATATAGCCCATAGTCAGCAGTTCCTTTCAAATATCTCATAATTCTCTTCACAGCCATCATGTGTGTTTCCTTAGGATTGGCAGAAAATCTTGCCACAATCTCAACAACTAATGCAATATCTGGTCTGCTATGTATAGCATACTACAACTTTCCAATCATGGATCTATACAAAGTCTGATTCACTTCAGCAGCATCATCATTTTTAAATAACTTTTGTCCAGTAACCATAGGAGTTCCTACTGGTCTAGCATCTTCCATCCCAAAAGTTTTTAGTTTTTCATTCACATACTTAGACTATGTAATGAAAATTCCTTTCTTCATCTGATATATTTGTAAACCAACAAAGAATTTGATTTCTCCAAACATACTCATTTCAAATTTAGTTTGCATTTCATTTGAAAATCTCTTACACAAATCATCTTGTCCACCAAAAATAATGTCATTAACAAAAATTTTTGCTAACAAAATACCTTTTCCTTCTTCATCTTTCATATACAGATTGCTTGTGTCATTTGTCCTTGAAAATCCAATCTGCATCAGATAGTTATGCAACCTCTCATACCATGCTCTGGGAGCTTGTTTCAATCCATATAATGCTTTGTTCAGTTTGCATACCATGTATCTTTTGTTTGGATCAATAAAACCTTCTGGCTGTTCTATGTAAACTTCTTCTTCCAATATACCATTTAGAAATGTAGACTTGACATCCATTTGATAAATCTTGAAATTTTTATAGGTAGCATATGCAAGCAGAGTTCTTACTCCTTCTAGTCTAGCTACAAGGGCAAATGTCTCCCCATAATCTATTCCTTCTTCTTGTGCGCAGCCTTTGCATACTAGTCTAGCTTTGTTCCTAGTGATTTCACCATTTTCATTCATCTTATTTCGAAATACCCATTTTATTCCTATAACATTCTTATTTTCAGGTCTCAGCACTAGTGTCCAAGTGTCATTTTTCTCGATCTGGTCAATCTCTTCATTCATTGCTTGTATCCAATCTTCATTCTCCAATGCTTCTCTTATTGTTTTAGGTTGAAATTCACATAGTAGGCATGTTGGATCCTTGATCTTACTTCTGGTCTGAATTCCAGCATCTTTATCTCCAATTATTTGTTCAAGCTTGTGATGTCTTCTTACATATTTTGCCAAAATAGGTTCAACATTTTTCTCTTCTATTTCATTAGGTTCCCTAACAAGATTGTCAGATTCAGCTTCTGAATGCTCGACAACCTCTTCCTGATAGTCGACACTTCCATTCTGTAGCTTGACATGTTCTTGTTTTTTCTCGGCACTATTTTCCTGATGCTCGACATTACCTATCTATTGCTCAACATTGCTTACCTGAGACTCAGCATCAGGTGCAAGTCTATTACTTGCCTCTTCTTCCTGTTCAATGTACACAAAAGATCTATAATCTTCTAGTTCTCTTTTACTATCAACTTCATTTCCTTCTGCATACTCATCAATTCTTACATTCACACTTTCCACAATTTTGTTAGTGTTAGAGTTCAAACACTTATAAGCCTTAATTTTCATGGAATACCCTAGGAATATGCCTTCTTCACTTTTAGCATCAAAATTTCCATTCCTAGTATCTTTTAGTATATAGCATTTTCTTCCAAAGATTCTAAAGTATTTAACATTCGGTGCATGTCCATACCATAATTCATAAGGTGTCAGATGTGTACCTTTTCTGATTTCTACCCGGTTAAGAGTGTAAATAGTAGTGCTTATAGCTTCTTTCTAGTATTTTTGAGGCACATTCTTTTCAATTGTCAATGTCCTTGCACAGTCCAAGATAGATATGTTTCTTCTTTTTGCTATACCATTCTGTGGAGGAGTTCTAGGTGCAAACATCTGTCTTCTAATACCTCTTTCATTACAAAATAGATTAAATTCATTTGAAGTAAATTCTCCACTTTGGTCAGATCTAAGACATTTCAGGTTCCTACCTATCTCCTTCTCAACTTTAGCCAAGTACCAATTAAAGAATTGAAAAGCATTAGATTTCTCTCTTAAAAACATTACATGCATCATCCTGGTATGATCATCAACAAACAAGATAAAGTATCTAGCACCATAGTAACTTTGTATACCCATAGGTCCACAAAGGTCAGTATGAACCAAATCTAAAATGTTTTCAGAAGTAAAGGATTTGCTCTTGAAACTTGAATTTGTCATTTTTCCTAACTGAAATTCCTTGCACATTATATTCTCAGATTTCTTTAGTCTAGGTAGACCTCTTACTTTCTTCTTCTTACTTATTTCTACCAAATTGTCAAAATTCACATGACACAACCTCTTATGCCATAACCAAATATCATCAAGTTGTGCAATTAAACATGTTTCTTCAGATAGGTCAAGATAGAACAAATTACTTCTAGTCTTCTCTCCAATTCCAATCAGTTCACCAGTGGCATCAAATATTTTAGCTTTCTTGTGATGAAATTCTACTCGGTAACCAGTTTTGTTTAGCTGAGCAACACTTAACAAGTTATAATTAAGGGCATCAACCCAATAAGCATTTTCACAAGATATCTTATCAGTCAGTTTAATCAAACCTTTTCCTGTAACAGGACATGGTGCATCATTACCAAATGTTACACTTTTACCTCTATAATGATATAAAGTTTCAAAATTATCCTTATCACCAGTCATGTGATGTGCACAACCACTATCAATAATCCATTTATCATTCTTGTTCACATGAGAAATCAATGCAATTTTCTCATCCTCATCAGATTCATCTTTCATTGCAACATAGAGAACTTCAATTTCAACATCATCACCATCAATGTCAGTTCCTTCTTCAGCAATATAACAAGATTTCTTACCTTTTCCCTTGTAGTCTTTGTTCCTTTGATAGCTTCTGTCATCTCTTCTATCTTTGTGTTTTCTTTTCCTTTCATCATCTTTATCCTTCCTGTCAGGACATATAGCAGCTATATGACCAACCTTATTACATGCAAAACATATGATAGGGAGTTTACCTTTATACTTGCCTTTTCCTCTTCTTAGTCTTCTAGCCATAAGAGCTTCTAGATCTTCAAGTTCTTCATCAGAAGTGTCACTGTCACTTTCACTTTCATTTTCACTTTCACTTGTGCATCTTTCTTTTTCCTTCTTAGGTTTGTTCAAAACTAATTGTGACTTAAAAGTAGATTCAACATTTCCAATACTTCCAATAGTAAAATTATCATAATTAGAGAGTTCAAAAGTAGTCAGCTTACCAATCAAACCTTCCAAAGTGAGTCCATTTGCAGAGTTACATCTAGATTCTTGAATAGCTGAGATCTTGATAGCATATATAAGATGTAGAGTTCTTAGTACTTTTCCAATAATGGTTTCCTCATCAATAGTTCCATTGGCTCCCCTAATAGCATTTACAACTTCTTTTATTCTACCACAATATTGTGCAATGTTTTCACCTTCTTGCATTCTCATTTCATCAAACTTACCTCTGAGACTCTCGGCTTTTGCTTTCAGTACAAATAAGTCACCACCATAGATCTTTGCAAGAGTGTCCCACATCTCCTTAGTAGTTGTACAGTCCTTAATGTCTTCAAATTCTAGATAGTTTAGGGTAGATGCAATTTCCAGCATTGCCTGATTATGTTCTTGCTTAGATCTCATTTCTTCGATAGTCATAGGTGTAGCAGGTGAGACATAGTCATTCTCAATATAGTACTTTGTAGAATCACCGATACTAGCCAGGTGTAGCTTCATCAAGCTTTTCCATGCAGGGAAGTTCTCCTTATTCAGCTTTGATACCTCCTTCTTATACATCTTGATCATTTGCTTCAAGTCCCTTTAAACTTGATTTCTATATACACCAATAAGCAACACAGCTCTGATACCAATTTTTAATATGATTTAGAACAATAGAGAGGGGGGGGGGGTGAATCAGTTGTTCTCAAGTCCTGATGTATAAGACAAACTTAAAAACTTTACTTTAAATCAGATCAAGCAACCAAAACAAACTCGGTCATCACTGATTCATCAATAGAAACATATAACAATGCAATCCACTACCCAACTATATCTAACTTGTAAACCATAGAAATGTTCAAACCAAAACATTCACACACAAGTATGACACTAGGATTTATAGTGGAAACCCAATATGGGAAAAACCACTTGGTAACATGCTACTATTATTTTCACTCTTTTGAAGTGAGCTCGGTTAAAAGCCAACCCTGTCAAAGGTTACAATGCACACTGTCAAGTGTGACCCGGTTAAAGGATTTAATCACCCTGTTAAAAGTGAGCCTAGTCAAAGGACTTACATACATTCCATTAGAATGCAACCTTGTTCAAAGGATTTAACTTATGACTGTTAGATCAACCTTTGTTAAAAGGATTTTGATTGTTACAATGGTTAGAAAGTAGCAGCAGTGTTGATCTGAAAAACATACAACTTACTTTGCAAATATCAGATCCAATTCCGTACACAAATATTGGTTTACTGACTTTGAAACTTTGCCATCTCCATCTCTGATTTTCTCAGAACTTTTCTTCAAGCGATCACCACACTTCACCTTCAACCCTTTTGCTTATACAATCAATAAAACTTATCTTCCAGTATTTCAGTTTCACCCCAATACATCAACCTTTTTCTCCACTCTCTTACATCTAATCCAATGTTCAGGTTCCCTTAATACTTTCCTCAATTAGGTTAACTCATCTTTTTCTGCTTAATCTCATTTGTAGATCTTAGGGTTAGGTTAGATTCATTGAATCTACCCACATTTTGTTCTTCGCCTTCTTTTCTAGAAACATCTCAAATCTCATAAAAATTTACAATAAAACATTCTATAGTGAATTAAATGCTTCCATACAATCAATAAATAAAGTCAACACATTTTACATAATCTAAGAATTCAAACAATGTCATCCCCAAAAAGAATTCTCTTCAAATATAAAATTGCTGATGCTCGGTCAATACTGTGATCATCCACTTGGTCTTCATGTAGAATGCTCGGTCATTACTAAAATTATTTCCTTGGCATGCACTATCTTCCTCGACAATTTACAGATACTTGGTCGACATAGGATTTTTCTCGGCATCCACTAACTCGGTCGACACTAACATAACTCGGCTTAAACATGATTTTATCCATTTTTGCTCGGTTAAGCCTACCAGTTTAGTCTTCAATCTCACTAAGATAAACAATACATTTTCTCATCATTGTGCAACATAGTTAAGTACACTTTGTAGTATCAAGATAACTCAACCTTTCCCTAGGTGTTATTGTTACCAACCTTGCTTCACTCATTCACAACACTTCAATAGATATAGTACTTTCCTAAGTAGCAACAGTCTTACCAGTTAAGGTTTTGACATCAATGACAATACAACAATTGTTTCAATTACAGTTTCCAATAGTTACAGTAGTAGATAACACTTCCTGGGTATGCATGCATGTTTATACTGTACACAATTTTGTTCGCCAACCTCATCTACTAACTATTTCTAAAATGAAGGATAATGCGACATTGGAAAATTTATTTGAACTATTAAAGAGTTCTCTAATTGAATATGGAGGTATAAATGACATGACGATTGCCAAAAAGCTAGTGTGTGTTGGATTAGATGGAGCTTTTGTAATACAAGGCCACATGGGCGGTCTTTGCACAAAGATACAATCTTCTTGTGCACCTTATGTTACTCTCATTCACTGCACGGCCCACATAATGAATCTAGCTTTTGGAGTTGTCAGCAAGCATGGTCCAGTACAAAAAATTTAACTTTTAATCAAAGAGCTCTACCAATACTTTTTTCGAAGTCCGAAAGGATTGAGGGAATTTCAACACTTTTCCAGAGGACTAACCAACGGGAAAAAACTTATTAAGGATAATGCTACCAGATGGATCTCTTTGGATGGACCAGCGCATTGAGTTTTTTTAGAATATCAATTGTTGCTTGGTCTAATTAACTCAAGTTGTGATGAAGTAGGGCTACTAAAATTTCATGCGCTACTATAAATGTTAAGTAATGTAGAGACACTCTTAACATTAGCAGGTCTTCTCCCCATGCTTGAGGAAATGAGAAATATAATGAAAAAGGTCCAACAAAGAGCTATGTATATTGCAGAATATTTTGAACTACGTAAATTGACATGCATGATGCTCGATAATCTCTATCGATCACGTGATGATGTAAAATTTGCCAGTTGGTAGAAAATCATAGATTTGGACAATCTTGACAACTTTTTAAAAATTAGTGCAAATGGGGAGTTATGTTCAAAAGTTTATGAAGTTGAGATACCAATGCACTACTTTTCCAGGATCGAGTCCGAGGAACCAGGAAAGAACCCTAGGAAGCAAGTATCAAGTGTTAAAAGAGAAGACTTTACCAAGATTGTTGAGTTTGTAATAGCTTCTATGAAGCACATTTCCTATGATCTTTCCTCACAGATTAGAGCAAGATTCCTTCCAGTCAAACTACTTGAATCCATGGCTATTTTTTTTCCTCGATACAGGAGAATGAACAATTTGGAAGATTTTTGAACTAGGCTACTAACTTTGATAGATCATTTTTTCAAAACCAATGAGTTAAATAGAGTAACTCTAAATGGAATTTTAGATGAATCTCATTTGAGAGAGAAATCAGGTTTTTTTTCACTAACAATGAGGGGACAATATATTATTATGCAGAACCCCCACGAAGATGGATCAGTAACAAGGCTTTGGAAAAATCTAGCTAAGAGTGAAATGTTGATTGATTCAATATTAGAATTTTTCAAGCTTTCTGATTTATGTCTGACCATGATATTAGGGTATATGAAGGATGATAGAGTTTTCAGTGCTTTGGGATTCCTAAAGTCAAAGCTAAGAAAGAAACTAGACAAGAATTTGGAAAAATGCTTGAGGCTCTATACATCTAGGTATGAAGTCAATACTTTTCCTTATGAAAGGAAACTGAAATTATGGAGGAAGAAATGTCAGAGAAGAGGGTTTTCCAACATTTCAAACTAAAGTGGAAGTGCCAGAGATAATGATGTCATTGCCTCATGTATTGGTACTGGTACTACTAGCATTGAACATCAGTTAAGTGGAGGTATGCAGAGTAAAGAAAACATATCAAAGAACCAAGGGAGCTATGAAGTTGATGGCGATGGATTCAAGGATCCCAATAATGATATGATGTGGCAACTTGAATCATTGTAGAAGTAATAGGTCCTAGGTATTTATTAAACTTTTTCCTATAGTCTACTGTCAATTTTTGTATCTCATCATCAATCATGCATAATAGCATATTCCAATGTCAAAAACATGAATGTGGTTGATAATGTCATCAAAGTTTAATTCCACAATTAATAATAGTTTTGATTTGCATTATTCAGCTCATATGGTACAATTCTTGTAGTTTTTTCATTATTTTTTTTGACAACATAGCAATTCATATGTTACAATTCTTTGAAATACTGATTCTCATTAATTTAATTAAAAATTTGATACAATGTAATAATTCATTCATTAATATTAGTAAGAACACAACTCTGTGATTCTATTTACAAAATTCAATGACTCAATACCCATTGGCACATTGCCCAATTTCAATTTCATTACCCTAAGCCAATGACCTTGAATTCCCTTTTATAGAAACAAGAGAGCAACAACAAATTCCAGTCGATTTTCTTAATATTGTGTCTCAAAATCAAAATTAGTAAGACAACTACAAAATCTCTACAACTGTACATTTCTTCATTTCACAGGTTGGTTTAGTAAATTAGCATTGGCAATAGCATCTGCAACATTGATCCTGTTCAAAAAACAAAGTTCAAACTTGTTACTTTAAACTCAATTCAAGAAACTAGAACAAAATATAGAGATGATTGAAACTAAAAGTTATTTCACATACTATGATTGATGAGATCAAGATGATTCTGTTAGTTTCTTTAGTATGCTCCATTCTTTGTCAGTTGGAAGGTCAATATTTGTCATGTGATAGTAAATGACCTGCAACCTCGTTAGCCATCCATACTTGTAAGAGTGACTTAAAAGCAATGTTCCTTCCAATACTGCATTCAAATTTGTCAATGTTTTGATGCAGTTTGCTATGCCTTCATGAGTTTTGTCCTGAGGAATCTTGCCTAAATTAGATGTCATTGTGTCCTCCAACTTTTTTTGTAAGCTTTTCTTCCAACAAAATTCATTAATGAGTAATCAGGACCAAGACTCGATAAACCAAGAGTTATCATTTTGGTTATTTTTTATTTAACTTAGCAAGCGTTGTCCCAAATAAGGTAAGAGTTTCCTTTGCTTCTATTAGTTTCTGACATTTTTGAAAGATAGAGTTCACCTTTATTAATGCACCAATGCGGTCCTAAATTCCCTTGCTTTCCAAATGCGTGTCACTGGTTGTGTTGATTTCTTGCAAAATTTGCTTTGCAGTATTCTGTCTTTGACAATTTTTTTTTCTTCTCAATGTACTCTTTTAGCTTCCCAAAAACATCTCTAAGAATTTCATTCAATTCAAACCAATCACACAACCTATCAATAGACATCTTTATTTTCCCCCAGAAGTCTTTTTTTATTTTCTTGACTGTATTATTTACTAGGTCATTCAAGCTATTTTCGTAAGTTTTAATTGTATTATTTTCCTTCTTTAGGTCTTCTCTCATTTCTGAGAACTGGTGTTCACTATGTTTTTCTATTTTCTCTGCTTTCTCTTCTCACTATTTTTCTTTCTCTTCCCACTATTTTTTTTTACCCTCTCATTCTCCAATTCTTTATTTAAGTTATTGTTTTCCTGTCCCACATTCTCAATGCTTTTGTATAAACTTAATGAGGAGACTTTTTCATCCTCAAGTTTTTTTTCGCTCTGTTCCAATTTTTCCCTCAGAGTTTTTAGTTCTATGTCCATATGTTCCTGTTGTCCAATTGCTTCTTTAGAGGATGAATTTTTTTATCCTTTTCTCTAATTCTTTGCACCTATTTTCTACTACTTTCTCCTTTGCCTTTTCATTTTCTAGGTCTGCCTTTAACTTATCTATTATTACCTAAAGCTTTCCTTTCTCTCTCTCCAACTTCATCACTGAACTATAGACCACTTGGTTGGTTATTTTTGACACATTTATCTTGTCCACATTTTAAATTTTAGATAAATCCATTTGGAGGGTGCTAACTTGAAATTCAGATGGATCTAACTGACTCTTTGGTGGATTGTTATCTCTAGCTTGGGGCATAACAACCATGAACTCCATCATATCTTTCTTTGGGTCATATGTGGGATTAAACTTTTAGATGTAGGTTCTGCATCATGAGTTGCAGCAGTTGCTTCCATCTATAATGTCTTAGTATTTTGTCTATTCCTATTTTTTGATTGTTCAAAGTTAGTTACAAAATCATTGTAACAAAAATTAGGGTTTTATGACACAATTAAATGTTTGAAAGGTGAAATAGAACTTTCATTGATGTATAAGCTTCCACCTATGTTTCCTAGGGTTCTCCTTATTCCACCATGAGGATTAGCAACACCCTAACCCATTACAAGTGGAGTTTTTGGACTGTTCTGAGGGTTTTTCCTGAAGGTGTGGCAATTGTTGGACTCACAGTCACCATTTCCATTATTACACTACTACTTGTCATAAAATTTTGTTTCTTTAAACTTCCTTTATCTCTGGAATCCATTGATCCCATGTCCACCTATAATGTCCTTTTTAGACCACTAGTTGTACCCATGATATCCATAGTTGTGGGAGTGACAATTGATTCAAATTGAATCTGAGTGCTTGGAATAGATATAACTAGATTTGAAGCTGGAACAAAGGAAATTGACTGAGTATTATTTTTTGTTGATGAATTTGATGATTGAAATCCAAGGCTTGCTTTCTGACCATATTTTGGTGGAGCTAGTGGGTTAAGTGGAGACCAAGGCTCTTGTCCACTTGGACCTAGACCACCCCAACCTGGGTAGCCCATTTTTTCTACAATATTTTCCCCTTTGGTATATTTTTATTTTGTGGACACAACAACTCCTCTACTAATTGGATATAGATTAATGGATGTGGGATTCATAGAATCCTACTCATACTCATTATCTAGACAATCATCATCATCGTGATATGCTTCAGCTAGATGCTCCTTATTCCACAATTTTCTAAACATTTTATCCTCTTCCACATCATAAAGATCTGCAAAGGTCTTTGGCTTGCTGAGATTCTTCCTCATTTTCCAAAAATAAATTTTTTGGTTTGACTCCAATTACCATCCATACAGTCATCCACTAGGTTTTTTGGAATAGATTTTCTAGATGATTGAGTAGCTTTCTAGTAGAAATTGTACAATGTCATGGGTTGCACTTTTCCTTTCTGTTTGTGAAATTCTATAATTTGTGATGACAATTCCTGTATTGAAATATTATTTTTGGCAACATATTTCTCCATGTCTTTTTTGACCTCATCCCAGGACTCCATGTTTTTAAATTTTTCTATCAATGACATACTCTCATGTTGACATTTGCTTGCAGAGTTCTCATTCTCTCTAAGGTTTTTTCCAATTATGTTGAGTGGATCATACTACTAGAGACTGACAACATCAAATCAAATAATAGAAAAAAAGGCTTGTGCCACTTTGAATCCTCTTCTCTCAAATGTGAACCCTCCAAATGAGAAAAGCAAGGAAGGAAATAACATTCTCTTTTTTTGACCATTAAAGAGTACATCTATGCTCTCCATCTACCATACATATTCCAATGCAAATACCCTCTCTATCACATGTATTGGAAGTTTGAGGTTTCTACCACTGAACTGTAAAACCTTAACACAATGTACTCTTCCATGAAGTACCAGTCAACCAATTATATTTGACTTTCAAGTTGAATGCAATCTCTACAAGTAAGAAGCAATCTAGGCATATGAGTGCCTATAATTTTATGGTACATTGGTACCAAAAAGAAGTCTACACAATTTTTGTAGTTCCTTCTATGATCAGTCATCCTTATCTGAGGTGTCCATTCATATGTTGGATTTTGACCCTGACTGCAAATCTTGTTTGTCTAAAATATTGCACGATGCTTTGCTGAGAGAAGATAGCATAAGTAGGTTGTGATTCTAAATATCTTATGTGAACCTCTTTTAATCATTAGTAATTGTTCTTGCATGCAATGAACAATGTGCTCAATAAAATAATATTTTACTGGTTCATTTTCAAAATGACTATGAAAAATCATTTCAAGAAAGCTAACACCCACTTCTTTGTTACTATCCAATCCCAAACAAAATGCTAGCAAGGAAATATTTTCCTGAGCCCATTGCACAAAAATATCATAATCATAAGGAGGCTTATGATCTGGATTTAGACTAGAACCTCTTGTTATTCCTCTGATATATGAATCTCTTTGTGTTGCATCTATTTTTTCATAATCCTCTGCCAGCTTTCCCAGGTCAATGTGCACATTTTAGTTTTGTTGTTGAAACCCTAGCTCCAACAGACTAGCAAATTCACTCTCGGTTATGGAAAAAATTTCCTCTTGAGTTTTTTTATTCACAATTGCTTTTCTATTTTCATCATAATTTTTGGCGCAAACCATGACAATTTCTAGGCAAGGGAATACTTGAGGTAACGCCATGTGTTCCAACCCATCAACCCACATTGCAATTTTATTTGTCGTTGTCTTTATCATGTTGTTAAATGAAAAAAAATTGAAACCTTATTTGGATCGTTCCACTAATTTTCAAGTGAAAATCTAATTGCCAGTATTTGCTTATTTCCATGGATAACAGGATCATAGAATTCATTAGTGAAACTTGGTGTTTTAAGCAGATTGTGGAAGTTTATTATTTGACTTGGCCTTGTACTCATAATCTTGATATTTTTTTTGCCCATCGTGTTAATTTGCTAATTGATATCACTATTTACTCATAGGAAAATTCAAATATTAAACCCTAATAGGCTGATTCTTTTTACAGGGGTGATTCCAAATTAAACCCTAATAGGCTAATTCTTTTTTTACAATATAAATAGTAAAGTTGTAAACCACGAGATTTGAAAAATTTAAAATGCGGGACATAGGTGTTCAAGATTTTAGTAGTTACCCGTAATTTTGATTTGTGCAGACTATGAGTGAGAAGAGAGCTGACAGACTCTGTTGCATTCCTCGAACCTCAATTGTCAACGTAGAAGCCGTAACCCCTTTCTAAATATCCAATAATAAATACTAGTTAGAACTGAAAAACTTAGATTGAAAAGCTAAAGGGCACGTGCCACTTAATCATTTGAAACTACAGCTTTAGTCAGACACCTGAAATTACAACATTTTTTAAATAATCCATTCTGCAGTTTACTCCAATTTAGATTTTAATTATACTTAGTTGAGGGTTAATTCATGACACGTGCCTTGTTTCCATGGGACATTTGCAAATAGAGGTGATCGTTTCCCAAATCTCCCCAAAATATACCTTTAGCCATTGATCTATGCTCATCCAACGGTCATTATTAGTCTCTATCAAGTGTTGTGGCCCCATGGGTCCCATTAACTTTTGCCTTTCCATAACTTAGTACTAGTAGTCTATAGTAGACTAGTAGTAGTCACCTATTCACCTCACAAGTCACACGTCATCATCGAATGACACTTGTCACTGATCGTGTGAGTGGACATGCGTCATGATTCCAGAATGGGTTTGCAAAAATGGGTTTTCTTTTCCCTTTCGCCCCAAAATACACCTTCGGTCATTGATCTATAATCATCCAATAGTCATTTTTAGTCACTATCTGGTGTCATGGCCCCATGGGTCCCATTCAAATTTTCCTTGTATGTACTAGTAGTCACCTAGTCACCTCACGAGTCACACGACATCATTGAATGTCATTGTTGATTGATCGTGCGAGTGGACATGTATCATGATTCTAGAATGGGTTTGCAAAAATAGGGTTGATTTTCCCTTTCATCTTGAAATCCACCATACATCATCGATTTGTGCTCATCTAATGGTAGTTATTGAATTAATGCTCGTCGATATGTGCTCATATTTAAATATACTTTTAAATTGAATTAATGCTATTTTTATATTATTTAAAATATTACATTCATATCATATTATAATAGATTCAAAGATTATATTATATTTATATTATTATATTTCTATTACATATTAAAAATTATATTTATATTAATTATATTTTATATTATATTATAATTTATTTATATTTATATATTATTTAATGTTATTTAAATATGTAATATTAAGTACTATATATTTATATTTATATTATTTTGTGCTATATATTTATATTAAATTATATTTATTATAACATAATTATATTTATTTGTACATTATTTTATGTTATAATTGTATTTATATCAATATTAACAAAGCATGCTCATATTTTTATGTAACAAACCTTTAAAAGAACAAGAAGTTAAAATCAATTAAGTTTAAATTTGTGACAAAGTTTAAACAACCCTGCTAAGTGCTAACATTTTGATAGGAACTTCACTGCTCTGCAACCTTGTTAAAGAGGTATATACTATAATCACATATAATTCTCATACCTTATAATTGGAAAACCATAAATATATAAATTTAAAGTATTTCACAAATAGGAATATAACATAATTAAATAAGAAGATTGGTAATATTCTAAAATAAAAGTAGTTTTTAGATAATTTATGAATTCCCTTAAATTTGGTTGAGGTCATAGAGTAAATTACAACTGAGACAATGTCACAGTGAGCAACATAGCTAATGTAAGTTCAACTAAGTTGATAACTTGAGCCCCCAAAAGCATAGATAATCTATTCTTTCTCTAACCTTATTAATTCATTTGTCCTTCAAAATTCTGTAAATCTTTCATATTAAATGCATGAGTGTGTGAAATTGGAAAAAAAGTCATGACAGATAACATTACCCAAATTTAATGTCAGTGATAAGACATTTCTTTTATTAACTACAAATGTGATACATTATCAACCAGTTGTAACTTGTAAGAGTTGATACGTGTAATACATTTAAAATGGTGTAATTTTATATGGATAATCAATTGGGTAAAAAGTTCATACAACTTCGATTAATGGTTATCTTAATTTAGGAATTCTGAGTTTCTGATGGTAATCGAGAAGGCAATGACATTTTAAATATTCAGATTTAAAAATGGAAATACCATCACTTCCTTATTTCTACTGAAACATACTTACATGTCTAATACACAAATAAAGAAACTAATTAAAATATTGCAACCACAGAGAAGTCTAAGAATCATTTTTTGTACCCTTAAAATGCAAATTGAAATGAACTTGCAAAATTTTCATTATTTTTTTCATAACATTAATAATTACATTGTCCAGTACAAAGAAAAACCTACTACATCACTAGTAGTGGACCAGTGCTAGTGGTATGTTTGTATTAAAAAAACCCAAAAAACATGGTATGTTTGTATAAAAAAAACCCAAAAATGCGGTATGTGTGTATCAACAAAAATTAAAAAAGAGGGATGACGGGCCATGGGTAAGTGGTAACATTAGTGATTTCCCCCTCCGGCTCCATCTAAGTAGAATTCTCCAGAGAGGATTAACTACGAGAATTCATCGACCCACTTGTATTGCCCCACTTGAGCCTCCACTTTGTCAAGAAAAAACCACTTACGGAGAAAATCCCTAGCAATCAGCACCCATTTCCTATGGTGCTTCAACTGCCCAGCATTTAGGCCCAATAGAAAAGGTTGCATGGCCACATTTTGGCCTGGGAGGAGAAGCTTGGGTATTTCACTTGCCCAAGGGATCCCCACCCCTATTTTTGTGAACACGACAATACTAACATTGTCCCATAGGTGTTCTTCTTTGAAAACCTTCCTCAGCAGCATCAACATGTCCACCTTCTCTCCTTCGAGGTCAAGAAGAGATGCTAAAAAATAGGATGTAATGCCCGTGTTGACCCAGTGCCTGTCTTCATTATGCAAAAATTCTTTGCCTAGCACCATTTTAACATCCTCTTTTAGGAAAGGCCCACCCTCCCTACAAATTGATTCTAAGGTTTCATCTGAGAAGGAACCCAAAAAGGCCTTTTGGGCCTCCTCAGATGTGCATCTAAGCCTAATTGGAGTGTCCATCTAAAACTTCAGAAAGCTTAAAAACAAATTATTTACATAATAATGATCTAAAAAAATAATTTATCTAGCAAAGACGAATCAAGGAATAAAGAAGCTAGATCATCTATAAATAGCCCTTGAATCCTTGATCGTTACTTAGTAATAAATTATTCATTCTTTAATGGTATTAAATCCACTGTCCTTAATATACCTCTAAATCTTTCATGTAAATCTTTCTCCTAAATGCATGTGTGTGAGAAATTAAAATTTTATCCTTAATCTTTCATATCTGGCTATAAATCTTTCCCATAAATGCATGCATGTCAGAAATCGGTTATATCATCTATACGAATTTGGAAGTGGTGCATGACTACATGTTGAGTAGATGGTAGTTAAAGAATGTCACTTTTCACTGACAAGGCATTTATTTCTTACCGAGTTAAGAGTTACAAGTTGCACTATATGACCATGACACATGTCGTGCTTATCGATACCAACATGTTGAGTCTGGAGACAAGTTGACAACCCTAATTTGATACATGTCAACATTCTGGTGCTTCTTGGAGAACTCTATTTCCTTCAAGAAATTGGGGCTGAAATTAAACTTCAGCCATTGATCTTGGATCATCAAATGGTCTCAAATAATACATTGAACATTATAAAATAATGTATGTATGTTAGGTTATGTGTATGTATGTATGTATGTTAGATTACGTGTTCGTGTTATGTCCCATCTTTTAAAAATTGCCAATAAAATATTTTTTTTCCATAATTAACGAACAATTAGCTGATAAAATAAATAATTTTTCAAATGGTACATTAAATTCGCCAATACAATTATTTTTTTCCCTTCAAAAGAAAATCATTCGCCTCATATATTATAATTTTTTACTTCAAAAGAAAATCATTCACCTCATATAATATATATTTTCCCCCATATGACTATATAATTCACCAAGAATTTATGAAATCTTCATTTGGGAGAGAAAAAATCGCCAATACAAACTATGAAAATTTGCGGATTTGAAAAAATAATTCACCTTCATTAAGAAAAATTTCCACCTAAAATAATGTAGGATTGGCTAGGATTTTACATTTTTTCCTAGGAGAGGGTTTCTTAAAGTTATCCCTACTAAGGTTGTAGGGTTTTCTCTTGACATTGCTTTGAAATGCATTTGGAAATATGTTGTCTCCTTCTCCTCTAGATACTCTAGAGGCAAGGGGGAACCTCTATTTTGGTTAACCCTAGCTAGAAAAAATATATTATTAAATGGGTTTCCTGTCCATGTAACAGAGTAGTATGGATTGTTCTCAAGGACAATGCAATAGAATTTGGTATTTGTTCAGTTTATGCATCTAATGACCATATGGAGAGAATTAGACTATGATACTAGATGTGTAACCTCACAGAGATTCCTTGGATCATTGCAGGCAATTTTAATATGGTTAAAAGGCCTCAAGGTAAGATTGGTGGCCTAAGGTTTGAATGGAAAGGAGAAGATAAGTTTTTTTGGTATAAAATAATTTAAAAACTCAACCTCTTTGATCCTTTGGCTGGAAATAAAACTATCACCAAGAGGATATGGTATTCCTAGTCAAACTTTCAAACAGGTGACAAAAGAATTTACTCTAGACTTGACTGGTTCTACATGCATAATTTTGTTTTCAGTTGTAGCAAGGATGTCAATGGGGAATCAATTAAGTTTATTCCGTTCTCTTTATCTAATCGTCATCTTATTGTGGCCAATTTTTTCTCACTTGGGACCCAAAATTAGGAAGAGAATATGAAAGATGAAGTTTCTTTAAACTACTCTTTGCTTAAAGATGAGGATATTTTAGTTGCTTCCTATGTGATAAAGTGGTTCAATTATGATGTAGTGAAACACAAGACTGCTACCAGAGGATGGAATCATAATGTTAGGTTTGGGAGGAATCTATTTCAGACTATTAGGAAGAAGGCCAAGGATTCTAGGAGGGAGGAGGTGGAATTGCATCGATCTTTATGTTTGGCTGAAAATATTGAGCAAGATTCCCCTAGCAACTTGGAGGTAGTTGATATCATTTCCCATTCCAGAGATGCTCTTAGGGGCTTTCATCATAAGAAGGTATAAGGGGCTAGAACTAGGGCTAGAGTCAATTGGCCGAAACTTGGTGACAAAGGATCAATGTTTTTCTTTCAAGTCCTCAAAAAGGAGGCTAGGGATAAAATTAACTATATCTATGATAACAATGTGACTCTGAGATCTAAAGATGATATTCTAAAGGCTTTTTATTCCTTCTATAAACACATTTTTACATTTGAAGACAATTGGTTGGTCATGGAGGAGGCTAAGAATAAAATCAGTGCTATCATAATTCCTAATAAAATGACTCAATGTGATGCTAGAGAATTGGATAAACCCATCTCAAATACGAAGATTAACACTGTAATTTATAAGTTGGCCAATGATAAAGCTCCTGGTCCTGATGGCATTCTGATTGAATTTTACAAGAATAACTTGGATTGGATAGGTGATGAACTCTATCAAGTCTATGACAAAGCAATTGGGTTTGGTTCATTAGGCCCAAAGATTAATGCATGCTTGATTAAACTCATTCCCAAGGAGGGTGATAGGACTCTAATTAAAAATTGGAGGCTCAATACCCTTTTTAATGTCTCTTATAAAATTATAGCTAAATCATTGGCTCTTAGGATAGAGAATGTTCTACCTAAGGTGATCAATCCTTCTTAGACTAGTTTTGTGAAAGGGATATACATTCTAGACAATTTGATAACATGCTAGGAGACTATGGATTGGGAAAGGGTGTCAGGTCAATAAGAAGGTATGCTACTCATTGATTATAAAAAGGCCTATGATAGGATAGAATGGAAATATATTAGGATGATGCTGGAAGCACTGGGATGCCCTCCCCACTTTTATCAAATGGTTTCCACTCTAATGGTAGGGGCACTGGCTTTTGTAGAAATTAATGAGTCAAGATATAAAATATTTGGGCTTACAAGATCTATCAGGTAAGGATTCCCATTGGCACTGACCTTATTTGTTATTGTTGTAGACCCTCTACACTATCTACTAAGGGACATCTCCCTCTCTCCTCGAGCGGTTGGCATAACTCTTCCCAATAGTGTGGAATTGATGAATGTCCATTTTGCAGATGATACCTCCATCATCTTTTAGCTATATGAGGAAAACTTTGCTAATTTGATGCACAAACTTTATATCTTCTATGTAGCTTCTGGTAGTAAGGTATCACTTACAAAGTCCATCCTTCTTGGTTGGGATGATCCCCCCTGGTTGGTGCATCAGATTCTCCATTTCTTGGGGGGGGGGGGGGAATTAGGTGGTTAGGTACTTAGGCATCCCTTTTTTAGTCTACCCTTATTTGAATAGCATGTGGGATTGGGTCAAAACCAAGATTTATAACAAAATCCATAAGTGGAATACACAATTCTTATCCATGGATGGCAGATTTCAAGTCTACCAAAAACTCCTCTCCTCATATATTGTGTATTAATCTTCAACCTGGTTGTTCAATCCTAATTAGATTAACTACATACAAAGGGTTATTAGAGATTTTTTATGGTCATATGGGAAAGGAAATAAGAAGGGGCACGTAGTCAGATGGGATTGGTGTACCAAAATTAGGGACATTGGTGTTTTGGGATTGAAAGATCTAAGGTGGCAGAGCGTAGCCCTGGCTGCAAATGGATTGGGAAATCCAGTCAAGGATCTAAGCCATGGAAAGTGCTACTAAGGAATAACATCATTAAGGTTGTACCTTTACATGCTAAAACTTGGAAGGGGCTCCATATCAATGATGTCCTTTCTTTAGACAAGGATTTTAAAGTGGGAGGTTTTGTGATTTTTTAGGCCATATATGGAAGAGTTGGAAGCATGTGAGGAGGTTATTTTTAGGTATCAACTTGGTGGAATAGAAGGGTGAAGTGTGTGGAGAGAAATCCATTTGGTGGAACCTTACCCACAAGGGTAAACTACTATCCATGATTTAAGGTTACTCTGCTAGGAAATGGGCTGAGAAGGGATTATGTTCATTCAAAGATAATATTGTTCAAGATAGACTAATCAAGTGAGAATATGTGATGGAAAAATTTGATGTACCTTCCTCCCAATTGAGAACCTATGCTATGTTGAGTAAAGCCATTTACTGTATTTTCCTTCCCAGTAAATTTCCCAACTTATGGATAGAACTGACAAGCTCATGTGGTCGAATGGTACCACTGTGTTCCAAATAAAATATAAATTGGTTTATAAGTTGTTAACTCATAGATTGGAGATACTTGATCATCTTAATAATAGGTGGCACTTCTCCTTTGACCCTCCTACTTGGTCCAAATATTTTTGTAATATGTGGCATAGACCTCTTGAGCTGAAAATTTATTGCTTCATCTAGAGATTCCTACTGCATAAATTGCACTTCAAGAAACTAGGGGGGCCAATACATGTTAGGCCTCCAAAAAATTTGATTCTATCTCTCATGTTTTTTTTATTGTATATTCACTAAAAAGGTTTGGGGGTTGTTTGGTTTCTACCCAAATATCAATTTTCATTTCTCGAATGTTAATTCTAGTAGTATTATGTGCAACAATAAAAGTAGTAATTATTTTTGGTCTATTTTATCTACTCTATTGTTATGGAAACTTTGAAAATTGAGGAATAATGATATACTAAATGGTAAGAGAAGACACCTTACTGAGTCTCTTAGAAGGTTGATATATTTTAATATCTCCTTGTAGGTCATTTTGGTGTTGAAGATGAATGCAGCTAACTTTTGAAGCTATTGAATGGTCATAATGTAGAGATATACAAAGATGAGGTGTCCTATGGCTATACTTCTTTGTTGAAGAATGATGAGTTTCACACTACACTAGCTGAACTGTTGCAACAACTGAGAGAGGAAAAGAAGATAAATAAGGCATCTATTATTGCTTGTCCAATGCACATAAGTCATGGTGGTCATGATATGGATGTTGCACTAGACCCTAATGCTCCATAGTTGAAGAAACCTCTCATTCTTTCCCTCCCCCTCCCATGGGAAAATTTCATGAGTATCTCATACAATGTGAGTACTCAGGATTATTACAGATTGAAGTCGGTTGATGGTCCCATGTCATGGACTGCATAGTTCAAATAGGATTTTCTATCACATTACAATATACATTTTGTATTTGATGCACATATTTTGATGTAATTTCCATAAACTACTAGTAGTTGATGATACTAGCATAATTGTAATATTTGGTTTTTTGTTCCTCCACTAATAAATTGGGATTCCAGTTTATGATACTCATGATATAATGATCCTATCTTATATTTAATAGAAAAAATATTTCTTTTTTGGTATATCTTGAATGTCCTTCAACGCTGAACATATAAACTTCATAAACCGATAATCAATTCAAAAGTGATTCATGAGAACCAATTTTAATTATTTTCCAAATGTCTCATAATATATAAGCATTATATCTTATGTTACTAACTAAATCATCATCATACCTAATTACAAAACCTTGTTCAAAATTTAATCAAGAACATTCAATATGATGCCTTTGAAAATAAACAATAATCTTTATAATATAAATAATTTTCTTCCCTTAATTCCAATAATGTATTCTTTCCAGAAAAAACTTGAATACCTTAACCACAACCAAACCTCAATAACCATGTATCAACATCTTGTAAAATTAATGGTAGGAAGATGTATCCTTTGTGTTTAAACATACACCATATAATCATGACAATGTAAACTTACACAACCATAACCTACTCGGGTTCAAGAATAAGAAATATAACATGCATGGTGTAATAGTGGACATCGTACTTGGGTTTGACCATACTAACCCACATTACAATATATGATGAAAATAAAGAATGTAAAATTTCAATAGCATATGATGGAAAAGAATTGTAACTTCAAAACCCAAACCATATTACAATCTTCAAAAAATCTTAAACCCTTTCTTAGGGTTTATTATAGAGAAATACAAGAATATATGAAATGACTGTCAGTCAAAAACCCATATGATATATATCAACACTGATAAACAAACAACCATATCATGTATGTTATACATAAACTGACGAACAACTAAATGCAATGGTATAATAAACTCAAGATGCAACATATTAAGAAAAAATTTATGGGTTAGCCTGTAATTGACCCAATAAGGGTTTATCGGTAATGAAAAAAGAAACATTATGAGACATAACATCATTAAGAAATCCTATTAATATAGATTAAGACATGTCTAACCTTCTTTCACCTTTAACTACCATGGCGGTTGTATACTAGAAATAGTATCTTCATAGAATTAGTATTGAACAATAAATGAAATAGAAACTAAATAAACCACAATATAGAAACTATTTAGCAAATGAATGGGCAATTAAGCATTCTATGGCTCTCTAACTAAGAGTGTTAATACGAAGCTCTCAGCAAGCTTCCATTAATGATAGTACTAGAATGAGAAAATGTGATAAGGTAAGCTAATTAATTCAATTTCAAATATAAATGCTCAAATTAATTTCTAAATTGCCTTTCTAGCTATAATTCTCAAGAGGTTAGATGCAATTCTCAGATTTGTGGATATGAATTATGATTGATTTTGGTCTTCCTTTTATAGATTTATGCAAGGAGAGGGGGTGTAGTGGAATTGATCTTGATTAAGCTTGAGTTGAGTGTTTGGTTCCACCCTTTTAAGACATTTTAAATATTGTGTCCTCAAAGCTTGGGACAAGAAGACAAGATGAGTGGACAAGATGCTCTCTCACTTTGAGTGATTGAGATTGAATTTGGCTTGATCCATGTGAGTTCATTTCCTTAAATCCTATTGGTTGAGGATTTTTCCTTCCATTTGGTTGTTGAGAGAAATAAGGATTTAATCAATTGATTTTAATTCATTTATTTAGCCATGTGCATCCCTTGAATGGGTTAATTTGATTTAATTCAAACTATACAATTAATTGGATTAATTATACATTGATTTAAATTCACTTGATTTAATAGGTTTTAATTGATCTTTTGGCTTTAGATTTTGAATTATATTGAATTAAGACTTGATTTTAATTTTGATTGGCCAAATGCTTGATTCGATTCAATTGCTTTGATTTTGCCTTGATTTTTCCTTGATTAATCACTTGAATGATCCTGTCCACTTTTAGGTGATTACAAATGCCCCCCTTTGAGTTGACGTGTGAAGCGTGTCCATTGAAAGAATGTTTTGATCCAACTGATAGAAAGTCTTGATTTAACTGATAAAGGTCCTAGTTTTGTTGATGGTCGATCTTGATGTTTGATATAAGATGTAGATTCTGATGATAAGATTGATGTAGTTTTGATTGATTTGATATTCTTGATGGTCAATCTAATGTTGGATTGTTGATGTGATACCTAATTTGATCTAATTCGATGTTTGATGCTCCTTTCGATTGATTAGCAAAAAATTTCCTGATAAAATATTACGCTTTGATTTGATGGTCAATCTTCTGATTTGATAATGTTGCTGATGATCTGATTATCTAATGGTATGCCCCCTCAAAAATCAAATGAAATTCGATAGATGTTTGGAAATTTTGACGATTTAGGTCATTTTGCATTAATTAAATCAATTTATAATGAATTTTGATTTCATTTCCAATAATGTTTTTCGCTTGTTTGATTACAAATGCCCCTAATTTGGTAGGTTTGGTGAAAAATTTGAGTTCTTGGTCATTTCTTGGTCAAAGATACCCTTTTTAGGTCAAATAGTCTATATAAAGGGTTCAAAAAGTCTTTTTACTATTCACTATTCACTTTTACTTTTCACTTGTGAGCTCTGACCTCCTTTGACTTTTTGACAATGTCTATCCCTATTTGTGAGCATAGATTCAAGAGTGGGTGATGTTATCAGTGGCCACTGAACTATGAACCTTTGATGAGTGCCTAAACTTCTTCGTTTTATCGATTCATGCATTTAATTTCCAGAAATTTGAAATTTTCATGCTAAAAATCTTCATTTTTCCTTTTTAATTTCCAAATAGCACTTTTGCAACTTTAAACAACACTTTTATCCTTGAAATAGCACTTCTGTGTTTTAACCAGCGCTTCCACGCTTCAGAACAATGCATTTACATGCTTGTTCTTGGTCCTAAACCACTTTTGCCTTATCAAATAGCATGTTTAACATTAATTTCGCTTTTGCCAATTATAATAGCACTTCTGAATTTTTAAATAGTGCTTTCAAATTCTTTTAGCGCGTTTACGTTTTAGCATGTTTAAAGCCTGAAATAGCACTTTCACCCTTTTACGATAGATTTAAAATTAACTTAGTCAGCTTTCAACCTATTCAACATCGTTGATCAACTGATTAGTTAAGGTCATGAAATTGATGTTATAGCGAGTCATAAGATGTCAATATGAGTCAGTCATAATTTGAATGTTTGATCATTAATCTAGATTTAGATGATGGATGATGATAAATTTTTTATCCTCTCTGAATAGACTCATGAAAATTGATTGTGGTTTGATATTTTGTAAATGTTTGATTGAATTAGGATATTCCAAATGATAACTAATTTCAAAACTAATGTGATTGAACTTAATTTTTGCATGAGGTGCTCAAGTCATTGGGCATTCATGGTGCGTACCCTCTACCAATGAGCATGATCCCAAACTTGAGTGTTGCTCATCGTAGACATATTAGTCTATGTGGTCTTTCTTTCCTTTTAGCTCTTCCTCGATTCTGAGTGAATTGGGGTCTGATTACTGTTATGGTTGAGCATTGGCACTCAAACCATAACACTTTCCATTTGTCAATGGGTGATTTGACTATCACTCCAAAGGATGTGTATCGCATCCTGTGCTTGCCAACTAGAGGCAAGTTGGTTTATTATGATTCTGTATATGATGGTTTTTCATATCAACAAGTTTTCCTGGATCAGACCATTGGTGATGATCATATTCAGTGGGTCTAGTTCCTTTCCTTTCTAGTGCTTCCAACAGTTCTAGGTACTCTGATTGGTGGGTTTCTTCTACCAGACAGGCATGGTCATGGATTCACAGTTGGATGGGGTCCTATCCTCGAGGACTTGATGGCATATCCCCATAGATTTGATTGGATTTCATGCATATTAGCTCAGTTGTATCATGAGATACATATAGTGGTTTACAGATGATCCTCTATGCTTACTGTAGGAGCTATCTTGTTATAGCTTTGGACTTGGGAGCATATCCCAGTGACACATCCTATTACTATGTGACAGTGAGCTCTAGATTGGCCTTTTTCTTGGATGTACGAGGGCATGGTTATTCATACCCACATGGGTAAGCTAGATTATTGGCATCGAGTCATCGATGATATGGATACTATAGTTTGGAGGCTTTATAATGGTTGTGAGGCTTGGCCTGAGGATGATTCTAAGTTACCTTATATGTTTTTCCCTTGATGGTTGATTGGTCATTCCACTTATATTATTAAGAGATTATTCTTTAGGAGAGTTTTGCATCAGTATGGGCATAGACAGGGTATGTTATAGGGAGTAGCGATGTATGCTCGAGTGTAGGTAGAGAGATCATTTTGGGGTCCTTGTGTAGATTATGGAGCAATAGTTTAGGAGATATGAGACCTTGGATATCTACCTTGGTCTATGAGAGAGCATGTCATAGATGCTAGGATCATAGAGGATTATGGTGAGTGGTTGCATTAGTACCCATTTTCAAGATTTACTAATCCTGTTGAGTGAGTTCCTAGGATTGATGAGCTATCAAATAGTGGTGGTGGTGATACAGGGGTAGATGAGATGATGATGGTGGAGATGGTGGTAGGGGTATTATTTGAGCATGACATGGATGACATGGTCATTGAGTAGCCATAGCAAGTAGAGTTCATATTCCAGTGATTATTGCTACTCTTATTCCTCATGTAGGTGGTTAGGGTAGAGGTGGTGTGGATAAAGCACTGCATCAGGTTATCAGGGATCTAGCTGTGAGACATGGATGACATAGGGCTAGATGAAACATAGAGGTTGAGGCATAGTTGGCATAGGTTTTGTTGGATCAGGCACAGGGTCCTCCTATTGGAGATTTACCAGTAGGCCAGTGTTGACTGTATGTTTGTCATTGATGACAACATATGGTAAGTAGCATGTGTGGAAGACTTATGTAGTAAGATTTGAGTATATGAATCATGGACATGTTATCAACATAATATCATGGACACAGAGGTTAATTATTAGTACAAATAGTTATGTAGAAGCTTGTGTTAGCAGTGTTCCTGACAGAGTTATAGGTAGTGTTCTATGAGTGATTGTTCGTACAGTTATCATGGAGCCTTGCACATTTGGATATGTGATGGAGACATGTTAGTGTTGTTACATTCATGGACGCAGAGTCTGATAATTAGTAGAAGTGAAGTTATGCAGTCACTATTCACTAGTTGCAGTTTCCTATGTTTATCCTAAAGAGCTGATAGAGATTATATTGTTACAGGAGTTGCACCTATAATTTCAGTATGTGCACTTGGATTAGTGATTGGAGAAGAGTTAATAATGTTTGGTTAAGAGTGCATGATGTAATTAGCTTAAGGAGAAAGTATCAGTTAATTTGGTAGAGTTAACAGTGTGTAGCGTGCGTCTACGCTTATTGATTTGGACAGGTCCTAGTTTGTGTTGTGTGCTTAGTAGAGCTGATGACGATGTTATTAGAGAGTGTTATTGTTTCTCTAATATGATTTCAAGGTGGTTCTAATAGGCCAACTTGATTATATCATTTAGAGGAGAGATACTTATAGCTGATCATTTGTGATTGCTAGAAGTATTTCATGAGAATAGAAGAGAAGTGCAAAGCAGAGAGTGTGAAGTTTTATGTCATCAAGAATAGGTCTATGTGATAGAGAAGATAGAGTGTGCTATTCATTCAAACTTATCAAGACAATAGGTCTACCTTGTAGTTCACCAAAATCTAGATATAGTGTGTATTTGTTATTCAGAAGGTTGCAGCCTTCACCCATTTGAGTAGTGAGCTCTCAGACAGTGCATCCTCACCCCTAACAAGGTCAATCATTAAAGACTCCTAACAAGGTCTGACCTTTGACTAGGTCATTGTACTTATTGCATTGTAAAGATCAACTCCTAATAGGATTGTAAGATCTTCT
The DNA here is from genome assembly GCA_027943335.1 of Chamaecyparis obtusa. Lineage (NCBI taxonomy): Eukaryota > Viridiplantae > Streptophyta > Pinopsida > Cupressales > Cupressaceae > Chamaecyparis > Chamaecyparis obtusa. Next base: position 1,620,829 of record BSBK01004314.1, on the reverse strand, counting down.
AACAAGGATCATTATACACTAGTGTAGTTTATTAGTGGGTGTTAATTCCCACATGGGTTTTTACCTATTTGGGTTTCCTCGTAACCAAAATATTGGTGTTGTGTTCAAGTGTTGTTTCATTGTGTTTATGCTTAATGTTTAAGTATAATTAATTGGATAAAGAATTGAAACTTGTATATAAACTGATTCACCCCCCCCTCTCAGTTATCTCTTGGGACTATTCCTAACAATTGGTATCAGAGCCAAGTACCTCAGAGATAAAGTTTAACAACTTGAGGTTGATCAAATGGCATTCTTTAGAAAAGACAATCCTAAGTTTGATGGAGAGAACTATCTTGATTGGAAGAACAAAATGGTGACACATTTGCAGTGCATTACTTTTGAAGTTTTTGAAGTGGCTATCAAAGAAGTTAAGATCCCCTCTATAGAAGATCTTGCAAAGGATGATGCTACTAGAAAGAAAAAGGAGTTATTCCATCAAAATGAAATAGCAAAAGAAGCCCTTATCAATGCCTTATCTGATAGTGAGTTTTCAAAAATAAAGAAATGATGCAGGAGCATCTTGGGTCTTTTTGTTGTTGGGCTTGTTGTTGATTCAAGTGGTTTCAATTCTACTTGATTCTACTTGTATATATCTTGCCCTTGCGTCAAGAAAGTAGACACGACCTACAAGATATGGAACATGGATAACTTTAAGGAACCCCCCCCTCCCGAAAAGTATAAAATTATGGTGAATCACATGTGATTTGGAGGGAAAAATTTTAATGTGATGGTGAATTATGTGTCAAAATATGGATATTTGGTGATGAATTTTTTAATAGTGTATACCATTTTTATAATAAAAATGGTGACAATAATTTTTTTATAGGAAAATTATTAATATTGAGGGCAAATATGGCTATTGGTTGGCAAATTATGTTTCAAAATATAGCTATTGGTTGGCGAATATTTTAATAATGGGTACCATTTTTATAAAAATATGGTGAAACTATTTTCCAAATATTTGAATTAATTTATTTGTCATTGCTAATGGTTTTCAAAAATTTATAGTTGGTATGGTGATTGAATAATTGGAAATTTGAAGAATGACACGTGTGATGATTCTGGGGAGAGTTTTCAGTAAAGGAGTTATCTCACCACACTCCCTCCAAAATGCACCTTCCACCGTTCATCTCTCTTAATCCAATGGTTGTGATTTGATGTTGAAGTTGCATCGGGTCCCACTCCCATCACTATGAAGTCACAGACTCACACGACACACGTCTATTGGATTTACAACATATCAATGGCCAAAGGTAAATTTCAAGCCTATTGTTGCTCTTCATAATATTTATGGAAAACTCTGGACAAAATCATGGCACGTGGTTGTGGTATGATTGATCATACCATGTGGCATACCACGTGTCATGATTCTACCAAGAATTTTTTGTAAAGATTATGAAGACCAACAATAGGCCCTAAATTAACCTTTGGCCATTGATATGTTGTAATCAAATAGACGTGTGACACTATGAGTCTGTGACCTCATTTTTTGACACCAAAAAAGTACAATTATTTTGGCAATCTTCAATAATATTAGATAGAAATATTCATTAATGGCAATGAGTAGATGAGTCATGACATCAATTAAAGTAATGTGAATTAATGGTTTCTTAGATGGTGCCTTTCAATTTTCACTGATAGATATGTGTGACATCATATAACTATTCATTACCTTGATAGAATAATGCCATAAAGTTAAGGCTTGAATGAAAATGTCATCTCATATAAGGACATTATTTTCTGACCATTCGATGATCTTACATCAATGGTACAGCTTCATTTCTTGCCGCCATTTCGTAGCTAATGTACTTTTCTTATTGTTTTTGTGGAGTGGGCACAAGTTTCAATTTTTTTTATAATAAAGAATTGTTATGTCCACTTGCGTGGCATGATCCTTTCCACCTTTGTTATTCCCAAGATAGAAAATGTCTTATCATAAGTGTTGTTTCCATTTTCACCCACTGTTGCATTAAATATGAAAGCTTTGCAGATTTTTGGATAGTTACCATTTATCTTATGATTTAATTAGATCTTTAGGGGAAATAATTTCAATCAGAACTTATAAATAGATCGATCTACGCTCATTAATTTATGATTGTGAAAGCATGTTTGTGAAAATAGTCTACGAGTGATAGGTTCTCTTTGATTTTCAATGGACACTCCAATTCATTTGAGATGCACTGTCATGGAGGATCAGAAGGCCTTTTTGGGCTTGGTCACAGACCCAATCCTGGTGTCTGTTGCTATGAAGTTGGGAGCGTTCACCAAGGAGGCTATAAGGAAGGTGCTAAGATGTGAATTTTTGGAGAGTGAAAATAGGTATAGAGTGAACACTGACATTTCATCTTGGTTCTTGGCATCTTTGTTGGACCTGGGGGGAAAAGGTGGATATTATCATGCTTCTGAGGAAAGTTTTCAAAGAAGAGTACCTCAGTGATGATGTGCATGTTGTTGTATTTTTTAGAAATTGGGGTTGGAATTCCTTGGGAAAATGATTTTCCTAAGATTCTACAACCAGGAGTAAATGTTCCTAGGCAACCATTTCTATTGAACCTTGATGTTGAGCATCTCATGCATCATCGAAAGTGGGCACGTATTGGGAGGGATTTCCTCCAGAAGTGGCACCTACTAGAGGAACCGAGGGACTATCAGTAGCTAGATGAATTCTTTGAGATTATCCTCTCTTCAGACTTCCACATAGAAGGAAGGGAACCTCAGTCAGATAGTCCCCGAGTCTATGTAGTCTCTACTCTCTAGTCCCTCTACTATGTCTCCCTCTAGTGGTAGTAGCTTACCAAGGTTTTTGAAATGATATAAATTGTAATCACGTATGTTAAAAAATATAATATGAAAATGTTTTAAGAAATTCAAAGTGCTATTGCTTTTCTTTTTTGTTTTGATTATAAGAATCATTAATAGATATGGTCTATGGGCATATTTGAATTGTAATGAAATTTTGCCTTATATAATATAAAAAATTTGTGTTGTGCTTTTGTTTCATGTAATATTTTAATGTTTCCAAACTTTATCATTTAATGGTGACTAGTTCAAATTTCATGGATAAGCTATTCTAAGTGAATATAGTTAATGATTAATAATCATTACTGTGTATTAAATTATTATTATTTTAAAATCGTGACAATTGTTGGATTACAAGAGATGAATGATTGAAGTTGTAATTCAGAAGTACTATAGGTTTCAAAAAGATTTTTTGAAAACTCACTCTGGAAACGTGACACGTTGACATGTAATTTGATGAAAAGACTACGTGGTATGTTTTAGAAAGATTACGTTACACGTAGTATGTTTTAGAAAGATTACGTTAGACGTAGTATGTTTTAGAAATATTATGTTACACGTAGTATGTTTTAGAAAGATTACATTACCATTATAGTAAAATTATATACCATTACATTTAACGAAAGGTTTTTAACATTACTCATAGCAGCAGAGCTAAAAAGAACTGTTGAACCATCGTCGAAGATTTCAAGACTGTAATTTGTGAGAGCCTTAGCCATTCTTACTTCTATCTATCTAGATTTCAAAGTTTAATTTTGGGTAAGATATCTAGCCTGATGCATCCCGATTTTGTAATGTCAAAAATTTAGTTTAACTTGATTTTGAAATTTTAATTCTTGCATGTACAATTGGGGTTTTCTTAAATTGGGGTTTTCTTAAATAGTTAGTTACTTATGTGATTTTGTTAGTAAATATTTGTGAATCTATGTTTTTTCGTTCTTCCAAAGAATAATGGGGAAAGCAAAAACTCAAGGCCAAGGGCAAGCAGATGGGAAAACTTTAATAGACTACAGAAAACTAGTAGAAATCCCTAGTTTCTCTGATGAGTATCATGATGCTTATGATCCTGTTATCGACAGTGAAAGGAGAGTTAGAGAAATTAAACATATATTGTGCAGTAAGGCAACTGGGCCAAAGAGGTCTGATTTTATAAAATTTAACCTAGCGATAGGTGCAAAAACCAATAAAGTTACTTCGTGTGATGTTGGTTTGGGTTACATGCTATTACCTAAAGTTTTCCCTTGTCCAAAAATTGTCTTGATTTGTGTAGAAAATTATGATGAAGAAAGAAAAGAAATTGTGAATAAAAAAAATCAGGAAGAAATTTTATCAATAACCTAGGAAGAATTTCTCAGTTTGCTAGAGCTAGGGTTTGACTGACAAAACTGTAATGTCCATATTGATCTGGGATTGTTGGTAGAGCAATATGAGGCAATCCTGCCAAATGCAAAAGATTAATTTATCTAATAGTTACAGAGGTAAAGGCTTTGTTGGGTGAGAACTATAAGCCTCCTTATGATTTTAACATTTTTGTGCCATGGGTTCAGGATACTATATCCTCGCTAGCATTTTTCTTGGGACTAGAAAATAATAGGGAAGTGGGTGCCATCATTCTTCAATTCATTTGGGATATCCATAGTGTTAATGAACCAGTAAGATATAATTTTTTTGGACACGTGGTTCAATCGATGCAAGAACAATTAGCATTGATTAAAAGAGGCAATTCTAAGATATTTAGGTTCACAACCTACTTGTGCTATCTTTTGCTAGTCGAGCATGTTGCAATATTAATGAGCAACAACAACAAGCTTGAAATTCAGAGGGGGACAAGTACTCCAATATATAACTGGACACCTTAGATAAGAATGTATGATAACAGAAGGAATTACAGTAATTTTGTAGACTTCTTTTTGGCACCATTGTACAAAAAAATAACAAGCACTCCAATATTCAGATTGTTTGCTTCATGTAGGGATTGCATCCAACTTGGAAGCACAATTCAATTGGTTGAATGGTACTTAATGGAAGAATACATTGTACTAAGGTTTTATGGTTTAGAATTGTAACCCCACAAACTTACAATGCATGTGACAAGTAGGGTATTTGCTGTAGAATATGTAGTACAACTAGAGAGCACATTTAGACTCTTCGTTGGCCAATTGAAGAAGAGCATATTCCCTTCCTTACCTTTCTCAATTGGAGGGTTAACATTTGAGAGAAAGGCATTCAAAGTGGAAATTTTTTTTAAAGATATTTTTAAATTTGATTTAGAGTGGTACTGGAAGTATGATCCACTCAACATCATTCAAACAATGCTTATTGCTAATAAGAACTCTGCAAACTTATTTCAACCAATAACTCTCCAGGGATGGGGAGTTAGAGTGGAACTAGCAAGGACTGGAAAAAAGTATATAGAAAACGGGCAATCATTGTGGAAAAAATGGGTTATAAAGGTGGTGGTTTGGGTCCCATGGGAGAAGGCATCTGGAATACAATTGAGATAGAAAAAATTGCTTATGATCATGGTGCAGGCCTTGGGTTTGAATCTACTAGTACTACAATTGGGTCTAATAGTGGCACTAGTGCCAGTGGGACTAGCCAACTTATACAAGTTCCCTCTCTAAAAAGGGAACTAGAATCTACATAGAATCCCATAGAAGATGATAGTGTCAAGAAGAAAAAGCTTTCCACTTCTAGAACACTAAAAACAATGACATTCAATCCAAAAGAACTATTTGCAGTTTTAGGTTCAACAAAACCCTCTAGAAGTTTAAATCCTCAAAGAGCATTAGCTAGATCAATAGGCATTGCAAGCTCTACCTCTAGTTCACCTTTCAAACATTCAAATCCTTCTGCAACACATATTTTCATTTCAAAGATTTCTATAATAAATTTGTAGAAACAATAACCAAGAATAAGGAAATAAAGAAGACATTGCAAACTCGTAACCTTAATGCAGCTGTAGAGGAACAACCTGCATCCAATAGGGTTTTACCAACATATGACCCAAAAAGAGATATGATGGAGTTGATGGTTGTTATTCCACCAAAAAAAGATGGAAACACACCAGAGAGTCAGATAGGAGTTAGATAGATCCATCTGAATTTCAAGTTAGTACTCTCCAAATGGATTTTTCCAAAGTTAAAAATATGGAAAAAATTAATGTGTCAAATTCTACAAACCAAGTGGTCTATAGTGCACTGCTAAAGCTGGAAAGAGAGAAAAGCAAGCTCGAGAAAAATATAGAAAAGTTACAGGCAGACATTGGCAATGAAAAAGAAAAGAGGAAAGCTTCAGAGAACAATTTGAAAGAATTATAGAAAAAGATTAAAAAATTGACCTCTACATCAGCAGGTACAGAGTAGGAACATGCATAGGCACTAGCAGTAGTGAATGAACATGAGCAGGTAGAGCTGAAGGCACTGAGGGGAAAATTGGCAGAAATTAGTAAAAAACTAGAGGAAGAAAGAGTCAGTTCAGAAAAGTTATTTAAGACTGTGGAGAGTAATGCTACCTCCAACCATGAATTGCAAAAGCAATTGGACTCTCAGGTGGATAAAGCCAATCACTAGGAACACAAAGCAGTGGAAGAGAAAAAGAATTGTGAAAAAATGGCAGAAGAACTAAAGAAGGCCAATAATACAATTCAAACTTTAACAAATACTAGTAACAATTTAGTGAAGATTGCAAAAGAATACATTTGGGGCCAAATATTGGTGATGTCTAATAGCTTGTATGAGTGGTTTGAAATGCTGCAAAGTATGAGAGTATGTTATTTGAAGCTCCATAAGAACATTGAATAGAACATGGATGTTGTCAAGAAAGAAAAGGAAGAAAAAGATATTATGCAACAACTCTACAGTAAGAGTGATAGTTATCTATCAAACAAGGGAATTAGCAACCACCATGATGCCTCAGTAAAGGTATCAAGTATCATTCAAAAATGTGAGAAGCTATGGGAAGCATAGGAATTGGATGACAAAGATAAGAAGAAGATCAAAAAGATGGGACAAAGGAAAGTGAATATGGAAAGTCTTGGTTTGCCTAAGGGATTTGATGCAAATAACTTCATTTCAAGTGAAAATTACAAAATAAGGTTGTAGGACAAAATAAATATTGATTTACACTTTCTTCCTACAGACATATCTCCTAATACATTCATGGAATTCATCAAACCAGTGAGAACTTTAAATGGAGTTTTAGAAGCAACAGTGTTGTCAAGTCACACTTCCAAATATGTATTGCTAATGAAGTTGTAGGAGTGTGACTATACTATGAACCAAATTGTTCTGCCATCAAAGGATGTTTGGAATGGCCTACAAAGATTGCTTTGAATTTTGAACTATTGCAAATTTTAATATATTGAAAATGAATACAAAACAAATTGTGCTCTATCTAATTTTCATGTTTTCCAATTCGATGTATGTTGAGTTACTCTATTTTATTCAGTTATTCTTAGTTGATTTACTCTGTTATTGTATCCTCTTAAAATGGAAGCACTTCCATGATAAGAGTGTTTAGCCCTCTGAGTGAGTGGTCTAGGTCATGTCAAGCACCTCGAATCAGCTCTTTTCTTAGATCATACTTGTTCTCCTCATTCTACTTCTATCTGTCCCTGATTTTCACTTCATATATGCATTTCCTAGCATTCTAGGTCAGGATCTTGAGGTTTTTGACCATAAGGTCAAAGTTGACCTTATGGGGTCAAATTTGACCTTTATCCTAACTTGGTCAGGATCAACCTTGACCCTGACATGGTTAGATACAAGCTCGTCCTTGACCCCCTGTCCAAATTTCAAATTTCCTTGATTTTCGGGTGTTGGGTTTTGAGGATATTTATTTTCCTGCCTCCGAGTCAGCCATTTCGGGTTTCAGAATGGTAAATCCTTAAATTGCATTTAATCTAGGTATATTTTCTAAAGGTTAGGACCTAATTGAGATTTAATTCTCCAAGGTGGCCCCTCTAGAGGATTGTGCCCTAGTTCACTATAAAAGGAGGCCTTCCTCTCTCATTTTCTCCATCAAGTTTCCAAGCAATTTCATGATCAAGGCATCAAGTTTGCAATCTCCTCTCTCAAGCTCTCAAGGTGATCAAGAAAGCATCCATTCAAGGATTCAAGTCCTCTTCTCCATCTAAGCTCTCCATTGAAGATCAAGGATTCAAGCATTCAAGCCATTGAAGGGATTTGGTTCAAGCATTCAAGATTCATAATTCAAACACTAGATCTAGCCATCATGATGGTGTGATCTTCCTTCAAGATCCTTTGTTCATATTCAAGCTCCATTTTCATTCTTCCCTCAAGGTGGATTCCAAGCATACAACATGGAGGTTTGATTTACATTTATTGATGTTATGTTCAAGCTTTCATATCAACATACTTGATTACATTTCAAATACAATTGCATATCTATTGAATGTCATAGCTTCATTGTTAGATCTACTTCTACTACTTGCTAGCATTCTCCATTTCAATTTCAATATTAAGCTTGATTCCAAACCAGGGTTTGAACAAGGCAAACCCCCCAAACAAACAACAAAACCATTTTTCTTGTAGGTACAGGTGCAGAATTTCAGATTTGAGAGTAGATTGGATACCCTTTTCGGTGAACTTTCAGGATCTACGAACAAATTCAGAATCAACCTTCAAATAAAGAATGTAGCCTTTGACCTTTTATGAGGGTCAAAGACTACCTGCCATTGGAAAGACAAAACATTTCTGGGTTTTCTTCATCTCATAATTTCTAGTATGAAACATGTTATAGGATTGCCTGAAAGTACACACAGACATCAGAAATTGGCATTTTCCAGATTTGCCCTAATTTTAGGTTAGTATTTGTATTTCAATTATTTTAGATTTCAAGCACAATTTTACCATAGGGAAATATAGGGTTTTTCTCTCTCTTTCATACTCTCCATAGATTGATTGAATTGTGTATTAACCTTTAGGTTGATCAAATTGGATGTCTCCTTTGGGAATTTGGATTTAGGAGTGGATCTCATATTTCCTCCATACATTACATTAAATAGAGGTGATTCAATTTTACCCCTATTCATTTTGGTGAACCCGACACACTTATCCCTCTTCTTTTTGGAATTAGATGCCCTATTGTGTTTGATTTCCTTTTTCATGCTTATAAGTTTCATTTGAATGCATTGGGATATATCTAGATCTATTTTCTATGCATTTCTTTATTTGTTATCATGTTGCACAAGTTGTTTCAAATTTTGGGATTACACAACATCCTCCTCTTACCTTACCATTGCATGATGTTACACCTAGAAAGACTTTATCTAGTGCATGTGATGTTGCTTTGACCTGTTTTGAATTACCTTCTAAGGATAAATTAGAGCAAGAAGATGACTTTAATCTATCTCTCCATCATATTTCTCTTTATGGATATGAGTTGAGGATTGATGTTAATTATTCTCCTAATACATCTCTTTTCTATGAGCTTACTTTTGAATATAATTTACCTTCTTTCCTGTCTAGGGATCCTAAAATGTGCTTTATTGGTAGGGATGAACCTTTGGATTTGGATGTTGATTAATCTCTTCCTCATGACACCATTGTGGATTATCCCTTGGATAAAGAAATTGACTTATCCCCTCCTCATGAAGATTCTTTGATACAAGAGGGTGACATATTCATACATGATGATAACTCTTTTTCTAAAACACACTCCCCTTATGTAGACATTTTAGTGAAAGAAGATGATATCATAGATGCTTTACCTCCATTTGAGATTCCTTCTAGTGATGAGGCATTAGTGGAGAATGATATGAATTCCCTTAATGCTCTCCCTTTTAGTGATGATCCTATGGAGAATCAAAATCTTACCTCATCTCCTCCTCGGATGTCCTCTTTTCTTCCTTCTTGTGAATCTATTTGTAGTGTTGAGACAACTAAACTGGTTTATCCTAAACCCTTGTTAACTGTCAAAGGTTTTCCTCACATTACTATCAAAGGTAAACCTATGGAGTCTTTCAATGATCAAGATTCTATAGCTCAAACTTATCATACAAGGAATAACCTTCAACCTAATCTGGTGGTTTCTACTTCCTTGCCACCTTCTCAACCTATTCTTCCTCCTCCACCTTGTCTTCCTAGTAAGAAGTATGATTTGATAACCCAATTGAAAAATACCCCTGCCAAGATTTCTTTATGGGAGCTTCTTCAAACTTCACCTACCTACTATGAAGCCTTGCAAAAAGCTCTAGCAACTCTTCCTACTCCACCTCCTAATCAAGAGAACATCAATAACTTCTTACATTGCATGCACGCTACCTTAGGTCCTCCTAACATTGTATTTACTCAAAAGGATTTACCTTCTAAAGAAGTTCAGAATCAATATGATGCTCTTATGGTTGTTGTTTTTGTCAATAAAAGTATCATTCGTAGGACCTTGATTGATAATGTATCTGGGCTTAATGTTTGTAGCATGGACATGCTCAAAGAAATTAACGCCGATCTTTCAACTATTCAACCTGACAATGTTCCTATACGTGGCTTTGATAACATTGCTAAGAACACTTTAGGAATCATTACCTTGCCTATCAAAGTAGGACCGGTCATCCTGAATACACCTATTCATGTTATGCCTAGACCTCTCAATTATAACCTTCTTTTGGGTAGACCTTGGTTGGATGAGATGCATGCTGTTCCTTCCGCCCTCCACCATAAAGTCAAGTTTATACATAACAACAAGATGTATTCACTTCATGTGGATGATGTGCCTAATCCTTGTTTGAATATTCAAACCCACACTACTCCTATTCCTAATAGTAATCCTTCTTCCTCTAATGCTCTTCCTGACGATGATTGGGGAACCTTGGATTTTAATCCTACCTTTATTGGAGAGTACAAGGTTAATGATCTTGATTTTATGAAGAAACAAAGAGAGTTTGAACAACAAGTTTTTACTTCTAAAACCCTTTGTAATAACTTTGTCACTGCTTCTACCCACAATGAATATGTCAAAACCACTAAGGATGATATTTTGACTACTAAGGTTCCATTGACTCCTTTTGATATGGCTTCTTGTTATGGTCCTGGTTATCACTTCCTAGTTAAACAAGGATTTAATAGTCAAGGATATGGTAAGAATAAATAGGGAATTCAAATGCCCTTACACACTGGGGGCATGAGCATTCTTATGGATTAGGATTTAATCCTTGACAACAAATCAATGTTAACAATATCTCAAATAACATTTCAAAATATAATGAAACTATGAAGGAATTTGACCAAGAGGTTCTTTTGTCTAAACTCCTTCGTGCTAAGATGATTGCTAGACCTAAACGCAAAAAGAAACGTAGTCCACACTTGAAGACTCTTCCTTTTTGTTTATATCATAGATTTCACGATCACTCTACAAATGAATGTCAAGCTTTACATTATAAGATTAGGCAGCTCATTGATAGTAATGTTCTTTATATATCATGTGGCAATGAGTTGTATTTCAAACCTATTTTCTCTAAATAACATTTATGTTCCTATTATGGAACTCCACATTATATAAACAATGTTAGCCTAATCCTTGGGGGCTCATTGTCTTGTATAGTGTTGCAAATGATATAATAGGTCCCTTTCCATCCTTGTTCCTATGCTTGGGGGGCAAGGATGTCATCTCCTTCTTTTCTATCTTTTCAGGATTCACCTCTTTCCTTGGTTAAGTAATATCTATCTATTATGTGTTATCCAATCATACGTGAAAATTTTGGTTTGCATTGAGGATCTTTGTCCTTGATCGCAACCTATTTCATTGTTTGATATTGGGTTTCCATGGTTGATATATCTCTCACCTTGGAAACTGAATAGTGTGCTATCCCTCACAAGGGTTACCTTTTTTACTTCTTGCATGATATATCTTTGCATTCGTCTCTTCCATGACCTCATAGGAGCTGTGACCTTCTTGGCTTGGACTGGGTGTTGTCTGTGGATATTGTCTTGTTGTTGAAGAAGGCTTTATCCTTGTTATTTTATTTCTTTAACATGTCAAAATAGTATGTTTTTGCCATATTAAGGAGGGGGGCATATATACGGCCTTCCTCATTCTATATTATGTATTTTTGTTTAAACCTTTTGTTTTGTAGCATGCTAAATCTTGAAAGGTAACACACATAAGTTGCTAAATCCTAAAAAGACATGCATTCATATGCTAAATCTTCTGAAGGTAACACACATAAGTTGCTAAATCTTGAGGAGACACGCATTTCATATTCATAGTGATACAAGAAGGTGGATCTATGATTATTCCAAAAGCCATCAGAAGATGCATTACAATTGTAAGCACAGTTTATGGGTGAACCTATTGGGCTCTCCCTCCAGGGTGATTCATGGTAAGGTGGGCATCTTACTAGGCGAGGTAATCACTCTTTTTCCCTTTCTCTTTTTTCGCTTTCATGCGAGTAGGACTAGATCATGAAGCTATGTCATTTATAGTGTTGTTCTTGTCTTTCTTATGTAAACATTTATGCTTTTATGATAGCTTTCCAAATATGATGTTAGTATAATAAATGTTTCTTAGCAAGGTTTCTTATGCTAGTTGATTTGAGTTTGTTTTAGTACTAACCCCTCTTTTGTGTCCTTTTGTTTTTTTCACCCTCATACGCGTATGTTGAGTTAGAATCCTTAGCCTGGGGGCTTGTGTCCCTAACTAAGTGTCATTCTATCTTGTTTCAAATCCACTAGGATCTCTTCTTCCTTTTCCTTTACCAAGAGTATACATCAAGTCCATACTCTTGCTAAAGTGGGGGCTTAATGTATCATCCTAAAATGGAAGGACTTTCATGATAAGAGCATTTATCCCTCCGAGTGAGTGGTATGGGTCATGTCAAGCACCTAGAATTGGCTCTTTTCTCAGATCATACTTGTTCTCCTCATTCTACTTCTATCTGTCGCTGATTTTCACTTCATATTTGTATTTCCTAACATTCTGGGTCAGGATCCTGAGGTTTTTGACCATAAGGTCAAAGTCGACCTTATGGGGTCAAAGTCAACCTCTATCTTGACCTGGTCAAGATTCACCTTGACCTTGACCTAGTCAGATACAAGCTCATCCTTGACCCCCTATCCAGATTTCAAATTTCCTTGATTTTTAGGTGTCAGGTTTCGGGGATATTTGTTTTCCTACCTTTGCGTCGGCCATTTCGGGTTTTGGAATGGTAAATCCTTAAATTGCATTTAATCTAGGTATATTTTCTAAAGGTTAGGACCTAATTGGGATTTAATTCTCCAAGGTGGCCCCTCTAGAGGATTGTGCCCTAGTTCACTATAAAAGGAGGCCTTCCTCTCTCACTTTCTCCATCAAGTTTTCAAGAAATTTCATGATCAAGGCATCAAGTTTGCAACCTCCTCTCTCAAGCTCTCAAGGTGATCAAGAAAGAATCCATTCAAGTAATCATCCATTCAAGCATTCAAGTCCTCTTCTCCATCTAAGTTCTCCATTGAAGATCAAGGATTCAAGCATTCAAGCCATTGAAGGGATTTGGTTCAAGCATTCAAGATTCATCATTCAAACCCTAGATCTAGCCATCATGATGGTGTGATCTTCCTTCAAGATCCTTTGTTCATCTTCAAGATCCATTTTCATTCTTCCCTCAAGGTGGATTCCAAGCATACAATCATGGAGGTTTGATTTACATTTATTGATGTAATGTTCAAGCTTTCATATCAACATACTTGATTACATTTCAAATATAGTTGCATATCTATTGAATGTCATAGCTTCATTGTTAGATCTACTTCTACTACTTGCTAGCATTTTCCATTTCAATTTCAATATTAAGGCTGATTCCAAACTGGGGTTTGACCAAGGAAAACCCCCCAAACAAACAACAAAACAATTTTTCTTGTAGGTACATGTGCAAAATTTTGGATCTGAGAGTAGATTTGGATACCCTTTTCAGTGAAATTTTAGGATCTGCGAACAAAGTCAGAATCGACCTTCAAATAAAGAATGTAGCCTTTGACCTTTTATGAGGGTCAAAGACTACCTACCGTCAGAAAGACAAAATATTTTTGGGTTTTCTTCATCTCGACATTTCTAGTCTGAAACAGGTTGCATAATTGCCCAAAAGTACACAGAGACATCAGAAATTGGCATTTTCTAGATTTTCCCTAATTTGAGGTTAGTATTTATATTTCAATTATTTCAGATTTCAAGCACAATTTTACCATAGGGAAATATAGGGTTTTTCTCTCTTTCATATTCTCCATAGATTGATTCGATTGTGTATTAACCTTTAGGTTGATCTAATTGGATCTCTCCTTTGGGAATTTGGATTTAGATCTCATATTTACCCCATACATTACATTAAATAGAGGTGATTCAATTTTACCCCTATTCAGTTATATGCTATTGGAATACAAAATTTTATTCAGGAATTTCAAATTCAAATATGAATGATCATTGATGATACGATACAAACTACACTCTATAGTAATAATACTCTTTGTTCTCAAATTTTAATGATGAAACATAATACATTATTGCTTTTCTAAAATGAACATTGAATGATAGGATATAGTAGTTAATAAGTTCAAAAAATACCTATTGATTGCTATTGCTAATTTAGCAGAAATTTCCTAAATTTTCCAATTCATCTCTATGTCGTCATCATCATCCAATTCTGGTATTCCAGTTTCTTGATTGTTCTCCTCATTTTCATTTGTGTCTTCTTCACTCTGACCTTTGCTTCTATGACTCCCATCACCACTTGTACTTGTTCCACTCAGAGTCATTGTCAGAGATTGGTTAATGGTGTTGCCCAACCCTCTTCTTTTGCATCTTTTCTTCTAGATTTCCATTGCTTTTTGATAAGGAAAAGTATTGACATCATACCTAGATGTGTAGACCCTCAAGCATGTTTCCAAATTCTTGTCTAGTTTGTTTCTTAGCTTTGATTTTAGGAAGCCCAAAGCACTAAAAACTCTCTCATCCTCCACTAAACCCAATATCATGGTTTGACATAGATCAGAAAGCTTGAAGAACTCTAAAATTTCTTCACGCAACATTGTGCTCTATTTTAGTTCTATCCAAAGCCTTATTCTTGAGTCCTCTTCATGTGGGTTATGCATTAATTGATATTGATGCTTCATAGTCTTTACAAAAGTTCTTGATTGCTGTCTAAGAATACCCTCATCTAAAATTCCATTGATAGTCACTCCATTGAATTCTATAGAATTGCAAAATTCCTTTATCAAAGTCAACAACCTATTATGATAATCTTCCTTAGAGTTTAAGGACCAATATTGAGGAAACACAATTGCCATGGCCTCAAGCATTTTTTCATATGGGAATCAGGATCTTATTTCAGAGGAAAACTTATGGGCTATGTCCCTTGCATTACCTATTATAGAATCGACGATCTTGGTAAACTCTTCCCTTGTAACTCTTGTAGCTCGCTTCTTTGGGGCACTGTAGTACATTGGTATCTGAAATCCCTTTACACAAACACATAAATCCCCATTTTCAATGATGTTTAAATAATTATCAAGATTTTCCAAATTTGTTAGTTTCCACCAGTGATTAAATCTTTCATCAGATAAATTTAGGTCATTTCGATAGAGACTATCAAGGGCTTGGCATGACATTTTACGAAAGTAAGCATATTCTGCAATATACATGGCTCTTTGCTAGGATTTTTTCATAATGAACATCATTTCTTCTAGCATGGGAAGAAGAGATGGTAAATTCAAAAGTGCCTCTATATTTCTTAACCTCCAAAGCAGGTTGCCACATCTCTGATTTTTTGCATTGTCCCAGTTTTTGTACATCAGTCCAATCAAAGATTGATATTCAGAAAAAACTCGATGCACTCGTCCATCCAAAGAGATCCATCTGGTATCAAAATCTTTAAGAAGCTTGTTTCCATTGGTAATTCCATCAGCAAAGTGTTGAAATTCCCTAAAATTTTTGGGATTTCGACAAAAATATGAGTACAACTCTCTTACTAAATCTTCAACCTTGTTTACTAAAGGAAACTTCTTCACAACTCTAAAAGAAAGATTCATCCTGTGGGCCATATAGTGAATTCCAACAACATATGGTGAACAAGAAGCTTGCATCTTTGTGCAAAGACCACTCCTTTGACCTTGCATTATTGAAGCTCCATCCGCTCCAACACAGATAAACTTCTTCGCTATTGTCAATTCATCCATACCTCCATATTCAATTAAATGGATCTTTACTAATTGAAATAAAGTTTCCAATGTCATATTGTCCCTCAATTTTGCAACAGTTAGTAGATGTGGTTGGTAGACATTATTTTGTACAGTATAAACATGCATGCATACCCACGATGTATTATCTATTGTCATAAATTTGTCTAAGGACAATGCAATAAAGGTTGACTCTTTTATTTTTCTCTGTACATCCTCTATTTCAACCTGGGCAATACAGCTTGCCAATTCTCATCCACTGTTTATTGACCAATGAGTGATAGGATAGTTAGGAACTTTCATAAAGTGTAACAAACCACTCATTTCTGGATAGTCTATCATTGGACGCTCTCTGCTCAAAATATGGAAAACATTACTTAATTGAATAGTTTTTCCACGTTCTTCTACTTCACTTGCTTTTGCAAAAATAACATTAATAGAACCTTGAACTTCACCAGGTTTAGTCTTAAATTTCTAAAACAAATAATATTCCTCAGCATTCCTTTTATGTTGACATTTCTCCTTTGTTTTATATCTTACCACTTTTATTTCCTTTCCATCTATAGTTGAGGTTTCATAAACCTTACCAACATGTTTCTCTATGGTGTCTAGTTTAAGCTACAACCACTTTTCCTTTTTATACTTCCAACTACAAATCATACATCTACATTCTATTGGTGGCTCACCCACAATTGGATTGTCCACAAGTTCAATGAATAGATAATTTTCCACCCAATCAAATTTAAATCTCCTTGGCATCTCCCATTGACAATTAGTTTTTTCTTTTGATTTTCCTCTCCTTGCAGTGATACTGTTAATTGAACCATCATCATCACCGAAGTCGATTGATTCATCCTTGTACTGGTTATTTATTTAAATTCTTCTTCAAGGTCATCTTCATCAGAGATATTAGATTCAACAACTTCATCACCAGATTTATTAGGCTCCCCAATTTGTTGATTAGACTCCTGTGTAGGTTGAGATTGTACAGGTTCCTTTGATGACGTACCTTCCTTAGTTTGACCAACACTATTGCATCTGCCCCCACCAAAGTATGAAGATATATTGCTACATTTTGTTGGCCTCTCTTGGACATCTCCACCTTCAATATTCCTCTTCCTGTTTAACTTTGACTATGACATCTCCAACAAATTAAGTCTGTAATAAAATTTTACTTGAATAAGATACTACAGACTCGTAGTCATTTTGATTTGCTATCGATCACAATTGTGAGCTCAAAATCAACTAAATTTTTGTACTACTAAATCTCTTGAAGTCTCCTTCTCTCCAGCATGTTTCAATAATGAAACTCATATCTCTTAAATAGACAATGAAAAGTAAACCATTTTCATATCAGCCATCATATTTTGCCTCATAATCTCCATCATCCATTTTGGTGAAGGGGCTGACAATTGCTTATGATAACAACTAATATTTGGTGAACCTTGTGTAATTTCAAATAATTGACTGGGTGAATAGGGCAGGAATTTGGGACATGATTATGTATGATGCATGGAGAATTGGGTCCTAGTGCAAATAAAAATTTCACTTGGGACAATGGGCCTTTGGCGAATGGTGATCCTTGATAAATACACCCAATTTAATTTGTGGTGAATAAGAGTAAAATACAATAGAAATATGGATGAAGAACCCAACTACAGTAGTGAAATTATGTAAAAATAGTGGCAAATAATCTAACCACTAAACATGTCTTTTAGAAATTTTAGGCAAACCGGTCAACCGGTATATGAGCATTTTATTCGCCAATTTCTATACGCTGATCGGGATATATGCACCAATTGTGAATAATTGCCACTAAAAAAATCTGTGATATCGAAGCACCTAGAAGACATGTTTGAAGGAGATACACAAGCAAAGAATTCACACAAAAGACATGGAAGAAAAGATATAATGCATTAGAGATGCTACCTGAAGAAGACATCATAGCTTACAACCAAATGATTAATGAAGCAGTTGTTGGAATTGGGAACAATGGTGGAGAGATCTCAGAGGAAGAAATTATGGATAAGTTGATGACTACTCTTAAAATAGAGTATAAAAACAAGATCAACATCCTTGATGAGACCATGTAGCTTACAAAAAATTTTAAGAGAGAGACATTGATCAACAAAATTTCAGCTTTTAAGATTTCAAGATTGAAGATAGAATCTAAAAGTGAGACAGCCTTCAAAGCATTAGTCCATGGTAAGAAATCTGTAAACACTTCTGGTAATTTTGATGATGATGATGATGAAGAGAAAGTACTAGATGATTTCATTGCTATGATTTCTAAAAGAGAAAAGAAAGGAAAAGGAAAATATGAAGGTCAATTTCCATTTAAATTCTTTTCATGTAATAAGATTGGTCACTTTGCATCTAAGTGTCCCACAAGAGTTAAGAAGTTCAAGAATAACTACAAGCCTAAGTATACAAATGAATGTTACTATGTAAGAAGTGATGAAGGTATTTTCCTTGGTTACTCTACTAAAAGAAAAGCTTATAGATGTTTTAATTTGAGATTGAAGAAGATCATTGAAAGTGATCATGTTAAGATTGATGAAAATTTTATGGTTCAAGAAAGATATCATGATTATGCACCTATGATTGAAGAAGAACCCAGTCCTTCCACTAGTGAGACAGTTGTTGAGGAAATGTTTGACAATATTGATGTATTATTCAAGGACCCTGAAACAAGTGAAGAAGAAACTTAGAAGGTGAATGAGACAGCATCACCTAAAGTTCCAAAGTTTACATCTAGATATCACTCTAAGGATGACATCATTAGAGATTAGAGTGGAAAGTCAAAACAAGATCAAAAGAAAAGAGTTCAGAAGATAATGAAGCAGTATGTTTACTATCTCAGATTGAACCTTTAAGTGTTGAAGATGCATGTAATGATTTAGATTGGCATGAGGCTATGAAAGAAGAACTAGATCAGATTATTAAGAATGATACTTGGGAACTAGTCTCAAGACCCAATGATAAGAATGTGATTGGAACCAAGTGGATATTTAGAAACAAGATGAATGAAGATGGTATAGTAGTAAGAAATAAAGCAAGGTTAATATGTAAAGGATATACGCAAAGAGAAGGTATTGATTATTTAGACACATTTGCACCTGTGAGAAGATTAGAAGCCATAAAATTTTTTCTAGCTTAAATGCAACAGTAAAAAACTTCAAAGTTTATCAGATGGATGTTAAGTCAACATTCTTGAATGGAGAGTTAAAGGAAGAAGTATACATTGAGAAGCTAGAAGGATTCACCCTATTAGACAGACCTGATATGGTATACAAATTGAAGAAAGCCCTTTATGGACTTAAGCAAGCCCCTAGAGATTGGTATGAGAGACTTGATGGATATCTAACAAAAATTGGATTCAAAAAGTGAGCAATAGATTGTAATCTATTTATAAGAGAGACATCTGAAGGTTTACTTCTTGTAGCTATATTTGTTGATGGCATTATCTTTGGGGGTAATGAAAAACTTAGTGCAGAATTTGCTAAGGAGATGCAAAGTGAATTTGAAATGAGCATGGTTGGACCTATCAAATACTTCTTGAGATTAAATGTGTAGCAGACAAAGAAAGGTATTTTCATTAATCAGTCTAAGTATGTGAAAGAGATATTGAAAAAGTTCAAGATGGATGATTGAAAGCTAGTGGGTACACCTATGATAACATGATGCAAGCTTACAAAAGAAGATGATTCCCCAGTAGTAGATATAACATTGTACAAGTCTATGATTGGTAAACTCATATACCTTACTCAAACTAGACCTGATATTTCTAATACAGTTGGCATAGTTGGAAGATTTGCAATAGAGCCTAAACAAAGTCACTGAATGGAAGTAAAGACAATATTCAGATATTTGCAGGGTACTATAGATTATGGTCTATGGTATCCTAATTTAGAAAATGTTGAGCTTCATGTATATACAGATGCAGATTGGGTAGGATGTGTTGATGATAGAAAGAGTACATTAGGAGGAGCAATGTTTCTTGTCAACATACTTGTCACTTGGACAATAAAGAATCATAATTATATTTCTCAGTCAATAGTAGAAGCAAAGTATGTTGCAGTAGCTTTGAATTGTTCTACAATTTTTTGGATCAAGAAGAGGATAAAGGATTTTTGAATTTAGATTGATTAATCTATTGTTATTCATTGTGATAACACTAGCACTATCAACATGTCAAAGAACCCTGTGATGGATGCAAAGACAAAACACATAGAAATTAAATATCACTTCCCAAGAGAGAAAGTGGTAGAGAAAGAAGTCAAGTTGGACTATGTGAGTACTAAAGATCAGTTAGCAGACATATTCACAAAGCCTTTTCCAAAGGATACTTTTGAGTATCTCAGGGAGAAGTTGGGAGTAATTCCCTTCCCTGATTCTACCTAGAGAAAGAGGAAAGAGCATCAGTCCTCAGGGACTGATGGATGGTTGACTACTCTACTTCAGGAGTAACTAGAGCTAAACTATTTAGTGCCCTTTTCCATTGATGTCAAAGGGGGAGTAGTATATAGTCATGAAAAATAGTATTAAAGGGGGAGTAGTATTCAATCATGGAAGCAATTTAGCTAAGGAAATGGAGAATGTTGAAGAATATTGCAGAAGATGGAGGATTCATCATTGGGGGAGTTTTGATGAGGAAATGGAGAATGTTATAAAATAATTATTCATTTGGATTGGTGGTGTTTTTCATTCCATATGTTGCCATCAATTCCAACGGGGGAGATTATTTAAGATTTTCCAACAGGCCAGTGATGACTGTATGTTTGTCATTGATGAAAACATATGGTAAGTAGCATGCATGGAAGACTAATGTAGTAATATTTAAGTATATGAATCATGGACATGTTATTAGCATGATATCATGGATGGAGAGGTTAATTGTTATTACAAACAGTTATGTAAAAACTTGTGTCAGCAATGTTCTTGACAGAGTTATAGGCAATGTTCTATGAGTGATTGTCCGTACAGTTATCATGGAGCCTTTCACATTTGGATATGTGATGGAGACATGTTAGTGTTGTTACATTCATGGATGAAGAGTCTGATGATCAGTAGAAGTGAAGTTATGAAGTCACTATTCACCAGTTGCAGTTTCATGTGTTTATCCAAAAGAGCCAATGTAGATTATATTGTTATAGGAGTTGCGCCTATCATTTCAGTATGCATTCTTAGATTAGTGATTGGAGAAGAGTTAAGAATGTTTGGTTAAGAGTGCAAGATGTAATTCAGCTTGAGGAGAAAGTATCAGTTAATTTGGTAGATCTGACAGTGTGTAGCGTGCATCTACACTTATTGATTTGGACAGGTCCTAGTTTGTGTTGTAAGCTTAGTAGAGCCGACTAAGATGTTATTGGAGAGTGTTATTGTTTCTCTAATATGATTTCAAGGTGGTTCCAATAGGATGACTTGATTATATCATTTAGAGGAGAGATACTTGTAGTTGGTCATTTTTGATTGCTAGAAGTATGGCATGAGAATAGAAGAGAAGTGCAGAGTAGAGAGTGAAAAGTTTTGTGTCATCAAGAAGAGGTTTATGTGACAGAGAAGATAGAGTGTGCTATTCATTGGAATTGATCAAGACAACAGGTCTACCTCATAGTTCACCAAAATCCAAATATATTGTGTATCTGTTATTCAGAAGGTTGTAGCCTTCACCCCTTTGAGTAGTGAGCTCTCGGATAGTGCATCCTCACCCCTAACAAGGTCAATCATAAAAGACTCCTAATAGGGTCTGACCTTTGACTAGGTCACTCTACTTATTTCATTGTAAGATCAATTCCTAACAAGGTTGTAAGATCTTCTAACAAGGATCATTATACACTAGTGTAGTTTATTAGTGGGTGTTAATTCCCACGGGGGTTTTTACCTATTTGGGTTTCCCCGTAACCAAAATATTGGTGTTGTGCTCAAGTGTTGTTTCATTGTGTTTATGCTTAATGTTTAAGTATAGTTAATTGGGTAAAGAATTGATACTTGTAGATAACTGATTCACCCCCCCCGTCTCAGTTATTTCTTGGGTCTATTCCTAACACCTCCTGCTCATCAGGTGATACCACTAGTTATTCCAAAGGTTCAGGCACCTAGTTCTGGTTCTAGTTTTCCTTCTACTTTGATGCCATCTTCTTCATCATGCCCATCTTCTTCAAGTTTTTTTCTATCATTATTTGTTCCATCTTCTTTGATGCCTTCTTCATCTGTTCCTCCACCATAGAATTTGTCAACATAGGGTCCTACCCCGGCCTTAGCATCATATGTTATATCACTTCAGACTAAAATGTTGATGATGCAACAGTAGGTTACTTAGTTGAGTTTGATGATGCAAATCTTCTTGACCATGATGAGTCAGCAGGGATTACAGGAAAGCTCAAGTTGTCCTCCAGATAGTGCTCCTAGTCATAATGGTACCAATGGTATTGGTGACTCAGTCAGTTGAGACATGACATGACATATTTCAGTTGTTTTGTACTTTGATGATATATGATCTTATTCTCTTGTTGATATTGGGACATTGAACTCTTATTGTATTATTTGATTTAGTCATTGTTGTTTATGCTGATACTTTGATACTTTGATTATCTGGATATTGCTTTTATGATTATTTGGTGGACTCTAATACTCTGCTTATTTCATGATGATGTTATAGACTTTGATACTCATTTTTTATAGCTTTCACTATATATGATGTCATGATGTGTTGGATCTCTTTTTCAGGTGTTTTAGCATGATATGTAGATCTAGATGATTATATCTCTTATATGCTTTGTTTTATGTTTTTTAGAATGCAGTTTTCAAAATGTATGCATATGTTCTATTGATGCTTAAATGATTGTCTTATGTATGATAGAATAGATGGATGAATGCAATGATATGGATTCTAATGATTAATTCTATGATTTATTTTTGATGAATGCAATGATATATATATATATATATATATATTAGATGAAATTAATGAATAATGTATATGGATGGTTTTATGAATGCAATAAAATGATATGTAATGATGTGATGTAATGATTGATATGTGATATGATATGGATATATAATGGTAAATGATTCTAGATGTTACATGATATCGATGATAGTGCAAATGCAATGCTTTTGATGGATGATGCGATGTTTCTAAGATGACTGAAATGAGATGCACCTAATGATGGTTATGATATATTTTGAAATGGAATGATTTAGTGGGTGTAATGATGTGATGATTTTGATCTAATGAATGTAATGGTAATGCACTTAATGGATGCAATATGGATGATTTGTTTTGCAAAGATTGGTGTATTCTAAAATGAAATGAATCTTTGAATGATGCAATCTAATGCACTTAATGGGTTTTAACATGGATGAATGAATGCAATTTAATGATCTTAATATGATGAATGCAACCTAATGGTAATTGATGATAATGAATTTGGATTTAAAATGATATATGAAACCTAACGCAATTAATGATTCTAATGATAAAGATTAATGCAACTTATGCAATCAACCTAATGAGAAATAATGATAAATGATTTGTGCCATGATTTAAAATGCAATAAACTTAATGGTTTAAATGATGAAAATGCTTAAATGAATGTAAGATAAAATACATCTAATGCAATGATTTTTGATGATTTAATGTAATGTGCTTAAATGAACCTAAAAAATGCAAGTGAACTAATGGAATGCACTTTTATTTTTTATTTTTGGATTTCCAACACACTCGATCACATATAGTTTTTTTATGAGCTTTTGATTTTTGATTTGACTACACCCCCTTTCTTTTTTGTCAATTTTCCCTCTCGCCATCATAAACTAAGAAAGGAAAAATATACTAAATGCATTTAATCTAAAATGTATGCCACTAACTGTCATTATTCAAAAATTTGGATGTTGTAATCATCATTGAGCTTTTTATTTTTTTGGAATCCTGATTTTAATACAACCATCACTAGTTCAACCATGATGATATGAATAATTTTTTGCACTTCTTATTTTTCTTTCTCATCCTTCTTGTCTGGTATGACTATCACTGATTGCCACCAATCATGAGAGTGTGAATACCAATTTTGTTAGATTC
This sequence comes from Chamaecyparis obtusa, assembly GCA_027943335.1. Lineage (NCBI taxonomy): Eukaryota > Viridiplantae > Streptophyta > Pinopsida > Cupressales > Cupressaceae > Chamaecyparis > Chamaecyparis obtusa. Next base: position 1,596,742 of record BSBK01004314.1, on the reverse strand, counting down.
TATGTTGCAAGTGGATTTTGGTATTATGATATTGAAGATCAAAATATCCAAGGTATCCTTTTGTGTAAACAAACAAAGATCTCAGTTTTATTCTATGTACAAGTCCTCGATGACTCTTTGATGATCATGTCCTTAGACAAATAATACATTCTTTAAAACTTTGATTTAAGACAGTCATTCATAAATCAATAAGCTATCACACTTTAATCATAGCTTGTCTAGTTTAAAAACTTTCATCAATTCGCTAGAAAGACATGATTTCATCAATCAAGTCAACACTTAGAAAAAATTTTTTGCAATGTTTTTCAAATCCATATTTCAAGTGTAGTTCCATCCATTTCATATTTTTAATCCTGATAAAGATAAGGTCATGTAAAATCTCGGATCAAATTTTGTGTTTGGCTCAAATTGGATTAGAATGAGGATTTGGTTAAGTGTTTCTACTTGTACTTTTGATGATTTGATTTGCTGATTGATTGAAGTTTTCTTTTGATGAATCCTTTCTCCTTTTGAGTGGATTGCCCCCAGTTTGATATGATTTGGATGTTGACTTCAGACAATTTTTAGATTAGGTGACCAAAATCTTTAGGTACTTGCAAATACAATTATGGGGTTTTAGTATGCAATATATACAAATACTGGTGAATGTAATATTTACAAGGTGACCTTTAGGTATGTGACTAACTTGGACTTTCAATGGCACTTGTTTACTAGGTTTTCACCGATTGAATGTATCTTTCTTTCTTTTTCTATTTTTAAATCTTTTTTCTCTTTTTTTGCTACCAAGGTGCCTATTTGCTAGGTTTTCACCAAGATACTTTTTCTCTTTTTCAATTTTTTAGTATTTTTTTTTTCAATTTTTTTTTTGTATATATTTTCCATATCATCAAGATACCTATTTGCTAGGTTTTCACCAAGATAACTATTAAAATAATAACAAAATATAGAGAGACATAAAATTGTTTAATGCAATGAGCTAGGAATAAGAAGATTTACCATGAATAATCACAAAACTAGGAGCATTCACCAAAGAGAAAAGAAACAAAGGGAGACAATATTTTGAAGGGGGAAAAGCATTAAAAAACCCTTGTGATATAATGAAAGTGGCAAAAATGCCTAAGAATGAGAGAGAGAGAGATAGAGTGAGAGCTTAGCTCATACAATAATGTTCAAGAAGAGGAAGTATCTCATGTGAAGGGAGAAGGAGAGCCATCTCTTTTAATAGAGATGTGAGAAAGGAGTTACATTGTAACTCCCATTTCTATGTATGCCACATATCACTAGTGTGTGAGACAAGTGTAGGATTCCTCATAAGGAGGAATATCTATTTTCCTTAATAAAAGAATTACAAATATGACATGTCCACCCACTTGGACTAGAGGACAAATACAATAGGATACCTTGGTTTATCCTTTAAATACATATATATACCAACGAAAGATTAAATTCTAACACCCCCCTTTAATCTTTACTTGGGGTAATTACATCAATAGGTATCAAACCCAAATGTTTACAATGATTTTGAGATTTTTATTTTGAAAAAGTCTTCACTGGGATGTCTTTGGCTTGATCATCTTGCATGTCTTCAACTTATGCTTTGGAGCTTTAAAGGTACATAGGAATTTTGGCAAAGTGAATAGCATGTTGAGGGGAGCCCAAATCTTTAAGAGACCATTGAAATTTGTGAGATGTGTTTATGCATTGTGTATATTCATTTCTAGTAGAAAATATAGGTGGAGCATAATCAACACTTGAGCCTGCAATAAGGCAAAAATCACTAGTAGAGTGCCCATCATTGGGATCACCTAGTGCTAAATTAGTAACACTTTGGAAAAAATCATATTGTGAATCATGGGTCATAGAATCATAAATGCAATCTTCAGTTGCACAAGACAAATCTGTAGTGTATTCATCATAATAAGAAGCATTAATAGGAGAATTAATATAAGCATCATTATCATTAACCTCCACAATAATCATAGGATTAGTACTATCATCATGAATTTCATCTTGAGTAATAAACATATCTTGCAAAGTAGCATTAAGAAAGTTAGATATAATTTCCTCTTCTTGGTCAAACATATCATTAACATGAGAGCAAGGAGGAGTAAATAGATTATTACCATCATCATCATCATCACTGCTACTACTAGAAGGAACAAAATCATTAGGAGTATCATTACTATCTTTGTGTTCATCATTATCATTAGTATTATCCTTAATGTTAGGAGTAGAAACAAGAGGAACAAAAATATGGTTAGCTTTCAAATCAGGAACATAAAAACATTACCAGTTCCTTCAACTTGACAACCATAATTATCAGCTAAAGAAATAGTAATATTCATAGAATCAAGGTGCAAAGAATCAAAGACTTCCTTATGAGATGTAACATGTTGAGATGCACCACATTCAAGTGGTTTAGAAGCATTAAAACAGACAGTAAAAGTAGAATGAGATTGATTTCCATTAGATTTTCCATTTGAGTAGTTTTGAGAAGTATGTTGATCATCCTTTTGTTTCTTAAAACAATTATGTATGAAGTGACCATTTTTACCGCAATAGGTACAATGTGGCCTATTTGAATGATTACTATTATGATAGTTATTGGAAGGCCTAGAATTGTAATGATCATTAAATTTTTGGTTTGAGTTATTATTTGAATTATTAGTATTGTTTGATCTTTGATAATTTTGGTTATTTTGATTAGTGTTAGAAGATCTATTGTGACTTTGAGAGACATAGGCATGTTCGTGAGTTTTAATTATACCAAATTGAATCAATTTTGCTTCCTCTTGATGCAACATATTTTAAAAGATGACATAAGTTAATTGAGATGCTAAAGAAGGAATAGCTAATTGAGAGTAAATATTTGTAATAAACTGTTGGAACTGTCTAGGAAAACATTTGCGAATAATTATGTGGATTATCCTTAAATCAGAGAGAGTAACTTGTAAACCAGTTAGTAAAGCTTTAATTGAATCAAACTTGAGCAAGAAATCATCAATAGAGTTGAAATCGGTATACCTGAGGTCTTCAAGTTGGTCTTGAAGCTGGATTTTTTGAGTCTCATTTGCATTGTCATAGGTATTTTTCAAGATGTCCCAAGCTTGATGGGCTTCTGTACAAGTAGAAATTAAGACATACAATTTGGGACTCAAGGAGATCCTGATTAAACCAAGTGCTTCCTCATTTTTAGTCTACCAAGCAGTTTGGTCAACTTGTGGAGTAGAGGTTGCTGGTTTTGAACTGGCATTAGTTGCAATATCTAAAATATGTCTGAATCTAAAGATGAAGGTCATGTGCATTTTCCATTCATGATAATTTTCACTAGTTAACTTTATTTCTGGCATCAGGGTGGTCATGGTTAAATACAAAGATTTAATGAAAAGAACACCTAAATTAGAGATAAAAGAAAAACCTTAACACAATCTTAGAAAAGAAACTCAGATCAAACTATATACACTTGCATGCAACAACAAAAAACTATAAAAGCTTATGCTAAGGAGGCATGCAAGGAAAAAGACAACAACCAAAGGTAAAACTGAAACTAAGAACACTTAAGAGTTAACAGATCTCGGTTAAGCTGTTATTATTTAATAGATAACGACAAGAATCTCTTAAACTAAATAAACCCATTAACAAAAGAAAAGGAAACACAAACCTGCAAAACAAACGTTAATCAAACCAAAGAAAGAAATGCATACAGAACTAAGAATCCAAATGGATGAATAAAATAATGAAAAAAGTTAAATCTATTGAAGCCCAATTACAATCTCAAGAAAGACTATTGCAAGAAAGAAAAAGAACTAAATCTATTGAAGTCTATTTACCTGCAATGAAACGTAAGTTAAATTGAAGCCAATAAAAATACTCTTTGATAAAATCAAAGAAAGGCCCTTGAAAGGGAAATGAAATTTTTGAAATTCATAAAAAAAAAACAAATAGTACAAAAAAGTTGAACTTCACACCTGAGACTGTCTGAATACTAGATTAGGGTTTGGATCACCAAAAGAAGAATGACTACTGAGCTTGAACAAAAGGAAGATTTACTATAAGACTAATTAGTAACAACAGTACTCATTCCCCTGAAATATTCCTCAAACTTGATACATGAATTAATTATAATGATTCTGATTCATGAAACAGTTGTAAGACTAACAAGACTACTTTCAGAAAAAATCTCAACTAATTTAACAAAAGATACGAGAGATAATGCTAAGAGCTTACTAACATCAGACATACATGAATCAAATAAAAACACTAACTAGAGCTGCTAAAAGTTAAAGTCGGGCAAGTTGAAATAAAGGGGTTGTCTTAATTTAGAAAATTATTTCAAGCCTCTCAATCAAAGTTGCATGGACACAGATATGGATAGGGAATCAGATACGGGTACAGGTAAATTTTTAATACCCCCAATACTGCGCCGGTTACACCAGATATGAGGATGAAAAAATGGAGTGATTGCAGGATGGAGGGATACAAACCAAAGATGTGAATGAGGGTGTGGTGAAACACTAACATGCAAGAACACAACGAGATAAAAGAATTATCCAAACATAGTTGAGATCTTTTAGATCGAGGCCCAAACCAAGCCAATTCACTAATAGATCTAATGTGCTAGGAAACAAAAAAACAAAAAATAGTATTAATAAGATGGTCACAGTTATTTCTGCACTAATACGAAATTACTGAATAAATAAAAAATGTCTGTAACTCTCAGACATATCAAACACCCAAAAATGGTCTAAGAGCCCATTTCATCCATGATAAACAAACAATGTTCAATGTAGAAAAGACCCCACAAAATATGCGACTGCAAGACAAGAGAATATGCATTTAACGAACAAAGGCGCAATTTCCATGAAATGAATATGCCGAAGAATTTGAGATTTTTCAATTGCAATCAATAGATGCAAGACCAAAATTTCAACTTTTAAAATCATCCTCTGTGCCTGTACGTGCATAGGAGAAACACTTTGGGATCCTTCGAAGCACAACACTACAGGTATTCTTGTCAAAGCATCAGGTGAACTACAAACATTAAATGAAATATAAATTCTAGAACACTCTCCAACCTTTTTTTGAGATCGACCCACAAGCTCTATACATCCACAACACATGAAAAAAGAATATGAAACAATGCATGCAAAATGAAATGATTATAAATTGATAGGGAAAGAGAAATAAATGCAATGAACAAATTACACAGAATAAGCAAAAACATAACATGCAGAAAAGATGAAAGGGAAAGAGGAATAATGATTTATATAGATGAAGCTCCAAGCAAATAGCAGAGACTTTGGTTAACAATGAAGCAAAAAAATCTCTACAAGTTTATAGATCTGAAGCATATTTGCTAAGGATCCAGCTTGTCTTAGTGAAACAACATAAATTATATAACAATGGTCATGCAGTGACAAAGATTAAGAAACTAATATCTTCTGCAATACTCTATTGAAACTATATGGTGAAATTGTGAATGCCAGAGCAATGAAAAATTGACTAGAATTTTATAAAAAATAGAGCTAATTGTCCAATGCATGCAACCGAAAAACCAATACTTGCTTCCGAAGAATCTTTGAGACATAAAAAATAGCAACTTGCTAAAAAAAGAGATAATAAACTAGTAACAATGATGGGCAACGACTTTATGATTAGCTATGTTTTTTGTCTATTTTAAAGCTTTCAGAGAAAAATTAGAAACTAAATTAGTAATTAGTAATCATGAACTAAAATTTAAAATCAAAATAATTAAACTGAAAAAAAACAAACTATTCTAATATTCTATGATACTTGGATATTTTCACCAACTAAATTAGTAATGCATGAACTGAAATATATAAGATAATATAAATGAATCGATAAATACACTAATTGCAAAGAACTAAAATGAGATTCAAATCTCTCTAAACAACGTCTTTGAATTTGGAGTGCACCAAGATATGGTAGCTTCTTTACCTACACACTCAAAACATAATTAAACCAACTTGCTCTGATACCATGTTAAAATAATAACAAAATATAGAGAGACAAGAAATTGTTTAATGCAATGAGCTAGGAATAAGAAGATTTACCATGAATAATCACAAAACTAGGAGCATTCACCAAAGAGAAAAGCAACAAAGGAGACAATATTTTGAAGGGGAAAAGCATAAAAAAACCCCCGTGATATAATGAAAGTGGAAAAAATGCCTAAGAATGAGAGAGAGAGAGAGATAGGGTGAGAGCTTAGCTCATACAATAATGTTCAAGAAGAAGTATCTCATGTGAAGGGAGAAGGAGAGCCATCTCTTTTAATAGAGATGTGAGAAAGGAGTTACATTGTAACTCCCATTTCTATGTATGCCACATATCAATAGTGTGTGAGACAAGTGTAGGATTCCTCATAAGGAGGAATATCTATTTTCCTTAATAAAGGAATTACAAATATGACATGTCCTCCCACTTGGACTAGAGGACAAATACAACAGGATACCTTGGTTTATCCTTTAAATACATATATATATACCAAGGAAAGATGAAATTATAACAATAACATCTTTTGAGGATCATATATGAATGTTTTTGCTTTCTTCATGCTCAATTTTCCATTGTTTTTTATTTTTTCTACATTTCCAATTTGTTTGGTCTTTTATGCTTTTCAATGTTTTTTGTATTTTCAAGATCTCTTTTGACTATGTACAACAAATATGATGCTCCTCATCTAATTTTCTGATACTCTTTCATATGTCTCATGTGTAGAACCTCTTTAGATGAATGTTATTGATAGGTTCTTGTAGCTCTTCTCCATCACAATCTGCTAGTTTGTAAGTGCCAGTACCAAAAGACTCATTGATAACAAAAGGTCCTAACTAGTTTTCTTCCCATTTCCCTTTCTTTTCTCTTTCTACTTGGTTCTTGGGATTCTCGAGTAAAACTAGGTCACCTACTTGGAATGTCCTTGCTTTGACGTGCTTATTATAGGTTCTTGACATTCTATTTTGATGTACCTTTAAGTGCTCAAATGCTTGTTACTGTTTCTCATCTAGCAATTCTAGCTCATGCAGCCTAGCAACCCTATAGTCTTCTTCAGTTATCAACCCATGTAGCGATATTCTCAAAGATGGAATCTCTACCTCCAAAGGTAATACAACCTCTACTCCAAAAACTAAGGAAAATGGTGTAGCCCCTGTTGGTGTCCTAATGCTATTTCTATAAGCCCATAGAGTTGGGTTTATTTGGACATGCCAATCTCTACCTGAGTTATCCACAGTTCTCTTCAATATTTTAAGGATATTCTTATTCGTTGCTTCTGCTTGTCCATTACCTTGGGGGTAATAGATTGAAGAGGAATTATGTATCATGTGAAACTTTGTACACAACTATTTCAAATCCTTGTTTTTAAAGTGTTTAGCATTATCTGTGATGATGGCATGAGGTACACCATATCTAAAAATTATACAATTTAGTATGAACAAGGAGATTTTTTTTCCTATTGCAGTTGAAAAGGGTACAACTTCCACCCATTTAGTGAAGTACTATGTAGCAGTGATGATAAATTTATTCCCATTGGAAGATGGTGGGTAAATCATCCCATTAAGTCTAATCCCCATTGATAGAACAACCATGGTGTAGTCATTAGATGAAGCTCTTTGGCTGGTACATGTATCGAATTTCCATGGAATTGACACTTTCTACAAGTCTTTGCAAAATGGCAAGCATCTTTCTCCATTGCAGGCAAAAAATATCCTATCCTAAGAAGTTTCTTTGCTAGGGTTAATCCATTTGAATGTGACCCAAGGATTCCCTGGTGGATTTCTCTCAACACTACGTTCGAATCCTCTTTCTCTAAACATCTAAGAAGCATTTTGTCTATACTCTTACAATACAATGTTTTGGATATTAGGGTATATCGAGAGGCTTGGTAGATGAAGTAGCTTTTCTTTTGATTCCTGGTTTGGTCCATTGGTAAGATTTGGTCTTTGAGGTAAGTGTAAATGGCTCCATACCAGGGTGATTCATGTCTAGTTAATAAGCAGATAGTATGAGGATGGGTAGGGTCAAATGTGGGTTGTGCCACTTCTTCTACTAGGAATTCATAGCAAGCACTTTGATCTGGTAATTGTAGAAGTGATGCCAAACTTTCCATTGCATTTGTTGCTATGTTCTTCTCTCGTGGTACTTGCTCAAATGTTATAAGAGTGAAGTACTTTTTCATATTTTCCACCATGCTATTGTAGGGTACTAGCTTGTCATCTTTGGTTTGATATTCATCATTAATTTGATTAATGACTAGTTGGGAGTCTCCATAAACCTTTAGTTCTGTCACCTTCCATTCTAAAGCCAACTTTATGCCAATGACTAGGGCTTAATATTTTTCTATGTTATTGGTGCATGAAAATAATAATTTATAGGACTTTGGAATTGTAGACCCTTTTGGAGTTATCAAGAGTATGCCTTCTCTTGATCCATGTTGGTGTATGAACCATCAAAGTATAGTTGCCATGTCTTTGCCTCCACATTCACAATCTCAGAATCTGGGAATTCTACTTGAATTGGATGATCATCTTGTAGTGGCGATTTTGCTAGCTGGTCTACAATGACTTGCCCTTTAATAGATTTGTGATCTACATACTTGATGCCAAATTCACTCAACACCATAACCCATTTGGCTAGCCTTCCATTTAGTGTTGTTTTGCTAAGTAGATATTTTAGAGGATCTATCTTTGCAATGAGCCTTATCTTATGAGATAACATATAGTGGCATAGTTTTTGTGAAGCAAAAACTACAACCAAACATTCCCTTTCTATGAATGTGTAGTTCAACTCATATTTTACATGAGTTCTACTTATGTAGTAGATAGCCTTCTTTTTTCATGTTTCATCTTTTTGTGCCAAAAGTGACCCTAATGAATGCTCAGTCCCTGAAATATATAAGATTAAAGGCTTGCCTGTTATTGGTGGCATCAAGATTGGAGGATTCATGAGGTACTTATTTATCATTTTGAAAGCTTCCTCACACTTCTCATCCCATTTGAACATTGTGTCTTTATGGAGAAATTCAGCGAAGTTATGACATTTTTCCACTAGTTGGGATATAAATCTCCTGATAGACTAAATTCTTCCTTGTAGTGACCTCATTTGGCTTATGTTTTTAGGTGCTTCCATCTCCATGATGGCTTTGACTTTAGCAGGATCCACTTCTATGCCTTCCACTAATACAATGTAGCCTGGCAACTGTGTGTGTGAAAATTGTACCTGATCTGTAGACACAACACTCAGTAAAACATTAGAGGTTAGTGATAATCAAAATCATGCAAAATTGAAAGCTATCTAACCAAGTGATTTACTGCCTTCTAATAGGTGCGAGATTAATGTTCTCAGATTGTAATCGAGATCAATGACCTAGACGACACCTAAATGAAGGATTTGAATGCAATTCTAGATATGGAATGAATGCAATTAATCTATATTTTTGATATTTTCTATGCAATAAGAATGATAAAAATTGATATGATATGAATGCTATTGAAAACTGATATGCTATGCTAATCTAATAATGATATGAAATATGAATGCAAAAATAAGATTGATCTCACAAAAATGCCGATTCGCAAGAGCTTTGATTCTTCAATTCCAATTCTCCAGCGTGATTGTGCAAAATATGAGATGATTTGTGAAGAGCTGAAGCCTTTAATTTATAGAAATCCAGGGCTTTGGAGGTGCATGGATAAAAGCCATAAATCACTCAAATTAACTCATCTTGATTTTTGAGTTATCTGATCATGAAAGATAGTTAATTCTCAAAATCATGCAAAAACATGCAAAAACAGCTTTTTAACTCAAATTAGAGTTTAGATCAGCTTTTTGAACTCCAAAAGGATGTTGAGTTCCAAAAAGTCAATAACTTGCATTGATTTTCTGATTTGGAGTTTAACTGTTTCTTTTGAATATGCATAATAATTAAGAATTAAATAAATAAATAAAGTGATTTATCCTCAACTCAACTGATTTTTGAAAATAAATAATTAATTTATGGGTTAATTAACTATTTATTCAAACTTTTATTAAAAACTATATTATTAAATAATGACAACTTGCTTTAATTAATTAAATAAGAATTTAATCAATTATTCATAGGAATTTTGATTTATTGTCAAAATTAAATAATACAATTAATAATAGATAGAATTAAATTTAATTAAACAATTAAGTGGCAAATATTAAATCTAATTAATTAAATATGAAAATATTCAATTAATCAAACTTTAGGATAAATGTGATTTATTGCCAAATAATTATAAAATTAAAGATAATTATGATGATTAGGAATATTGCTAGGAATATTCCCTGATGCAGAATTTAAGATAATCAATTATGATTCGATGATGTTTAGATGTGCCTTAGATTAGGACTTTGATGTCGATTTCATTCGAATTGTCGATGTAGGAGATTAATGAACTTATAGCCCATTTTTAGGGTATTACAGCAACTTGCTTGATTGGACTCCAAATGCACACTTTTTTGGATTGAGCCTCACTTTAAATTTCTCTAATTTGACAAAGATTTTCTCTAGAATTGGTAAGTGTTCCTCTCTTGAATGAGATTTTTATAATATGTCATGTACATAGTCCTCCATGAACTTATGTATCATGTTGTGGAATATAGTGGTCATTGCTTGTTGATAGGTCACCCTGACATTTTTCAACCCAAAAGGCATGACATTCCAAGAAAATGTACCCGATGCACATGTAAAGGTTGTTTTATCTTGATCCTTGGGTTCTATCTTTATCTATTTATAGCCACTAAAACCATCCATGAGTGAGAACATAGAATGTCTTGTTGTTAAGTCTACAATGGCATCTATACTTGGAAGAGGAAAATCATCTTTAGGACATGCCAAGTTTATGTCTCTGAAATCTATGCAAATCTTGATGGACTTATCAGCTTTTGAAACTGGCACTATATTTGAAATCCATTGGGCATAATCAATGGCCCTAATAAATCCCACCTTGAGTAATTTCTCCAATTCAACTTTGACTAGAAAGGTTATATGCGGGTGCATCTTTCTTAGCTTGTGTTTGACTGGCTTGGCTCCTTCCTTGATGTTTAAATGGTGCATGATCAAGTTCAGATATAAACCCAGCATATCATCGTATGACCATGAAAAGTTGACTTTTTTTTCCTTGAAGAATTTGATGAATTCCTTTTTCTCTTCGCTAGATAATGATGTGGCTAGATGTATGATCTTTGGCTTGAAATTTGACCCAATGTTTATCTTTTATGTTGGCTCAATCAAAATTGGAGATCTCTCTTCATAATGTTCTAGTAGAGCATCCAAACTTCCTTCCTTAGGTGCCTCAATTGGGTTTTCACTGCTAGAAACATCCTTTATTTCTTTTCCTTTTTGATCTAATGCTGCCACTATGTGGTTTTCAACATTAGATTCTTTTCCTTTTTCCTTTTTTTTATTTTTTTCATTTTTAGATGGATTGAAAGTTTGGATACTCCCCTTTATCATTTCCTCATGATATTCCATAGTAGAAGAAGGTTCAACTACATTGAGATATTGGGACACCACATTGTCATTCAAAAAGGTTGGGAGGATGGTTGGTTTGATGGAATCCCACTCAATTAATTTTAGGTATATGAGAGTTAAAGGATCAATTCTTTGGCTTGGTTCGATGGGATTTAGGGATAAGACCTTGTTTTATGGTTCATACATTGTATCATTTAAGTTTATGACATGTGCCTCTTCTAAATTTTCTAAAGTAGGGTCAAAGTCCTCCTCACTAGAGTCCTCAAAGGTTTCCACTGGATAAAAGTCTCATGGATTGATTTATTGCAATTTCTTAAATTTTAGGGTTCTCTAAGATCACTTGATTGGAACTAGAGGCTTGATTCTGATTGGGTTCTGCTATGTGTCCTTTTTCCTTGCTAGAAGTATAGGTATGAATAACATCTACCTCCTTATCATGGCATGACTCACTTGACAATGAGTACCATTCCCATTGATTAGAATCTTCATCACTATGGGATTCTAATTGCAATATGTGATCATAGATTTTGGGATAGTTCTTTTGAGTGTACCCTTGTTCAAGGTACCCTAATCATATCTTCTCCTTGCTATCTCACCATGTCATTTCTATAGGTTCAATGAGTCCTTCATTCTTCGTGCCCAAAGGTCCTTGGCCTTTGTACCCCATCTTTTGCATGATTTGAAATCCTTTCCCATATTGATGTGTGGGAATGCTTATATTTTGAATATGTTTTACATGCGCACTTATTTCTTCATCTTTGTAAAGCCACTTTAGGATTTTGTTATCATCCTCCTCCATAAATGAGGAAGTGTTTTCTCTCACAAAGTGATCATTGTATTTATGAGGTAGATTAGGTGGTCTTCCATGGGACTTAGGTGATAATGGAAAGTCCATCATGGATAGTGAGTATTTGCCTACTCCTTTTTTCTTGTTTTTGCATTGTTTATCAAAATTCCTCATCATTTGATCCATTTTTTGATAGTGAGCTTTCTTGGTATACACTTGGATAGATTTGGTTTGGTCTTCTTTCAGTTTTTCAATAACATTATCCTCACTAACCTTCTCTTTTCCTTTAGTTGATGTAGCTAGGTTAGTGGGTCTTGAGATGTCTTCAACAATAGTTTCCTTTTCTATCTTTTCCTTTTCCTTCAATAGTGGGATGTCCTTAGAAATTTTCCCCTACTCTATTTGCATAGGTATAGACCCCTCTGTATTGTACAGGACTAGAGAGTCATTAATAGGCTTGATGTTGTTATAATATTGGAAGGGATTTAAGTCTCCACTTACCATTATTTCATGCCCTAGATAAGGAAACTTTAGACATTGGTGATAAGTAGAAGGTATGGCCTACATTTCATGGATCCACGACCTTCCTAACAAGATATTGTATGTCAGCTTTAAATATAGCACTTGACAAATAGTGTCCTTTTGCATAGGACCAACTCAAATGGAAAGTATTATGACCCCTTTAGATGCTCATTCTTTGTCATCATAAGCTTTGATCATTATATTTTTCTTTGAATCAATAGCCTCTTTGAAAAATCTTAGGGCTCTTACCAAGTTTAGGGTGAAAATGTTTAAGCTGGATCCTCCATCGATAAGTAGTATTTTCACTCTATGTTTGTGAATAAGGACCTCTATGTGCAAAGGAAAATTCTATGGGTGGTTCAATGACATATCATCTTGCTCTGAAACAAGCAATGAGGAGCAATGAGGTGTCTCAACATATTTTGAAACTTGTCCACATCTAAGTTTAGCGGCACATTGGTTTCCACTAAAGCTTTCTCTAGAATTTCCTTATGCGTAGCTAATAATTTGAGCAACTCCAAGATTGAGATTTGAGCGAGAGTCCTTTGTAATTGATCCACCAAATTATATTGTTTCAATGATGAAGATGTGTTTTGATTAGGTAGAACAATTTTTGGAGCATTTCCGGGTAGAGTGATTTTAGAAGCTTGCCCCCTAGTGACAACGTTAGATGATGCTTCTCTTAGTTTCTCCTTTACCACTATGAAATTTATGGTATTGTCCTCTTCACTTAGAGTATTGATTATGGTATCATAAGTGTGAGCAAAGTTCACCTTTTCATTACCTCTTTTCTAATTTTTATTGGTATTAGATGATTCACCCTTTTCATTATTTTGAAATGGGTTCTTGAAGGCCGTATGATCCTCATTGTTTTGGGGCCCTTCAACTTTGATAGTTCCATCATCTATTAAATCTTGCACTAAGTGTTTTAACTTCATGCATTCATTGGTTTTATGACCTTTATTTTGATGATACTCATAATGGTGAGAATAATTCCACCAGTTAGGTTTAATTTGAGGTTCATAAGGTCTCAACTTAGGTAATGTGATAATCTTATTAGCAACCAAGGTTCTTAATGTGTTCTGCAAGGGTTCACCTAGAAAGGTGAATTTTCTCTTTTGATACGTGGGGGAAAAGGGTTTGGGATTATTCCCATTAGCATTATTAAAAGAAATATTTTTGGAATTGTTGTTGAAATTGTTTGAGTATTGTTGGAATTATTTGAATTAAAGGGAACCTTATTCATTTGATTTATGTGGTATGAAGAATTAGCTCCACTTGATAAGTTAAAAGGGGTTGCCTTCAATTTGTGGGCCTCCACAACTCCATCATTGACAAGATTTTTGTTATTATTTTTCAACCATAGCTTAGGTTTGTCATTTTGATTATTGGCCCCTCGATTATTAACATAATTAGATACATAATGATTATTGTTGTTGTTGGTATTATATTTAATGTCCTTGAACAATTTTATCTCTCCTCTCTTTAATAATACACTTTCAATTTTAATCCCATTTTCGATAAGTTTTTCAAATGTAGGAGGACATTGGAGTTGGAGGCGATAATTCATTTCCATGTTCAAATTGTTTGTAAATATCTCCATCTTATCCTTCTCAGGCATGCTTCAAGGGTACCTTGCAAAAATGGTCCTCCACCTTTGTAAGAATCCGAAGAAGGATTCACGATCTTTCTGTTTGGTATCACACAATTTAAGCATCATGATTTCATGAAGAATATTATAGGAGTAGTGGGTTACAAACTTAGAGGCTAATTCCTCAAAAGTCTTTATTCCTGGTGGGAGTTTTGAGAACCATTCCATGGCGGGTCCTCCTAAACTCCTAGGAAAAAGTCTCATTAGATATGAAGTGTTGTGCATGAACTCAATGCTTAAGGCACAAAATTCTCAAAGATGATCTTGTGGGTCTATTTTACCCATATACTTATCATATTTAGGAAAAATGGTATTGAAAGGAAAAAGTGCCATGACCAAGCTTTTATCAAAGGGGAATGGGTACAAGGCCTCAATAGAAAATGGCTTAGATTTGACAACCTTTTTCATTAGATCAATTTGTTCTTGGAAAATCTTTAATTACTTGGTCATGGCACTCTTTGGGTTTTCTTCTTCTTGAGTCTTCTTAAGTTTCTCTATATCATAGTCATGGGGAAGCTTTACCCTCACTTGTGCTAGGTTTAGGAAAAATTTCTCCCTATACCTATCTATCAATTTGTCCATGACTTCTAAGAATTCCATGTCTCGGGCTGCTCTCTCAACTTTTTCTTCAAGTGTTTCCTTAGGAGCTTGATTAGCATTATTAGTGTTATCATTGTTTCTTCCTTGGTCATGATCGTGAAACGTGGAATTTATATCCATTTATTTAAATCTCTCTTCAAATAAATTTGGGAAAATATCCCCGCGATCTTGATTGTTGAAAATACTTTGGTATTAAAATTCATTGACTTTGTTAGCAATGCAAGTGCTATCTCCTTGTAAAGATACCCTAAGTTTGTGGGATCGTGTGGAAACTGACATCCAACAAGGTTTGGTTTGAATTGATCTTTTGAATAGGTAATTGTTGGTAATTATTAAAGAGATTAAAAATGTAAGATGAATTTTTAATGGATATCTCTTTCACTTGTTCTATGTTTTTCCAAACACAACAATCATGCATACACTTATCTCTTTTTAACCCTTTTAAAGAAATATATGTTTGAATTTTCAGGAACATTATCACGGGTTTTGTACAAAAAGACACTTCAAGGAATCTACCTAGCTCAAGATTGGTTCGTAAACATGGCTCTATTAGGTAGTATTTGCTAAGTTAACAAGGTTTTAATCAATATTTCAGTCAAAATAGATATTAAACTTTCATCTTCCAAGTATATTCAGAGGTTTCCCACCATCGGTATGTCAGAGTTTTGCACAATCCGTGAGGACTACTCGAGGAAGTTCAAAAATTTAGTATCCTTTTGTCACACACCCCATTAAGGATGCATGCATTTAATTTTATAGTGGGTTGTATTCTCATAGAAAAACCAAGTGTATCCCACTTTGGGTTGTCCCTCTCACCGACCCTTTTAAGGAAAATCTCGGGAGGTGAGCCCAACTAAAGATCTAGCATGTTCATATTAAAGAAAGGAAATAGAATACATAAATAGGTTGTGGGAGCTTGACTCACCAAAAAGGTGAAGAGCATATCCCTATCCACTTCTTATTCCCAAACATAATTAACAAGGTTCAATTTCCAACCCACTAACTAAAGATAATTGAGTATTGCTACTCTCTTCTACAAACAAGGGGTTTTTCGATTTTATGTGCTTGATTTCCTCAACCTTTCTTCTTAATAAAAGAGTTTAACATTTTTGGCATTTTTATTCACTAAAAGAAGTGAAGAGAATAGGCCTAATGCTAAACTTTTCAAACACAGATAGGCTGTTTTTTATTACTAGATTTTTGAAAGCACCAAATCCATAATTTAAGCACGCAAATGACCAAGTTTTAAGGCTTACCTTTCCTTGTAGCTAGCAAAAGCTGGGGGCATTTTTTAGTTATTTCCATGATTTAATGCTTACCTTGGCTATCGTTCCTTTCCAATGTGCTTTTCCTCCAACAAGTTAGTCAACAAAGCTAGCCAAAGTGAAGGAAACAAAGATAAAAATTGAAGAAACAAAGACAAAACTAAATTTTAAGCCTTGTCAAATTTAAGAAAACTTGATTAAGGTGAAAATATCCAATCTAATGAAACAAATTTTTCCTTATATGCTTCTACAAATTTGATGTAATGATCATATACCTTTCCTTCTTGCTATGAATCCTCAAGAACTAGCTTAATGTGAGAAAAGTTCTCCTTCTTAATCTTCCTTGTCAAAGCTTTGCCTTCTTTATTGAATCTTCTCTCTGGCTTTTTTATTTTTTGGTGATCAGTCATCTTGCAGAGTCATGAAATTCACTTTTTGACAATTAGAATATAAATTTTTTTAGTTTATTCAAAGCTCTACCGAAATGATTAAAAGCACTATTTAACTATTTAAAAGCGTTGAAGATCGGATCAAAAGTGCTATTTAAACTTTTAAATGCATAGAAACAGAGAGTAAAAGCACTAAATAATAAAGCAAAGGCTTCAGAAAGTGAGTAAAAGCACTAGAGAAATATGTAGACGCGCTCAGTAGTCAAGGAATAAGTGTTGTTTGAAAGTAAGACAGAAGTCAGAAGGATTTAAAAGTGTTGTTTGACTATGTAAAGGCACACAAATTTGTCATGGAAGTGTTGAAATAATGATCAAAAGTGTTGTTTAATTTCTTAGAAGTGTCATTTAAATTCTCAGAAGCATTGTTTCATTGCAAAACTGAGAGTTAAACATGCAAAAATTTGAACAAATATGAAGATTACGAGATTTTTAGAAAGTGAAGCCTACTGCCCCATGGTGGATGCCATTTTGTATACTAGAAATAGTATCTTCATAGAATTAGCATTGAACAATAAATGAAATAGAAACTAAATAAACCAAAATATAGCAACTATTTAGCAAAGAATGAGCAATTAAGCATTCTATGGCTCTCTAACTAAGAGTGTTAATGTGAATCTCTTAGCAAGCTTCCATTAATGACAGTCCTAGAATAAGAAAATGTGATAAGGTAAGATAATTAATTCAATTTCAAATAGAAATGTTCAAATTAACTTCTAAATTTCCTTTCTAGGTATAATTCTCAAGAGGTTAGATGAAATTCTCAGATTTGTGGATATGAATTATGATTGATTTTGGTCTTCCTTTTATAGATTTATGCAAGGAGAGGGAGTGTAGTAGAATTGATCATGATTAAGCTTGAGTTGAGTGTTTGGTTCCTCCCATTGTGTCCTCAAAGCTTGGGACAAGAAGACAAGATGAGTGGACAAGATGCTCTTTCACTTTGAGTGATTGAGATTGAATTTGGCTTGATCCACATGAGTTCATTTCCTTAAATCCTATTGGTTGAGGATTTTTCCTCCCATTTGGTTGTTGAGAGAAATTAGGATTTAATCAATTGATTTTAATTCATTTATTTATTCATGTGCACCCCTTGAATGGGTTAATTTGATTTAATTCAAACTATACAATTAATTGGATTAATTATACATTGATTTAATTTCACTTGATTTAATAGGTTTTAATTGATCTTTTGGCTTTAGATTTTGAATTATATTGAATTAAGACTTGATTTTAATTTTGATTGGCCAAATGCTTGATTCGATTCAATTGCTTTGATTTTTCCTTGATTAATCACTTGAATGATCCTGTCCACTTTTAGGTGATTACATTGGCCACCAAAAGAATTTCTCTAAAAACAACCTTTTCAAAATTCCTTGCCCTAAATGGGCAATGCCCTAGCTTGAAAGAGATAGGGTTTCAATGTGTCAAATTACCATATCCTTTGATGCAGGGGCATTATAGGGTACTCAGTGAATCTGCATGGAGGTGTGGTATTTGGCTAGTGTTACTTGGTTGGAGCTTTGACCAATGGTCTTGGTCATTGAAGGAAGCTCGATCACTGAAGGAACTCATTAATCTCTGGTGCTTGGTGAAATTGTTACTCAATGATGCCTATGGTGCTTGGTCGACACTGGTGCTCAGCAATGCTTGGCATGCTTGATTATTTCACTATTGCTCGGTAGTTCTGGTTTACCAATTGGAGTTCTGTGTGATTTGTTGGGCTGACTTGGTGCATTTATTATCTGTATCTTTTGTTAGATTCTCCTATGTGGATTTGGAGGCCAACATATTGTATTAAATGTTTGTAACGTGATTTATGAGCCAACTTGTATTGCATTTAATATTTGTTAGGGGGAGTTAATGGTTTCATCCAGTCGACTTGTGGCTAATGATTAGTATTTAAGGGGTGTTTGGGGTATTTTTTAGGGAGATCATGAGAGGAAGAGTAGAGAAGAATGACATCAGATCTAGGAAACTAGATTTGGTGAAGTTGTGGAAATGATCTTGCATGATCTTGCAGATCAGATAGTTTTCTAATAGTTTGTAATAGAAGAGCTAGTGGTTGAGGCTTGGAGACAAGGAGATTTCTTGGAGGCTTGCAAGCTCAATTTTAGATCTGCCTTAGGGTTTCCATCAGTTGCTAATAGTTTTTAGAACTGGACTAGCTAGTGTTGTATTGGATCTTTAATCTTGTAGAATTGTTTCTAATTGTAATTGGCCCTAACCCAGAAGGCCTTATAGCTGGGCATGTTAATGAAAATCAGTGTTAAACAATTGTTGTGTTATTGTTGTTGAGTATTCCGCTATGTTGATTATTGGCTACAAGGTTTGGATAGTCCTTAATTGGATCCACCATTCGTTGACTACGTTAGATGGTATCAGAACAAGGTTTGTTCCTGTTGGAGTGAATTTTTGATCTTGTGGATTTACCTAGCAAGGCTGATTTTGCAAAATTAATCTTGTTGGAAAAGAGATTGTATGATCTTGATTGTAGACCTGTGGCAATGCCTTGTGGAATCTTGCCCCAGTTGTTCATGTAAGGTAGTAGACTGATTTGACTTGCATACAACTTGGAGATTTTCACAAGGTGATCAGTTTAGGGTTTGTTGCAGAGGGTTTCTCTTATCTTTAAGGATGCCTTTGAGAAGATTGGAACCTAGAGTAATTGTAGATCTCTATGATACTATGGAATCTAGGATTACAGAGAAGGTGAAATTAGATTTTAGATCTGAGATGGAACTGATGAAGAATGACATGGTCACCGAGATTATGAGAGCTGTTGTTGGTGTACCTCAGAATGTTGGTACTGAAGATGGTTATGAGGAAGTTGCTGATGAATTTGAAGCTATTAGATCTAGTGGTGATGATCGGAGAAATAGATATGGTGAAGACAGAACTACTCGGTTACATAGATGTTAAGCTCGGCTAAGTAGTAGTTACCAAATGGAAGTCTTTAATTTCTCTGGAACTTTAAAACTTGAGAATTTGATTGACTAGATCAGTGAAATTGAAGATTTCTTTGAGCTAGAAGAAACTGAAGATCCTCTTTGGGTGAGATTGGCATAGACAAAATTGAAAGGACATGCTGCTCTTTGGTGGAAAGAACTACAAAGAGATAGAGAAGATGAAGGTGAATTGAAGATCAATCAGTGGAGGTTGATGGTGACTAAGTTGAAAGCTAAGTTCATACTTTCTGATTATGAGCTTGACTTGTTTAAGAAATTGCAAAATCTAAAACATAAGGATTTGTTTGTTGAAGATTATACTAAGCAGTTCTACAAACTTACTATTCGATCTAGACATAGAGAACTTGGTAAGGAAAAGGTAGCTCGATATGTGAATGGTTTGAGATTCAATATTTAGGATGAGCTTGGTATGCTAAAGATTGATTCTATTGAAGATGCTTATCATTATGCTCTGAAGGCAGAAGATAAGTTGAAGAGGAAGCAACATATTAACTCCCGAGGGAAGGAAAAGATTGATAACTCGGTGAACAATAAACCGACTAATGCAAAAGATGAATAGAAACCTGTGGAACCAAAGAAGAATATAGGTAGAGTTATCTTTAAGGGTACTTGCTATAACTACGGAGAGGAAGGACACTATTCTTTTGAGTGTACACAAAAGAAGGTTGACCGAAAAATTGTTGTGGTGAATGAGAACATCCAGAATGAACCTGAATTTGAGAACTTGCTGCTTCGGTGAACATTGCTTGGTACAAAGGATGAACCTTGTCAGAGGATTAATTTGTTTAGGACTCGATGCAAGTCTGGAGGTAAACTATGTGATGTTATTTTTGATAGTGGTAGTACTGATAACCTTGTTGTTGAGGACATGGTTCATAAACTTGGTTTGAAGAGAATGAAACATCCACGTCCTTATAGGATTGGTTGGTTACAAGATGATCATGTTTTGGAAGTAAGAGAACAATGTTTCATTGATGTTCAAATCAGCCAGTATAAGGATCTTGTGCTATGTGATATTGTGGATATGAATAGTTGTCATATATTGCTCGGTAGACCTTGGCAATTTGATTGCAGAGCTATGTATGATTTTGTAAGAATGTGTTTACTGTTGAGAAGGATGACATAAATTTTTCCCATATGCCTTTGATGGATACAACAATCGGTAGCTGAGTTGATTTGGTGGATCTTGAGAGAATGAATGATCAGTTTGGAGAACAAGCCTACGTGTTGTCAGGAAAAGAATTGAAAAGATAGAGAAAGCTGAAGTGGAATAGTATGCAATCTAAAAAGGTGGAGGACTTGTATGTGAAGAACTAGTTCAGGATTTGTGTGTTGAATCCTAGAAGATGTTCTTCTCATATGAACATCTTTTCGAACTTGCAGTGTCTAATGTAAGGGCATTCTAGGGTACTCGATGAATCTGCATGGAGGTGTTGTATTTGGCTGATGTTACTTGGTTGCATCTTTGACCGATGGTCTTGGTCGTTGAAGGAAGCTTAGTCACTAAAAAACTTGGTAATATTTGGAACATGGTGAAAGTTTTACTCGATGATGTCTGTGGTGCTCGATTGACATTGGTGCTCCTCGATGCTTGGCATGCTTAGTTATTTCATTGTTTCTCGGTAGTTCTGGTTTACCGACTAGAGTTCTCTGTGATTTTTTGGCCTGACTTGGTGCATTTATTATTTTTATCTTTTGTTCGATTCTCCTATGTGGATCTAGAGGCCAACATGTCATATTATGATGCATAGGCATTCTAGGGTACTCAATGAATTTGCATGGAGGTGTGGTATCTTGGCCAGTGGTATTCAGAGTCAGCATTGACCGATGGTCTCAGTCATCAAAAAAATATCGGTCACTGAAGGAACTCAGTAATCTTTGGCACTTGGTGAAAGTGTTACTTGGAAATGCCTATGATGCTCAATTGACACTAGTGCTTTATGATGCTTGCCATGCTCATTTATTTCACTTTTTCTTGGTAGTTCTTGTTGGAGATTTGCCAGCAGGCCAGTACTGACTGTTTGTTTATCATTAATGAAAAAATATGGAAAGTAGCATGCATGGAAGTCTTATTTAGTAAGCTTTCAGTATATGAAGCATGGATATGATATCAACATGATATCATGGGCATAGAGGTTAACTGTTAGTACAAACAGTTATATAGCAGTTGGTGTCAACAGTGTTCCTAAAAAAGTAATAGACAGTGTTCTATGTATGGTTGTCTGTACAGTTATCATGGAGCCTTGTGCACTTGGATATATTTTGAAGACATGTTAGTGATGTTAAGTTCATGGATGCATAGTTTGATGATGAACGCAAGTGAAGTTATGCAGTCGCTATTCGCGAGTAGCAGTTTCCTATGTTTATTCAGAAGAGCCAACAGAGATTTTATTGGTTCTTGAGTTGTGCCTATCTTGAGGGTATGCACCCTTGGATTTAATCTTGGAGAAGTCTTATTGATGTTTGGTTAAGAGTGCATAAGTTAATTTAGGTTACAGAGAAATTTCCATTTGTTTTGGTAGAGCCGATAGTGTGTAGCGTGCATCTACATTTATTTTATTAGACAAGTCCCAAAATTTGTTGTGTGCATAATAGAGGTGACAAATTTTTTGTTGAAGATTATTACGGTTTCTCTAATATGATTTCAAGGTGGTTCTAACAGGCCGAATTGATTATATCATTTGGAGGAAAGAAATTTATAAGTAGTCATTTGTGATTGTTGAGGTGTGGTTCATGTTTGATTAAACAGAGTAGAGCAGAGTGTGGGAAGTGTTGAGCCATCAGAAGAAGGTCTATGTGACCAAGTAAAGTACTTGTGCTATTCATTGGAACTGATCCAAATTGCAGGTCAAATTGTAGTTCACCAAGATCCAGATACAATGTATATCTATTATTCAAAAGGTTGTAGCCTTCTCCCATTTGAGAAGTGAGCTCTCAGATAGTGCGTCCTCTCCCCTAACAAGGAAAATTGTAAAAGAATCCTAACAGGGTTTGACCCTTGACCAAGTCTACTATACTTAATATATTGTAAAGCTACACCTAACAGGGTAAAGGTTCTTCTAGCAAGGATCATTATACACTAGTACAAAATATTAGTGGGTATCAAGTCCCACCAGGGTTTTTACCTATTTGGGTTTCCCCATAACCAAAATATTGGTGTTGTGTTCATGTGTTCTTTCATTGTCTTTATGCTTTATGTTTAAGTATACTTAATTGCATAAAGAATTAAATCTTGTAGATAACTGATTCACCCCCCCCTCTCAGTTATCTCTTGGGACTATTCCTAACAATTGGTGTCAGAGCCAAGTGCCTCGGAGAGAAATTTTAACAACTTGAGGTTGATCAAATGGTGTACTTCAAGAAAGAAATTCCTAAGTTCAATGGAGAGAATTGTCTTGATTGGAAGAACAAGATGGTAACCCATTTGTAGTGCATTGCTTTTGAAGTTTTTAATGTAACCATCAAAGTAGCGAAGATTCCTACATTAGAAGACCTTGGAAAAGATGATGGTACTAACACACAAAAGGAATTATTTCATCATAATGCTATTACTAAAGAAGCCCTTATCAGTGCCCTATTTGATTGTGAATTTTCAGAAGCTAAAAAGATAGATACAGCCCATAGAATATGGAAGCACCTAGAAGAAACATTTGAAGGAGACAAAAAAGAAAAGGATGCATGTAGAAAGACATGGAAGAAAAGATACAATGCATTAGAGATGTTCCTTGAAGAAAACATTAGAGCTTACAATTAGAGGATAAATGAAGTAGTTGCTAGAATCAGGAACAATGGTGGAGAGATATTGGTGCAGGGCACCTCCCCACTTTGCCAATTTTTCTATGTCTAAGGGTGATTAGGAATTTGTTTAGTTGTTTGGTGTGATGAGTTAGTTAGGTCCAAGTGTCAAGGTCACTCTTCATGTTTGTAATGACCTTGAGTCCATGGGAGACTTTGGGGGTCACCTTAGTGACTAAGGAAAGTAGTATTAATTTTGAGTGTCAAATAGGTTAGATGGATGTTTTAAGGTTTGCATACCTTATTAGGGTCTTAGATGATCAATTTCATCATTGAGATGAGAATCAAGGTCATATGATTCATTTTGTAATTTGTTGCTAAAATGTTGCTAGCAACTTTTAAAAGTTGCTTAAGCAAATTTTGTAAAAGTTGCCAAAATAACTAAAAATAGTTGTAACCACCCAAGCTCAATATAAGAGCCTGGATTCAAATCTTTTGATAGGTTAATGAGGAATTGAAGCAAAAAAATCCTATTCTGACACCTTGTATGATCATCCATGTTCTCTATTGTATACACAGTCCTATCCTTCTCCAACTATAAAACTATGTACAGATTGCCATAGTTGATCAGAATCCATGAATTGATAGTGTTTTAAGTTAGTTTTCACTTGCAACAACTAATTTGGTTTGAAGTTAGATAGTTTCAATGTTTTGAATTTTGAAAGGCTACTGGTCTGCCAGGCCTAAAACCAATGTCAACTAGTTAAGAATGACTCTAACCTAAGATCCTTTTGGTGGATTTGTCTGAAACCATGAGGATCATAGGGTTAGAGTCCATAGATGTAGATTCTAGTCTTTTTGTTGTTTTTGCAGAGGTTTTAGGGAGCCAAAACAAAATCCCTATGGCTGACTAGTGAAACCAGGTGAGCCAGGACAGGGAAGAAGTGGAACTAGTACGGATGCCCAAGAATAGTTGGAGAACACTTGTTAACATTTTTGAATACTCCTAAGAGTCTCCTAGAAGGATTTAGAGGTGGTTGGAGGAGAATCAAGGTGGGAGACAAGAGTGAAGAGATTTTACACAATTTGGAATAGAGACCTAATTTGTAGGCTAGAAACTAGGGTCTGCAAGAAACTAGGGTTTTGGGTGTCACCATGGATTAATATTTTGGATTCGGAAAGGGTTAATGGATAAATCATATATTTTAAATTTTTTTGGGGGGGTCAAGTGAGGATTTTGGGAGTGTTAGGTCATTTTCAGTGAAAATAGACCTACTAGGAATTGGCAATTAGGCCTCCTAGTGTTCTAGAGACCAATTGGAGTGGTACAGTGGATTGAAGTGTGATAAAGGTTGCAGAATGACCTAAGAATGATCAAGAAGGATAAATATTATTCAAAGACATGTGTGGAAAGATCCTAGTTAGAGGTTTGGCATTCTATGTGATGGTTGAGTGGAGAAAAGCTAAGGTTTGGAGTAACTAGTTGGACTAGTTGTACTCACATCTTTGGAGGCTTCTTAAATCCAACTATACCTTGGAGGAGAAGTTGGTAGGAAGGGTCTAGGAGATCCTATTTTTTAAGAATATCCAAAACCAAATACCTTTGGAAGGTTAGGTTGATTGCTAAAGTGGTAGAGTGTCATTCCTCTGCATTAGAGTGGTATCAGAGCCATACTTATTGGAAGTTGTGTATGTTAGATAGTGAAGGGAGTCAAGAGGTGGAAAACATGCCTCCTAAGGCAATGAGTAGGGATGATATAGTAGAGTTGGTCCAAGGCCTCTTGGAGAAAGCTAATGTGGCAGAGACAAAGAGTAGGAAAAGAATCACAAAATGGGGAGATGAAAGTGATGGGGATGAAGATAGTCAAATAGAGGAGTCAACCAACAAAGGAATGAAACCAGAGATAGATAAGGAACATAAGGTATACTTGGAAGCCTTCAAGTCTATAGACAAAGACAACTTGGAACATATACCATATTATTGTGGTAGCTTAAATGGAGAAGAATTAATAGATTGGCTTGAAGCCATGGATAATCAATTTGATTACAAGGACATATCAGAAGAAAATAGAGCCACCTATGCTAAGGATAGACTCAAAGGATCAACATTGGTATGGTTGAATATGATGCAAGATGAAAGGGTGAGTTGTGGAAAGAATAAAATTGTTTCTTGGGAGAGGATGAAAATCAGATTGAGGGCTCAATTCTTGCCTACTGATTATGAAATTCAAATGTATAAAATTTGTAGAATTTGAGACAAAAAGAGATGACAATAAGCCAATACAGTGAGGAATTTCATAAATTAAGTCTTAGGGCTAGGAGACAAGAAGATGAAATGGAGAAGGTAGCAAGGTATCTCAATGGGCTAAGGTAGGGGATACAAGATGAAATCAGTATGTTGGCTCCTGATAGTATGCATAAATGCTTTCAATTGTCTTTGAGGGCTGAAGACAAAGAAAGAAGAAGGAATGACTTCCATCAAAGAGGCAGAGGCGGCAACAACAGTAGAGGTTTTCAAAGAGGCAGGGGTAACTTTGGTAGAGGACAAAGTCCTAGTAGACAAGAAGACAATCAAGTTGTGGATGGAAGTGGGGGAAACCGGTATAGAGGATCATTCCAAAGGGGAGGATACCAAGGTAGAGGACCACCAAGAGGTAGGTACCAACCTCAAGGGAGGACAAACTCAATTTTCACTTGTAGGTGTTACAATTGTAATTGAGTTAGTTCATGCGGGATGATACTCAAAGTGTCACCTCACCTATATCCAAAGTTAGACCAGTAGTAGATGGAGAAAACTTAATGTTGAGAAGAACATTGCTCAAAGTACCAAACATCATAGAGCCACCCCAAAGGAAAATTTTATTCAAGACTACTTGTAAGTCTCATGGGAAGATTTTCAAAGTCATTGTGGACTCTGGATCAACTGAGAATATAGTATCTACTGAAATGGTAGAGAAATTGAAGTTGAGAAGAATCCCTCACACCACACCATATAAGGTTTCATGGTTGAATAAGGGTCAACAAATAGTGGTGGATGAGAAAACTATGGTTGAGTTTGAGATAGGAGACTATAAGGACAAGGTCCTATGTGACATAATGCTTATGGATGCATGCCATCTACTTCTTGGATGCCCATGGAAATATGATGACAAGGCAATGCATGATGGAGAAAATAATAGTTATATGATCACCGAGTTGGGTAGGAAATTTCAAATGCATCCTTTAGTAGAACCTAAATAAGAGAAGCATGTGGGAAAAAGTGTGATGTTATTGAGTGGGAAGGAGTTCCTAAAAGATATGAAGAAGGAGAAAGGGGAATGTTGTGCTATTGTGATCAAACCAAAGGAGGAACCTAAGAAGGAAGTCACCTTACCACTAGAGGTAAAAGCCTTATTAGAAAAGTATCATGATATACTGGATAATGGACTACCAAGTGCCTTAACTCCTATGAGAGATGTGATCCATTAGATTGACCTTATTCCTAGAACTAATCTACCAAACAAGGAAGCTTACAAGATGACACCAATTCAAAATGCAGAGATAGCTAAGCAAATCCAAGATTTGTTGGATAAGGGGCTTATAAGGAAGAGTTTAAGCCCTTGTGCTCTACCTACTATTTTGGCACCAAAGAAAGGGGGTACATGGAGGATGTGCACTGATTCAAGGGCCATCAACAAGATCACTTTAAGATATAGGTTTCCAATGCGAAGGATAGAGGACTTACTAGACAATTTGGGAGGATCTTGCTATTTTTCCAAGGTGGATTTGAAGTTAGGCTATCATCAAATAACACTTAGGTCTGGTAATTACTGGAAGATAGCCGTCAAAAAAATGAAGGGCTATATGAATGGCATGTGATGCCATTTGGCCTCACCAATGCACCTAGTACATTCATGAGGCTCATGAATGAAGTGTTGGCAGATTTCACAGGTAAATTTGTCATAGTTAATCTTGATGATATCTTGATTTTTAGTAGGATAAAGGAGGAGCACATGGAGCATTTGGAGCAAGTCTTAGGGAGGTTACACAAGGAGAAGCTAATGATTAAAAAAGATAAGTGTGAGTTTCTCAAAACTGAATTAGTGTACCTTGGTTTTGTAGTTGCAAATGGGTGTATGAAAATGGATCCTGATAAAGTTAAGTCCATTTTGGAATGACCTACACCTAAGTCTATTGGAGAAGTTAGGAGTTTCAATGGTTTGGCCTCCTATTATAGGAAATTTATAAGAAGTTTCAGTCATTTATGTGCCCCTATACTTAACACCATCAAAGGTGCAATCAAGTGTAAGTTTGAATGGACTGTTGTAGTAGATTAGGGGTTTGAAAAATTGAAAAAAAGAATTGCAGAACTACCTACTCTTAGGTTCCCTAACTTCAATCAACTCTTCATGGTGGAGTGTGATGCTAGCAAGTTGGCTATTTGAGCAGTACTAAGCCAAGAAGGACACCTTGTGGCTTTCTTCTCTGAGAAGTTAAATGAAGCCAAACAAAAATATTCAACCTATGATTGGGAACTCTATGCTATGGTCCAAGCTTTAAAAAAATGGAGACACTATTTGTTACCTAGAGAGTTTGTAGTTTATACTGACAATCATGCACTAAGTTTTTTGAATGGATAGGATAAGTTGAACCAAAGGTAGATGAAGTGGGTGGAAACATTGCAAGCTTATACATTTGTCATTAAGCACAAAAAGGGAGTTAGTAACAAGCTAGCAGATGCTCTTAGTAGGAGAGTACTCACAATCGAAGAGATCCAACTACAAAGTGTAGGGATGGATGATTTGAAGAACCGATATAAAGAAGACAATGATTTTGGTACAGGCTATGAAGAATGTGTGAAATTTTAGTAGGGTTTCAAAGTGGAGTTTGATATGTATATGTTGCAGGAGGGTCTCTTTTTTAAAGGGCCTCTTATGTGTATTCCTCAATGTTCAATGAGGGAGAATATAGTGAAGGAAAAACATCAAGGAAGTCTACGGGGTAACTTTGGCATAGACAAAACCTAAGAGCAGGTTAATAGGCACTATTTTTGGCCTAAAATGCAATCAGACATTAGGAGGTTTCTGGAGAAATCTCAAGTCTATCAGAGAGAAAAATGGCAGAGCAACAATAGTGGATTGTATCAACCATTATACAATCCTCAAAGAGCTTGGGAATGTTTGAGCATGGACTTTGTCCTAGGATTGCCAAAGACATCTAGTTGTCATGATAGTGTTTTTATCATGGTTGACTAGTTTAGCAAGATGGAACACTTCATTCCATGCAAGAAAACTGATGATGCATCTCAGATTGTAGGGTTGTTCTTTAGGGACATAGTAAGAATCCATGGGTTGCCATTAAATATTGAGAGTGACAGGGATACAAAGTTTGTGGGTCACTTTTTGAAGACCCTATGGAAAATTGTTGGCACAAATTTTTTTTTTACATCAGCTTATCACCCTCAATCAAATGGGAAAACTAAGGTAGTGAATAGGTCACTTGGCAACTTGTTGAGGTGCTTGACTAAGCAACATGGGCAATCTTGGGATCACATTATAGGGCAGGCAGAGTTTGCTTATAATGAATCCATTAATAGGAGTACAAGGAAGAGTCCCTTCCAAATAGTTTATGGACTCAATCCTAGAGGAGTGTTGGAGTTAAGAGATCTCAGATTGGAGGACAAGCGGAGTGCACAAGGTGAGTCTTTTGTAGAGCAGATGAAGGAGCTCCATGATCAAGTTCACCAGACCTTACAATAGTAAGTGGCCAAATACAAAGCCAAGGTTGATCAGACAAGGAGAGACCTACAATTCAAGGTTGGAGATTTGGTATTGGCCTATCTTAGGAAGGAGATACTACCTAAGGGTCAACCAACTAAGCTTCTCATGAAGAAGATTGGACCACTAAAATTTTTCAGTAAGTATGGCAAGAATGCCTATGAAGTAGCACTTTCTCCTGATTTGGGAATATCTCCTATTTCCAATGTGTGTGATTTCTATCCTTATAGGGGATATCCAATGGATACAGGGAAAAGTACACTTTTAGATGTGTAGCAAAAAGCTTGGGTCAGGGACTTACCAACTCCCAAACCTTTGTAGCTTGAAAGCATTCTAGAGTCCAAGGTGATAAACAAAACTAGGAAAGGTATCTACAAGGAGTACCTTGTTAAGTGGTAGGGCCTCTATGACCCTTAGGCTATTTGGATGATAGAGCATGATATTGTGAATCATGGCATTCAATTTTTTGACCTGCTAACTCAAGGGACTTGAGTTATTCTATCCAAGGGAGTATGGTGTAGGGTACCTCCCCACTTTGCCTATTTTTCTTTGTCTAAGGGTGACTAGGAAGTTGTTTAGTTTTTTTGTGTGATGAGTTGGTTAGGTCCAAGTGTCAAGGTCACTCTTCATGTTTGGAAGGACCTTGAGTCCATGAGAGACTTTGGGGGTCACCTTAGTGACTAAGGAAAGTAGTATTAATTTTGAGTGTCAAATAGTTTAGATGGATTTTTTAAGATTTTCATACCTTATTAGGGCCTTAGATGATCAATTTCATCATTGGGATGAGAACCAAGGTCATATGGTTCATTTTGTAATTTTTTGCTAAAATGTTGCTAGCAACTTTTAAAAGTTGCTTGAGGAACTATTGTAAAAGTTGCCAAAATGGCTAAAAACTATTGTAACCACCCAAGTTCAATATAAGAGCTTGGATTTGAAACTTTTGATAGGTTAATAAATAATTGAAGAAAAAACATCCTATTCTGACACCCTATATGATCATCCACATTCTTTGTTGTATACACAGTGCTAGCCTTCTACAACTATACAGCTATGTATGGATTGCCATAGTTGATCAGACTCCATGAATTGATAATGTTTTAACTTAGTTTTCACTTGCAACAACTAATTTGGTTTGAAGTTAGATAGTTTCAAAGTTTTGAATTTTGAAAGGCTACTAGTCTGCCAGGCCTAAAACTAGTGTCAACTAGTTAAGAATGACTCTAACCTAAGATCCCTCCAGTGGATTTGTCTGAAAACATGAGGATCATAGGGTTAGAGTCCATAGATTTAGATTATAGTCTTCTTTTTTTTTGCAGAGGTTCTAAGGAGCCAAAATAGAAGCCCTATGGCTAACTGGTGAAACTCGGTGAGCTAGGACAGGGAAGAAGTGGAATTGGTATGGATGCCCAAGACTAGTTGGAGAACACTTGTTAAAATTTTTTAATACTCCTAAGAGGCTCCTAGAATGATTCAGAGGTGGTTTGAGGAGAATCAAGGTGGGAGACAAGATTGAAGATATTTTACACAATTTGGAATAGAGACCTAATTTGTAGGCTAGAAACTAAGGCCTGCAAGAAACTAGGGTTTTGGGTGTCACCAGGGATTAAGATTTTGGATTCAGAAAGGATTAATGGATAAATCATAGATTTTTAAATTTTTTTTTGGGGTCAAGTGAGGATTTTGGGAGTGCTAGGTCATTTTTAGTGAAAATAGACCTACTAGGAATTGGCAATTAGGCCTCCTAGTGTTCTAGAGACCAATTGGAGTGGTACAGTGGATTGAAGTGTGATAAAGGTTGCAGAATGACCTAAGAATGATCAAGAAGGATAAAGATTATTCAAAGACATGTGTGGAAAGATCCTAGTCAGAGGTTTGGAATTCTATGTGATGGTTGAGTGGAGAAAGGCTAAGGTTTGGAGTAACTAGTTGGACTAGTTGTACTCACATCTTTGGAGGCTTCTTAAATCCAACTATACCTTGGAGGAGAAGTTGGTAGGAAGGGTCTAGGAGATCCTATTTTTTAAGAAGATCCAAAACCAAATACCTTTGGAAGGTTAGGTTGATTGGTAAATTGGTAGAGTGTCATTCCTCTGCATCAGAGTGGTATCAGATGCATACTTATTGGAAGTTGTGTATGTTAGACAGTGAAGGGAGTCAAGAGGTGGACACCATGGCTCCTAAGGTAATGAGCATGGATGCTATAGTAGAGTTGGTCCAAGGCTGTTGGAGAAAGCCAATGTGGTAGAGACAAAGAGTAGGAAAAGAATCATAGAATGGGGAGATGAAAGTGATGGGGATGAAGATAGTCAAACAGAGGAGTCAACCAGCAAAGGAAAGGAACTAGAGATAGATAAGGAATAGAAGGTATTCTTGGACGCCTTCAAGTCTATAAACAAAGATAGATTGGAACATATACCATATTATTGTGGTAGCTTAAATGGAGAAGAATTACTAGATTGGCTTGATGCCATGGACAATCAGTTTGATTACAAGGAGGTATCAGAAGAAAAGAGAGTCACCTATGCTAAGGCTAGTTGTAAGGGATCAACATTGGTATGGTGGAATATGATGCAAGATGAAAGGGTGAGTTGTAGAAAGAAGAAAATTGTTTCTTAGGAGAGGATGAAAATCAGATTGAGGGCTCAATTCTTGCCTACTGATTATGAAATTCAAATGTATCAGAATTTGCAAAATTTGAGACAAAAAGAGATGAAAATAAGACAATACACTAAGGAATTTCATAAATTAAGTCTCAGGGCTAGGAGGCAAGAAGATGAAATGGAGATGGTAGCAAGGTATCTCAATGAGCTAAGGCATGGGATACAAGATGAAATTAGTATGTTGGCTCCTGATAGTATGCATAAATGCTTTCAATTGGATTTGAGGGCTAACGACAAAGAAAGAAGAAGGAATGACTTCCATCAAAGAGGTAAAGGTGGCAGTAGTAGCAGAGGTTTTCAAAGAGGTAGGGGTAACTTCAGTAGAGGACAGCGTCCTAGTAGACAAGAAGACAATAAAGTTGTGGATGGAAGTGGGGGAAACTAGTATAGAGGCTCATTAAAAAGGGGAGGATATAGAGGTAGAGGGCCACTGAGAGGTAGGTACCAACCTCAAGGAAGGACAAACTCAATTTTCTTTGGTAGGTGTTACAATTGTAACCAAGTGGGTCACACAATGGGCAGATATCTAGAGAAAGCTTCGTCATCTTCCATGGGGGAAATAAGAAATTAGTTAGTTCATGAGGATGATAGTCAAAGTGTCACCTCACCTATATCCAAAGCTTGATGAGTAGTAGATGGAGAAAACTTAATGTTGAGAAGAATATTGCTCAAAGTACCAAACATCATAGAGCCACCCCAAAGAAAAAGTTTATTCAAGACTACTTGTAAGTCTCATGGGAAGATTTGCAAAGTCATTGTGGACTCTGGATCCATTGAGAATATAGTATCTACTGAAATGGTAGATAAATTGAAGTTGAGAAGAATCTATCACACCACACCATATAAGGTTTCATGGTTGAATAAGGGTCAACAAATAGTGGTGGATGAGCAAACTATGGTTGAGTTTGAGATAGGAGACTATAAAGACAAGGTCCTATGTGACATATTGATTATGGATGCATGCCATCTACTCCTTGGATGCCCATGGCAATATGATGTCAAGGCAATGCATGATGGAGAAAATAATAGTTATATGATCACCGAGTTAGGTAGGAAATTTCAATTGGACCCTTTAGTAGAACCTAAGGAAGAGAATTATGTGTGAACAAGTGTGATGTTATTGAGTGGGAAGGAGTTCCTTAAAGATATGAAGAAGGAGAAAGGGGAATGTTGTGAAATTGTGATCAAACCAAAGGAGGAACCTAAGAAGGAAGTCACCTTACCACTAGAGGTACAAGCCTTATTAGAAAAGTATCATGATATAGTGGATATACCAAGTGCCTTACCTCCTATGAGAGATGTGAGCCATTAGATTGACCTTATCCCTGGAGCTAATATACCAAACAAGGCAGCATACAAGATGACACCAAATCAAAATGCAGAGATAGCTAAGCAAATCCAAGATTTGTTGGATAAGGGGCTGATAAGGAAGAGTTTAAGCCCTTGTGTTGTAGCTACTATTTTTGCACCAAAGAAAGGGGGTACATGGAGGATGTGCACTGATTCAAGGACCATCAACAAGATCACTATAAGAAATAGGTTTCCAATGCCAAGGATAGAGGACTTACTAGACAATTTTGGAGGACCTTGCTATTTTTTGAAGGTGGATTTGAAGTCAGGCTATCATCAAATCAGAGTTAGGCCTAGTGATGAATGGAAGATATCCTCAAAAAAAAATGAAGGGCTATATGAATGGCTTGTGATGCCATTTGGCCTCACCAATGCACCTAGTACATTCATGAGGCTCATGAATGAAGTGTTGGCAGATTTCATAGGTAAATTTGTCATAGTTTATCTTGATGATATCTTGATTTTTAGTAGGAAAAAGGAGGAGCACATGGAGAATTTGGAGCAAGTCTTACGGAGGTTACACAAGGAGAAGCTAATGATTAACCAAGATAATTGTGAGTTTCTCAAAACTGAATTAGTGTACCTTGGTTTTGTAGTTGCAAATGGGTGTATGAAAATGGATCCTGATAAAGTTAAGTCCATTTTGGAATGGCCTACACCTAAGAATATTGGAGATGTTAGGAGTTTCCATGGTTTGGCCTCTTATTATATGAAATTTATAAGAGGTTTCAGTCATTTGTGTGCCCCTATACTTAACACCATCAAAGGTGCAATCAAGTGTAAGTTTGAATGGACTGTTGCAGCAGATCAGGGGTTTGAAAAATTGAAAAAAAGAATTGCAGAACTGCCTACTCTTATGTTCCCTAACTTCAATCAACTCTTCATGGTGGAGTGTGATGCTAGCAAGTTGGCTATTGGAGCAGTACTAAGCCAAGAAGGACACCCTATGGCTTTCTTCTCTGAGAAGTTAAATGAAGCCAAACAAAAATATTCAACCTATGATTGGGAACTCTATGCTATGGTCCAAGCTTTAAAATAATGGAGACATTATTTTTTACCTAGAGAGTTTGTAGTTTATACTAACAATCATGCACTAAGTTTTTTGAATGGAGAGGATAAGTTGGAAAAAAGGCACATGGAGTGGGTGGAAACATTGCAAGCTTATACATTTGTCATTAAGCACAAAAAGGGAGTTAGTAACAAGCTAGCAGATGCTCTTAGTAGGAGAGTACTCACAATCCAAGAGATCCAACTACAAAGTGTAGGGATGGATGATTTGAAGAACATATATAAAGAAGACAATGATTTTGGTAGAGCATATGAAGAATGTGTGAAGTTTTAGCGGTGTTTCAATGTGGAGTTTGATGATTATACGCTATAGGAGGGTCTCTTGTTTAAAGGGCCTCTTATGTGTATTCCTCAATGTTCAATGAGGGAGAATATAGTGAAGGAAAAACATCAAGGCAGTCTAGTGGGTCACTTTGGCATAGACAAAACCTTAGAGTAGGTTAATAGGCACTATTTTTGGCCTAAAATACAATTAGACATTAGGAGGTTTGTGGAGAAATGTTAGGTCTATTAGAGAGAAAAAGGGCAGAGGAGTAATAGTGGATTGTATCAACCATTATCCGTTGCTCAAAGACCTTGGGAATTTTTGAGCATGGAATTTGTATTTGGATTGCCAAAGACATCTAGGGGTCATGATATTGTTTTTGTGGTAGTTGACTAGTTTAGCAAGATGGCACACTTCATTCCATGTAAGCAAACCAATGATGCATCTCAAATTGCAGGGTTGTTCTTTAGTGACATAGTAAGAATCCATGGGTTGCCATTAAATATTGTGAGTGATAGGGATACAAAGTTTATGGGTCACTTTTGGAGGACCCTATGGAAAATGCTTGGCACAAATTTGTCTTTTACATCAGCTTATCACCCTTAATCAGATGGGAAAACTAAGGTAGTGGATAGGTCACTTGGAAACTTGTTGAGGTGCTTGACTAAGAAACATGGGCAATCTTGGGATCACATTATAGGGTAGGCAGAGTTTTCTTATAATGACTCCATTAATAGGAGTATAGGGAAGAGTCCCTTCCAAATAGTTTATGGACTCAATCCTAGAGGAGTGTTGAAGTTAAGAGATCTCATATTGGAGGACAAGCGGAGTGCACAAGGTGAGTCTTTTGCAGAGCAGATGAAGGAGTTGCATGATCAAGTTCACCAGACCTTACAACAGCAAGTGCCCAAATACAAAGCCAAGGTTGATCAGACAAGGAGAGACCTACAATTCAAGGTTGGAGATCTGGTATTGGCCTATCTTAGGAAGGAGATACTACCTAAGGTTCAACCAACTAAGCCTTCTCATGAAGAAGATTGGACCACTGAAAATTTTGCATAAATATGGCAAGAATGCCTATGAAGTAGCACTTCCTCCTGATTTGGGAATATCTTCTATTTTCAATGGGTTTTATCTCTATCCTTATAGGGGATCTCCAATGGATATAGGGAAAAGTACACTTTCAGATGTGCAGGAAGAAGCTTGGGTCAGGGACTTACCAACTCCCAAACCTTTGCAGCTTGAAAGCATTCTAGATTCCAATGTGATAAACAAAACTAGGAAAGGTATCTACAAGGAGTACCTTGTTAAGTGCCAGGGCCTCCCTGATGCTAAGGCTATTTGAATGAGAGAGCATGATATTTTGAATCATGGCATTCAACTTGCTGACCTGCTAACTCAAGGGACTTGAGTTATTCTATCCCAGGGAGTATGGCGCAGGGCACCTCCCCACTTTGCCAATTTTTCTATGTCTAAGGGTGATTAGGAAGTTGTTTAGTTGTTTGGTGTGATGATTTTGTTAGGTCAAAGTATCAAGGTCACTCTTCATGTTTGTAAGGACCTTGAGGCCATGAGAGACTTTGGAAGTCACCTTAGTGACTAAGGAAAGTAGTATTAATTTTGAGTGTCAAATAGGTTAGATGGATGTTTTAAGGTTTTCATACCTTATTAGGGTCTTAGATGATCAATTTAATCATTGGGATGAGAACCAAGGTCATATGGTTCATTTTTTAATTTGTTGCTAAAATGTAGCTAGCAACTTTTAAAAGTTTCTTGAGCAACTTTTGTAAAAGTTGCCAAAATGGATAAAAATTGTTGTAACCACCCAAGCTCAATATAAGAGCTTTGATTCAAAGCTTTTGATAGGCTAATGAAGAATTGAAGCAAAAACATCCTATTCTGACACCCTGTACGATCATCCATGTTCTCTATTGTATACACAGTCCTATGCTTCTACAACTATACGACTATGTATGGATTGCCATAGTTGATCAGACTCCATGAATTGATAGTGTTTTAATTTAATTTTCACTTTGCAACAAATAATTTGGTTTGAAGTTAGATAGTTTCAAAGTTTTGAATTTTGAAAGGCTACTGGTCTGCCAGGCCTAAAACCAGTGTCATCTGGTTAAGAATGACTCTAACCTAAGATCCCTCTTGTGGATTTGTCTGAAACCATGAGGATCATAGGGTTAGAGTCCATAGATGTAGATTCTAGTCTTTTTGTTGTTTTTTCAGAGGTTATAAGGATCCAAAATAGAAGCCCTATGGCTGACTGGTGAAACTAGGTGAGCCAGGACAGGGAAGAAGTGGAACTGGTACGGACACCCAAGACTAGTTGGAGAACACTTGTTAATATTTTTTAATACTCCTAAGAGTCTCCTAGAAGGATTCAAAGGTGGTTGGAGGAGATTCAATTACCATTTAAGTTCTTTTCATGTAATAAGATTGGTCACTTTACATCTAAGTGTCCCACTAGAGCTAAAAAATTCAAAAAGGATTACAAGCCTAAGTATTCTAAGGAATGCTACTATGCTAGAGATGGAGTTTCAGATGAAGAATTAGGTGAAAAATAAATTGGATTCATTGCTATTGTAGATGTATACTAATAAAAGTATCTTCATAGAATTAAGGTTAATCATCAATAATTGAAATAGTAACTAAATTAAACCACAAAGCAATAGATCAAACTATAGAAAATTAATGATCAATTGAGCATCCTATGGGTCTCTAACTAAGATGTTAATGAATAAGCTCTCAGCAAGCTCTAGTTAATGACAGTCCTAGAATGAGAATGATAAAGATAAACAATGCTATTGCTAACAATTATCAAAGTAAATGCTAATTATGCTCTCAAATGCCTTTCTAAACTCAAATTGTAAGAGTTTCAATGAAATTCTCAAATGTGTGGTTGATCATAATGAAGGATTTTAGCCTCCCTTTTATAGATTTTCCAATGGTAGGGGGTGTAGTTGTGTTTGATCATGATTAAGCCTTGGTTGAGTCCTTGGTTCCACCCTTTGAAGATAAAGAAAAGTTTGTGTCCTCAAAGCTTGGGACAAGTAGACAAGATCAATGGTCAAGATTCTCTTTCACTTTGAGTGATTGAGATTCAATTTGGCTTGATCCATGTGAATGCCTTTCCTTAAATCTCATTGGTTGCCCGAATTTCCTCTCTTTATGGGTTGTTGAGAGTAATTGAGATTTATTAATTGATTTAATTTAGCCATGTACCCCGTGAATGGGTTGAATTTAATTTATTCCAAGACTATACAATTAATTGATTTAATTGTATTTTGATTTGATTGCACTTGATTAAAATGCACTCAATTTCGATTGATCTTGAATTAAGACTCTATTTTAATTTTGATTGGCTGATTGTGCATTGTGATCCAATTAATTCAATTATGTCCTTGATTTGATTTGATTTGACTTGATTTTCTTTGATTTGATCT
This sequence comes from Chamaecyparis obtusa, assembly GCA_027943335.1. Classification (NCBI taxonomy): domain Eukaryota; kingdom Viridiplantae; phylum Streptophyta; class Pinopsida; order Cupressales; family Cupressaceae; genus Chamaecyparis; species Chamaecyparis obtusa. The sequence goes on along the minus strand of BSBK01004314.1, from coordinate 1,558,695 downwards.
TTGTCCATTTTTAGGTGATTAAAAATGCCCCTCTTTGAGTTGACGTGTGAAGCATGTCGATTCAAATAATACTCTGATCTTGCTCGATGATAGGTCCTGATTCAATGATGATCGATCTTTGATGTTCATTTTGATGTCTTTTGATGGTCGATCCTTTGATTTTTGATACGAGATTGCCACAGATATGATTGATATGAAACTCTCTTGATTGATGTGGTTCTCTGATGATTGTTCCTGATATGATGGTTGATTTGATGATTGATTTTGATACGATGCTCCTTTCGTTTGATTATGAAAAATTTTCTCATAAAGCTTTCACTTTGATTTCAATGATCGATTCCTTGATTTTTGATGATATTACTACTAATGTTGATCTATTTATCCAATGGTATGCCCCCTCAGAAATAAAACATATTGATGATTGATTTGAAAAATGTGATTTGATTGACTTGATTGATACAATATGTTTTCATTTCTGAAAAACACTGATGATGTGTCATGATTCACAATTTTCCCCGGTTAAATATGATAGGTTAATATAGTTTGTAGTCAAATTGTCACCTCAAAATTAGGTCAACTTAGTTTAAATAGGTTGAAAAACCTAGATTCACTATTCATTTTCCACTTGTCTTTGGTGATTTTGCTCTGATCCTGCAGTGAATTTTGAGATGGTTGTCCCTATCCGAGAGCATCGATTTGAGAGGTGTCAGAGATATGCAAGGCCACATGATTATGGACCTTTGATAAGTTATTTTGAACTCCCTCATTGCATTTATTTCTCATTTATTATCATTTATTGCAAATTTGAATTTTGTCGTTGCTTAGAATCTATAAAATCACGCCTAGCAATATTTCGTTGTCGCTTAAGTATTTTTAATGTCGCATCTGCACATTTCACTCACACTTTTGTGTAGTTCATTTTTTCCTAAGAAAATTTCATTCTCACCTGAGAACAAAACATTCACACGTAGAGCTAGGGCAAAAATGCCAATTTTCAGTTATGTTACCGCGTAGGAAACCCTAACAATTTACTGTCGCCTAGGCCAAATTTCATTATGACCTAGCTTAATTCCTTTTCACCTGTGTGTAATTTGTGGCTTGAGATAGAAGTAATGTCACTTGACAACATTTTGGCATCGCTTAAGAGAAATGTCACTTGTGATGATTAAAATCACGCCTACAGGCTTTTTTGCAAAATTTTCTCTTGTACTTATCCTTTTTCATGAAAAATTTAATAACTCAAGATGACCAATTTGAATAATATGATTAGGTCTATTGCATTTGAACTAAACAATTGATTAGAATACCAGTATAGTAATACCAATGAATGTGATTTATCCATCTGTTATGATAAGTTCCTGGTTTGATATTTCACTCTCAAGATCTAGAGAGAGAAAACATTGATTTTCCTTCCTCAAGATATAGAGTTAGGAGATTTGAATAACTTGATCAACGTTAGCTATTCCTTGATATAACATGTTGATAGGATTATTTTGTTGTGCCAAATAGGCTCACTTTCCTATATTGTATATTCGATTAGTTTCTTCGTGGGTTATTGATCTTGGGCAGGCCCTTACTCTAGTGGAGTACTGTGTCATCAAGATTTGTAGTTTGATTTTTCTTCTCAATCTTCCCTAATTCCATCTGAATCGTGGGTTATTGATAGATGTGGTAGAGAGTTGGCACTCCATTCACAATACTTTTCACCTTCCACATGGTGAGATGATGATCACACCAGAGGACGTGTATCATTTGCTATGTATCCCATGCTGAGGAGAGATAGTCTATTATGATTCTATTGTCTACCGACAAGTGTTTAGGGACAATACTATTGATGATGATACTATTACATGGCCATAGTTTTCTTCCTTCCCTAAATTTATTGTAGTACTTGGTGCATTGATTGGTGGTTTTCTTCTTCCCGACTGATGAGGTCATGGTTTTTCTATTGGTTGGGGTAGGATATTGGAGGATTTACTAGCGTAGCCTTGATGTTTCGATTGGGGTTCATGTGTACTGGCATAGTTATATTGAGATCTTCATGAGGTGGTATTTAGAGAGAGTTCTTCCTTATCTGTAGGTGCCTTGGTTCTTTAGTTATGGATTTGGGAGCATCTTCCTATTACCAGGCCTATTTCTGATAGGGTTCAGCCTTGTGGTTTCCCATATGCTTTTCTATACACTGGTATGGTGGTGTAGCATCATTTAGGTCATCTGGATTATTGGTGCCGATAGATTGATGATCTAGATCAGGTTCAGTGGTGACCATACATTGGTTGCGAGGGTTAGAGAGAGGATGATGATGAGTTACCATAAATGTTCACTCCTTGTTGGATGATTGGCAGGACTGATACCACTATTGAGTGCTTCTACTTTAGTAGAGTTTCCAGATAGTATGGTCAGATATAGGATATTCCTTAGGGTACAATGTTATATTCTCGGGTATAGGAAGAGAGATCTATGTGGGGTCCTCTTGTTGATTACCAGTTTGCCTTGGATCAGATTGCTGGTATGGCTTACTACAAGTGGGAGATGCTTCCTGGTATGGTAGATTCTGGTATGTCTCATGAGTATGCAGATTGGTGGGCTCGTAATAGATTTATTCATTTTACTGATCCAACAGAGCCTATCCTAGGTTCGTATGATGGCAGTGGTGGCAGTGATGATGGAGGTGGTGGTGGTAGGAGACATCAAAGATGGTGAGGATGTAGAGATCCTCTGATTATTTTTGGTAAAGGATGGGTGAGAGATCAAGCTAGAGGTCATGATGATGTAGTTGATGTTCATCCTAGAGCAGTAGATAGACAATAGAGAGCTCATCACTAGCAGAGATAGTAGAGAAAGGCTCATGTAGATGCTACTAGGTAGATTTTGGGTGGATTAGACCCTTTAGTTTAGTTGTAGAGAGTTGCCTTAGCTCAACAAGATGATGCTCCAACACAATAGGTGCCTACACAGGCTCAACAGCCATAGGATGGGGGACAGGATTCACAGGATGTTCCCACTATGGGTACTGTAGTACGGGAGGTTCAAGCTATGAGGACAGATATGTCCACTATTGTTGGGTGTTTAGATCAAGTTGCCACCTTGATGTAGCAGTTCATGTCAGTGATGATTTAGAGACAGAGTGGAGCAAGCACTTCTTAGGCTCCTCCTCATAGGATGATAGAGGTCTAGATGCATCAGGTCCTATGGGATTTTGATTGATTGATGATAGATTCACTCATTGTTGATGTCCTTTGGTTCACATTTCATGTTATTTGATTGATCAGAACATTTGATGTATCACTTTGTATGACATTTGTATCTTGATATACTGATTTGATGGATCATTGATGAACACTCTTTTGATGATATGTGATGATATATTCCTTCATTTTCCTTGATTAGTTGATTTATGAGATTATCTTTGGATGCAGCTATATGATGTTTTATGATGCATTTATTTGTGATTATGCGATGGATGCAATGTATCTTATTTTTATGATATAGATAGATGAATGCATTAATGTATGGATTTATGAGATGTATTTCTATTTTTCAATGTATGGATGCAAATTGTTTTATGGCAATATGGATATGGATGATCCTATGTTTTTTATTTTGGCAAATGTATGCAATTCTATCTTTAGCTATATGTATGCAAATGATGTATGATTAATGATTCTTTTTCTATTTTCCTCATATTTATGAATAATGATTAATGCTATGCATGAATGCAAAACATAATCTCACTTGTGTTGTTTGGAATCAAGGATAATGATGTTTGAATTGAACCCCCTATTTCATTTTTCCCCTTGCAACTTAAGCTAAGAAAGGCAAAACACATATATACAATTCACTTAATCTAAAATGTATGCAACTAATTGTCATTATTCAAGATTTGGAGCTTATAATCATTATCGAGCACTTTTGGAATCCTATTTTAGTACAACCATCACTAGTTCAACTATGATGATATGAATACTTTTTACCTCTTTGTTTTCTTTCCCATCAGTCTCTTCGGTACAACTATCACTGATTGAAGCCAATCATGAGAGTGCAAATAATGATTTTGTCAGATTCTATGTTGCAAGTGGATGTTGGTATTATGATATGGAAGACCAAAATAGCCAAGGTATCCATTTGTGTAAACAAACAAAAATCTCCATTTTATCCTATGTACAAGTCCTCAATGATTCTTTGATGATCACATCCTTAGACAAATGATACATGATTTAAAACTTTGATTTTAAGACAGTCATTTAGAAATCAAGAAACATATAATCCTTTCATCATAGCTTGTCTAGTCTAAAATTTTCATCGATTCACTAGAAAGAAATGATTTCATCAATTGAGTTAACACTTAGAAAAATTTTTCCATGTTTTTTAAATCCATAGTTCAAGTGTAGTTCCATCCATTTCAAATTTTTAATCCTGATAAAAGATAAGGTCATTTAAGTTCTTGGATCAATTTTTGCATTTTAGGCTCAAATTGGATTGGGATGTAGATTTGATTAAGTGTTCCTCTTTCAAGTGTGATGAATTGATTCTCTGATTGAATAAAGCTTGTTGATGAATCCTCACTCCTTTGGATTAGATTGCCCCCAGTTTGATATTGATTTTCTTTATGGGACTTAGGACAATTTTCAATTAGGTGACCAAAATCTTGAGGTATTTGCAAATGCAACTGTGGGGTTTTATTATGCAATATATACACATGCTGGCGAATGCAATATTTACAAGGTGACCTTCTAAGTATGCAACTAACTTGGACTTTCAATGGCTCCTATTTACCAGGTTTTCACCGATTGAATGGATCTAGCTCTTTTTTATGTTTTTAAAGCTTTTCTCTTTTTTTGCTACCAAGGTGCCTATTTGCTAGGATTTCACCAAGGCACTTTTCTTCTTTTTTGATTTTTTTTGTATTTTTCTCTTTTTAAATTTTTTTTTTCTTTTTTCAGGATCATATATGAATGTTTTTGCTTTCTTCATGCTCAATTTTTCATTGTTTTTGATCTTTTCTTTTTTCCAATGTTTTGGTCTTTTCAGGATCTCTTTTCACTATGTACAATAAATATGATGTTCCTTATTTGATACTACTCTTTCATCTACCTCATGTATAGAACTTCTTGAGATGTATACTATTGATTGGCTCTTGCAGTTCTTCACCATTGCAATCTGCTAGTTTGTAGGTACCGGTCCCAAAATTTTCAACAATGAGAAATGGTCCTAACCAGTTTGCTTCCCACTTTCCTTTCTTTTCTTGTTCTACTTGGTTCTTAGGATTTTCTCTCAAAACTAGATCCCCTATTTGGAATGTTCTTGGCTTGATATGTTTATTGTATGCCTTTGACATCCTATTCTGGTACACCTTCAAATGATCAAATGATTTCTTTTATTTTTCATCCAAGAGCTCTAATTCTTGCAGCCTTGCAACCCTATAGTCTTCCTCATTTATCAATCCATGCATAGATATCCTCAAAGATGAAAGTTCTACCTCTAAAGGTAGAACCGCTTCTATTCCAAAGACTAATGAAAAAGGTGTAGCCCCTGTTGGCATTCTGATGCTTGTTCTATAAGCCCATAAGGTCAGATTTATCTTGATGTGCCAATCTCTCCCTAAGTTGTCCACCATTCTCTTCAAAATCTTCAAGATGTTTTTGTTTGTTGCTTCGGCTTGCCCATTACCTTGAGGGTAATAGATTGAAGATGAATGATGAATTATGTGAAACTTGGTGCACAATTCTATTAAGTCTTTTTTCTTAAAGTTCTTGGCATTATTCGTTATAATAGCATGAGGTATGCCATATATGCAAATAATATGACTGAGGATAAACAAATAAATTTGCTTTCCTGTTGCAGTTGATAGGGGTACAACTTCCACCCACTTAGTAAAGTATTTAGTTGTAGTGATAATGAATTTGTGACCATTCAAGGATGGTGGATAAATCATGCCTATTAGGTCTAAACCCCATTGGTAGAATGGCCAAGGTGTTGTCATTGGGTGTAGCTCTTGTGTGGGCCCGTGTATCAAATTTCCATGGAATTGACACTTTCTACAATTTTTGGCAAAGTTACAAGTGTCTTTCTCCATCATGGGCCAAAAATATCCTATCCTTAAAAGTTTCTTAGCTAAGGATAATCAGTTTGAGTGTGATCCACAAATTCCTTCATGGACTTCTCTTCAGGCTAAGTTTGATTTTTCCTCTTCTAAACATCTAAGGAGCATTCTGTCTAGAATTTTTCGATACAATGTTTCAGAAATTATGGTGTATCAAGCGGCTTGGCAAATGAAGCTCTTCTTTTGATTCCTAGTTTGGTTTATGGGAAGGATTTGATCTTTCAAGTAAGTATAAATTGGTCCATACCAAGGTGATTCATTTTTAGTTAACAACAAAATGGTGTAAGGGTGAGTAGGGTCAAACATAGGTTGAATCACTTCTTCTACCAAGAACTCGTATCTAGCACTCTAATCAAGCATCTGCAAAAGTGAGGCCAAAGTTGCCATTGCATCCATTGCCTTGTTCTTTTCTCTCGGCACTTGTTCAAATGTGATGAGTATGAAATAATTCTTGAGGCTTTGCACCATGTTTTTGTAGGGTATCAATTTGTCATCCTTTGTTTGATATTCTTCACTCACTTGATTTATGACTAATTGTGAATCTCCATAAACCTTCAATTCTGTCACTTTCCGCTCTAATGATAGCTTGATTCCAATAACCAATCCTTCATACTCTTCTATATTGTTGGTACATGGAAATAGGAATTTTTAAGACTTAGGGATAGTAGAACCTTGAGGTGTGATGAGAAGTATGCCAGCTCCTGATCCATGGTGAGTGTAGGAACCATCAAAATAAAGCTGCCATGTTTTTGCTTCTACCTTCACAATCTCCGAATCTGGGAATTCAACTTGTATAGGATGATCATCATGAAGTGGTGCTTCTGCTAATTGGTCTGCAATTACTTTCCCTTTGATTGATTTTCTATCAACATATTCTATGTCAAATTCACTAAGTATCATTACCCACTTTGCTAGCCTTCCATTCAATGTTGTTTTTCTTAGTAGATACTTCAAAGGGTCAATTTTGGCAATTAGCCTTATCTTGTGGGCTAGCATATAATGGCATAATTTTTGGGAAGTAAAAACTACATCCAAGCATGCCTTTTCCATAAATGTATAGTTCAGCTCGTATTTGACCAAGGTTCTACTAATGTAGTAAATTGCCTTTTCTTTTCCTGTTTCATCCTCTTGTGCTAAAAGTGCCCCCAATGAATTCTCCATTGTTGAAATGTATAAGATCAAGGGCTTGCCTCTGATAGGTGGCATCAAGATTGATGGGTTCATAAGATATTTCTTTAATAGATTAAAGGCTTCTTCACACTTTTCATCCCACTTAAAGATTGTATCCTTATGCAAAAGTTGGGTGAAGTTATGACATTTTTCAGCTAATTGGGAGATAAATCTCCTAATGGATTGGATCCTTCCTTGTAAAGATCTCATCTGATTAATGTTCTTAGGTGCTTCCATTTCGATGATAGCCTTTACTTTAGCAGGATCCACCTCTATCCCTTTTGCAGATACAATATAACCCAATAGTTTGCCGGATTGGACTCCGAATGCACATTTCTTTGGGTTGAGTCTCATTTGAATTCTTCTAGTCTTTCAAAAAAATTCACCAAAATTGGAAGGTGTTCTTTTCTTGAATGAGATTTGGCAAGTATTTCATCCCCATAATCCTCCATGAACTTATGCATCATATCATGAAATATTGTAGTCATTGCTCTTTGATAGGTCACTCCTGCATTCTTTAACCCAAATGGCATGACATTCCAACAAAATGTACCCCATGCACATGTAAAAGCAGTTTTATCTTGGTCTTTTGGTTCTATCTTCATAGAATTAAGGTTAATCATCAATAATTGAAATAGTAACTAAATTAAACCACAAATCAATAGATCAAACTATAGAAAATTAATGATCAATTGAGCATCCTATGGCTCTCTAACTAAGATGTTAATGAATAAGCTCTTAGCAAGCTCTCATTAATGGCAGTCCTAGAATGGGAATGATAAAGATAAACAATGCTATTGCTAACAATTATCAAAGTAAATGCTAATTATGCTCTCAAATGCCTTTCTAAACTCAAATTTCAAGAGGTTCAATGCAATTCTCAGATGTGTGGTTGATCATAATGAAGGATTTTAGCCTCCCTTTTATAGATTTTCCAATGGTAGGGGGTGTAGTTGTGTTTGATCATGATTAAGCCTTGGTTGAGTCCTTGGTTCCACCCTTTGAAGATAAAGAAAAGTTTGTGTCCTCAAAGCTTGGGACAAGTAGACAAGATCAATGGTCAAGATTCCCTTTCACTTTGAGTGATTGAGATTCAATTTGGCTTGATCCATGTGAATGTCTTTCCTTAAATCTCATTGGTTGCCCAAATTTCCTCTCTTTATGGGTTGTTGAGAGTAATTGAGATTTATTAATTGATTTAATTTAGCCATGTACCCCTTGAATGGGTTGAATTTAATTTAATCCAAGACTATACAATTAATTGATTCAATTGTATTTTGATTTGATTACACTTGATTAAAATGCTCTCAATTTTGATTGATCTTGAATTAAGACTTGATTTTAATTTTGATTAGCTAATTGTGCATTGTGATCCAATTAATTCAATTATGTCCTTGATTTGATTTGATTTGATTTGATCTTTGTCCATTTTTAGGTGATTACAGTAGACAAGATGAATAGTAAGTCAGTTCCTAAAGATGAGAAAGTAAATCAAGAGCTAGCATTAATTTCACAAGTTGACATAAGGACAGACTAGATTATAGATGGTGGTTGTTCACATCACATGATAGGTGATAAAGGCAGGTTTGTTCATTTGGACAAATACAATGGAGGTATGGTCAGATTTGGAGACAACACTCTTAAACCTAGAGTTGGTAGAGGAGCCATCACTTTGGATGGAAAGAATGATACAGATGATGTTCTTTATGTTGATGGTTTGAAACATAACCTTCTCAGTGTTGGACAATTACTTGGAAAAGGCTATCAATTGGAGTTCAAAGATGACAAATGCATCATTAACAACAAAGATGATGTTATGATTGCATCAGGCTCAAAGACAAGAGGTAATGTTTTCCAACTCAATTCATAAGAAAGTTGTTTTGTTGCTAAAGTTGATGACAGCTGGTTGTGGCATAAAAGACTATGTCATATCAATTTTTCTAACATAGTAAAGATAAGAAATGCAAAGGCAGTAAGAGATCTACCTAGCATAGAAAAGCCAGTTGATACTATATGTAGGGAATGTGTGATGGGGAAGCATGTGAGAAATTCATTTAGGAGTAAGCAGAATTCAACAGAGAACAAGTTGGATCTGATTCATATAGACCTATGTGGTCCAACTCAAACAAGATCATACTATGGTGAAATGTATTTCATTTTCTTTGTTTATGATTATACTAGGATGATGTGGGTTGAGTTCTTAAAAGATAATTCAGAAGCATTTGATAAGTCCAAAATATTCAAAGCTAAGGTTGAGAATGAATCTGGATTAAAGATAAAATGTTTGAGATCAAACAGAGGAGGAGAATTCACCTCTGATAGATTTTATGAGTACTATGAAGAACATGGCATAAAGAGACAGTTAAGTGCACCTAGAACACCTCAGGAAAATGGAATTGCCAAGAGAAGGAATAGGATCATTCTTGATATAGCGCACACCATTATGATAGAAGGAAGAGTTGCACATACCTATTGGAGAGATGCGGTCAATACAGTAGTCTATACCATCAATAGAATTCAATTGAGGCCAAGTGCAGACAAAACACCTTATGAGCTATGGTTTGGTAATGTTCCCATAGTAAAATACTTCAGAATATTTGTAAGCAAGTGCTACATCAAGAGGGATGAAGCAGTAGGCAAGTTTCATCCAAGAAGTGATGAAGGTATTTTTCTTGGTTACTCTACTAAAAGTAGGGCTTATAGATGTTTCAATTTAAGATTGAAAAAGATCATTGAAAGTGCTCATGTAAAGATTGATGAAAATTTTATGATTCAAGAAAGATATCATGATTACTCACCCATGATTGAAGAAGAACCTAGACCCTCTACTAGTGAGATAGTTATTGAAGAAATGTTTGACAGTATTGATGTGTTATTCAATGACCCTAAGACAAGTGAAGAAAATTCTCCTAAGGATGATGAATTAGCATCACCTAAAGTTCCAAAGTTTACATCAAGAAATCATTCCAAGGCAGACATCATTGGAGATTAGAGCGACAAAGTCTTAACAAGATCACAAGCAAAGAAATCAGCTAGTAGTGATGTGGTATGTTTACTATCTCATATTGAACCTTTAAGTGTTGAAGATGCTTGTAAGGATTCAGATTGGCATGATGCTATGAAAGAAGAACTTGATTAGATTATTAAGAATGTCACTTGGGAACTGGTCCCAAGACCTAGTGATAAAAATGTGATTGGAACAAAGTGGATATTCAGGAACAAAATGAATGAAGATGGTATAGTAGTAAGAAAAAAAGCAAGATTAGTATGTAAAGGTTATGCACAAAGAGAAGGCATTGATTATTTAGAGACATTTGCACCTGTGAGTAGATTAGAATCTATTAATTTGTTTCTAGCTTATGCTACAGTTAAAAACTTCAAAGTTTATCAGATGGGTGTCAAGTCAGCATTCTTGAATGGAGACTTAAAAGAAGTATACATTGAGTATCCTGAAGGTTTCACCTTATCAAACAGACCTGATATGGTATGTAGATTGAAGAAAGCCCTCTATCGACTTAAGTGAGCCCCTAGAGCATGGTATGAGAGACTAGATGGATACTTAACAAAGATCAAATTCAAGAAAGGAGCAACAGACTGCAATCTATTCATTAGAGAGACATCTAAAGGTTTAATACTTCTAGCTATATTTTTTTATGACATTATCTTCGGAGCTAATGACAAAATCAGTGCTAAATTTGCAAAAGAAATGTAGAATGAGTTTGAGATGAGTATGATTGGTCCTATCAAGTACTTTTTGAGACTAAATGTGCATCAAACAGAAAAAGGAATTTTCATTAATCAATCAAAGTATGTGAAAGAGATACTGAAGAAATTCAAGATGGATGATTGCAAGCTAGTAGGAACTCCTATGATCACTGGATGCAAGCTTACAAAAGAAGATGACTCACCAGCAATAGATATAACATTGTATAAGTCTATGATTGGCAAACTCATATATCTTACTTAGACTAGACCTAATATTTCCAATGCAGTTGACATAGTTGGAAGATTTGCAGAAAAGCCTAAACAAAGTCACCTCATGGAAGTAAAGAGAATATTTAGATACTTGTAGGGCACTATAGATTATAGTCTATGGTATCCTAATTCAGAAAATGCTGAGCTTCCTATATACACTGATGTAGATTGTGCTGGATGTGTTGATGACAGAAAGAGTACTTCAAGTGGAGCAGTGTTTTTTGGTGATAGACTTGTCACTTGGACAAGAAAGAAACAAAATTGTATTTCTCAATCAATAGTAGAAGTAGAGTATGTTGCAACAGCCTTAAATTATTCTACAATTGTTTGGATCAAATAGATGATAAAGGATTTTGGAATTTAGATTGATTATCCTATTGTTATTCACTGTGATAACACTAGCACTATCAATATGTCAAAGAACAAAGCAAAGACAAAGCACATTGAGATCAAGTATCAATTCCTAAGAGAGAAAGTGGCAAAGAAAGAAGTCAAGTTGGACTATGTGAGTACTAAAGAACAATTGGAAGATATATTCACAAAGCCCTTGCCTAAGGATACTTTTGAGTATCTCAGGGAGAAGTTGGGAGTCATTCCCTTCACTGTTTCTACTTAGAAGAAAAGAAGGAAAGGCATCAGTACTCTGGGACTAGTGGAAGGTTGACTACTCTATCTTAGGAGTAGTACCGGTGCTTAAAATGAATGGAGCCCTTTGCCATTGATGTCAAAGCGGGAGTAATATATAGAGTCATGAAAAATAGAACTAAAAAGAAGAGTAATATACTAAGGGGGAGCAACATTCAGTTATGATAGCAGTATAGTTGAGGAAATGGAGAATATTAGAAAATATTGCAGCAGATGGAGGATTCATCTTTGGGGGAGTTTTAAAGAGGAAATGGAGAATGTTATAAAAGAAATATTCATTTGGGTTGATGGTGGTTTTTCATTCTACATGTTGCCATCAATGCCAAAGGGGGAGATTGTTGGAGATTTTCCAGCAGGCCAGTACTGACTATATGTTTGTCATTGATGACAACATATGGAAAGTAGCATGCATGGAAGTCTTATGTAGTAAGCTTTCAGTATATGAAGCATGGACATGATATCAGCATGATATCATGGGCACAGAGGTTAACTGTTAGTACAAACAATTATATAGCAGTTGGTGTCAGCAGTGTTCTTGACAGAGTAATAGACAGTGTTCTGTGTATGGTTGTCTGTAAAGTTATCATGGAGCCTAGCACACTTGGATATATGTTGAAGACATGTTAGTGATGTTAAGTTCATGGATGCATAGTCTGATGATGAACGCAAGTGAAGTTATGCAGTCGCTATTCGCCAGTAGCAGTTTCATGTGTTTATTCAGAAGAGCCGACAGAGATTTTATTGGCTCTTGAGTTGCACCTATCTTGAGGGTATGTTCCCTTGGAGTTAAGCTTGGAGAAGTGTTATTGATGTTCATTTAAGAGTGCATAAGTTAATTCATCTTACAAAGAAAGTTCTAGTTGTTTTGGTAGAGTTGATAGTGTGTATGTAGTGTGCGTCTACATTTATTTTATTAGACAGGTCCCAGAATGAGTTGTGTGCATAATAGAGCCAACAGAATGTTTGTTGAAGATTATTATGGTTTCTCTAATATGATTTCAAGGTGGTTCTAATAGGTTGACTTGATTATATCATTTGGAGGAAAGATATTTATAAGCAGTCATTTGTGATTGTTGAAGTGTGGTTCATGGTTGATTAAGCAGAGAAGAACAGAGTGTGGGAAGTTTTGAGCCATTAGAAGAAGGTCTATGTGATCAAGTAAAGTACTTGTGATATTCATTGGAACTAATCTAGATAGCAGGTCAAAGCGTAGTTCACCAAGATCTAGATATAGTGTGTATTTGTTATCATAAGGTTGTAGCCTTCACCCATTTGAGCAGTGAGCTCTTAGACAGTGCATCCTCTCCCCTAATAGGGACAACTGTAAAAGACTCCTAACAGGGTCCAACCCTTGACCAGGTCTACTATACTTAATATATTGTAAAGCTACTCCTAACAGGGTAAAGAATCTTCTAGCAAGGATCATTATACACTAGTACAAAATATTAGTGGGTATCAAGTCCCACTGGGGTTTTTACCTATTTGGGTTTCCCCGTAACCACAATATTGGTGTTGTGTTCATGTGTTCTTTCATTGTGTTTATGCTTTATGTTTAAGTATACTTAATTGGATAAAGAATTGAATCTTGTAGATAACTGATTCACCCCCCCCCCTCTCAGTTATCTCTTGGGACTATTCCTAACAGTTCTAGTTTATCGACTGGAGTTCTGTGTGATTTGTTGGGCCAACTTGGTGCATTTATTGTTTGTATCTTTTGTTGGATTCTCCTAAGTGGATCTGGAGGCTGACATGTTGTATTAAATTTTTGTAAGGTGATTTATGAGTTGACTTGTATTGCATTTAATATTTGTTAGGGGGAGTTAATGGTTTCATCCAGTCGACTTGTGGCTGATGATTAGTATTTAAGGGGTGTTTGGGGTAGTTGTTTAGAGAGGAGGAGGATCATCACATTAGAGGATGATGAGAGCAGAATGACATAAGATCTAGAAAGCTGGAGTTGGTGAAGTTGTGGAAAAGATCTTGCATGATCTTGTAGATTAGATAGATTTCTGATAATTTGTCATAGCAGAGCTAGTGGTTTGCACACTTGGAGAAAAGGAGATTGATTGGAGGCTTGCAAGCTCAAGTTTAGAACTACCTTAGGGTTTCCATCAGTTGCTGATAGTTTTTCAGAACTAAACTAGCTAGTGTTGTAATTGGATCTTTGATCTTGCAGAATTGTTTCAGATTGTAATTGGCCCTAACCCAGAAGGCCTTACAGCCGGGCATGTTAATGGAAATTACTTTGAAAAAATTATTGTGTTGTTGTGTTGTTAAGTATTCCATTATGTTGGTTATTGGCTACAAGGTTTGGACTGTCCTTAATTGGATCCACCATCCTTGACTGCATTAGGTGGTATCAGAGCAGAGTAGGTCTTGTGGAGTGAAGTTTTTTCCTGTTGGATCAAAGTTTGATCTTGTGGATTGACCTAGCAAGGATGATTTTGCAAAATTGATCTTTTTGGTGAAGAGATCATATGATCTTGATTGCAGATCTGTGGCATTGACTTGTGGAATCTTTTCGTAGTTGTTCATGCAAGGTAGTAGATTGATCTAACTTGCATACATCTTGGAGATTGTCACAAGGTGATCGGTGTAGGGTTTGTTGCAAAGGGTTTTTATTTTATCTTTAAGTATGCCTCTAAGAAGATTGAACCCTAGAGTAATTGTAGATCTTTGTGATACCGTGGAATCTAGGATTATAGACAAGGTGAAATTTGATTTTAGATCTGAGATGGAACTAATGAAGAATGACATGGTCTCTAAGATCATGAGAGCTATTGTTGGTGTACCTCAGAATGTTGGTACTAAGGATGGTTATGAAGAAGCTATTGATGAATTTGAAGCTTCTGGATCTAGTGGTGATGACTGGAGGGACACATTTGGTGAAGACATAACTCGGTTACATAGATATGAAGCTTGATTAAATAGTAGTTATTGAATGGAAGTCTCTAATTTCTTTGGAACTTTGATACTTGAGAACTTGATTGACTGGATCGGTGAACTTGAAGATTTCTTTGAGCTAGAAGAAATTGAAGATCCTCTTAGAGTGAGGTTGGCACAAAAAAAGTTGAAAGGACATGTTGCTCTTTGGTGGAAAGAACTACAAAGAGAAATAGAAGATGAAGGTGAAATGAAGATCAATTAGTGGAGATTGATGGTGACTAAATTGAAAGCTAAGTTCATACTAGTTGACTATGAGCTTGACTTGTTTAAGAAATTGCAGAATCTGAAGTGGAAGGATTTGTCTATTGAAGATTACATGGAGGAGTTCTACAGACTTACTATTCGGTCTGGACATAGAGAACTTGGTAAGGAAAAGGTAGCTCGGTATGTGAATGGTCTGAGATTCAATATTCAGAATGAGCTTGGTATGTTGAAGATTGATTTTGTTGAAGATGCTTATCAGTATGCTCTGAATGCAGAAGATAAGTTGAACAGGAAGCAACATAGTAACTCCTGAGGGAAGGAAAAGATTGATCACTCGGTGAAGGATAAATTGACTGATGTAGAAGATGAACAGAAACCTATGGAACCAAAGAAGAAGATAGGTATAGTTATCTTTAATGGTACTTTCTATAACTATGGAGAGGAAGGATGTCATTCTTTTGAGTGTACACAAAAGAAGGTTGATTAATGAACTGCTATGGTGAATGAGAACATTCAGAATGAACCTGAATCTAAGAACTTGTTGCTTCAGAGAACATTACTCAGTACAAAGGATGAACCTTTTCAGAGGAATACTTTTTTCAGGACTCAATGCAAGTATGGAGGTAAACTTTGTGATGTTATTGTTGATAGTGGTAGTACTGATAACCTTGTTGCTGAGGACATGGTTCATAAACATGCTTTGAATAGAATGAAACATCCACATCCTTATAGGATTGGTTGGTTTCAAGATGATTATGCTTTGGAAGTAAGAGAACAATGCTTCATTGATGTTTAGATTGGCCACTATAAGGATCCTATGCTTTGTGACATTGTGGATATGAATAGTTGTCATATATTGCTTGGTAGACCTTGGCAATTTGATTGCAGAGCTATGTATGATTGTGTAAAGAATGTGTTTAGTATTGAGATGTATGAAAGGAAGTTTTCCCTAATGCATTTTTTGGATGCAGTGCTCAGTAGGAGAAGCCTGAGTATTGGTAGCTGAGTTGAGTTGGTATATCCTGAGAGAATGAATGATCAGTTTGGAGAACAAGCCTATATGTTGTCAAGAAAAGACTTGAAGAGACAGAGAAAGAAGAAGTGGAAGAGTATGCAATCTAAAAAGGTGGAGGACTTGTATGTGAAGAACTAGTTCAAGATTTATGTGCTGAATCCGAGAAGATGTTCTTCTCACATATGAACATCTTTTCAAACTTGGGGTATCTTATGCAGGGGCATTCTGGGGCACTCGGTGAATCTGCATGGAGGTGTGGTATCTTGGCCAGTGGTACTCGATTGTAGCCTTGACCGACGGTCTCAATCATTGAAGAAAGCTTGATCACTGAAGGAACTCAGTAATCTCTGGCACTCAGTGAAAGTGTTACTCGGTGATGCCTACAGTGCTTGGCCGACACTGGTACTTGGTGATGCTTGGCATGCTTGGTTATTTCATTGTTGCTCAGTAGTTCTATTTTATCGACTGGAGTTCTATGTGATTTGTTGGGTCATCTTGCTACATTTATTGTTTGTATCTTTTATTGGATTCTCCTAAGTGGATCTAGAGGCTGACATGTTGTATTAAATATTTGTAAGGTGATTTATGAGTTGACTTGTATTGCATTTAATATTTGTTAGGGTGAGTTAATTGTTTCATCCAGTCAACTTATAGCTGATGATTAGTATTTAAGGGGTGTTTGGGTTAGTTGTTTAGAGAGGAGGAGGATCATCACATCAGAGGATGATGAGAGCATAATGACATCAAATCTAGAAAGCTAGAGTTGGTGAAGTTGTGAAAAAGATCTTTCATGATCTTGTAGATTAGATAGATTTTTGATAATTTGTCATAGCAGAGCTAGTGGTTTGCACACTTGGAGACAAGGATATTTCTTGGAGGCTTGTGAGCTCAAGTTTAGATCTTCCTTAGGGTTTCCATCAGTTTTTAATAGTGTTTAGAATTGAACTAGCTAGTGTTGTAATTGGATCTTTGATCTTGCAGAATTCTTTCAGATTGTAATTGGCCCTAACCCGGAAGGCCTTACAGCTAAGCATGTTAATAGAAATTACTTTGAAATAATTATTGTGTTGTTGTGTTGTTAAGTATTCCATTGTATTGGTTATTGGCTGCAAAGCTTGGACTATCCTTAATTGGATCCACCATCCTTGACTGCATTATATTAAATGTTTGTAAGGCGATTTATGAGCTAACTTGTATTGCATTTAATATTTGTTAGGGGGAGTTAATGGTTTCATCTAGCTAACTTGTGGCTGATGATTAGTATTTAAGGGGTGTTTGGGGTAGTTGTTTAGGGAGATCATGAGAGGAAGATTAGAGTAGAGCAACATCAAATCTAGGAAATTGGAGGTTGTGAAGTTGTGGAAAAGATCTTGCATGATCTTGCAGATCAGATAGTTTTCTGATAGTTTGTAATAGTAGAGCTAGTGGTTGAGGCTTGGAGACAAGGATATTTCTTGGAGGCTTGTGAGCTCAAGTTTAGATCTGCCTTAGGGTTTCCATCAATTATTGATAGTTTTTAGAACTGGACTAGCTAGTGTTGTATTGGATATTTGATCTTGCAAAATTGCTTTTGATTGTAATTGGCCCTAACGCGAAAGGCCTTATAGATGGGCATGTTAATGAAAATCAGAGTTAAACAAGTGCTTATTTTTGTTGAGTATTCCGCTGTGTTGATTGTTGGCTGCAAGGTTTGGACTGTCCTTAATTGGATCCATCAATCCTTGATTGTGTCATCCTTTGTGCAATGTATGTCAAAATGGCATTAATAGTAATCTTTACATTTAACATATAAATTGCCAATAAAGATGGTATCAACCTTGATGATCCTTTTATGCTACATTAATCGACACAGACTTAGTAGATAGTACAAAGTATTGTGTTTCAATCACAATACTTCTGAAAGTAATAAACAAATGAAAGATTTGTAGGGGGCGACGAAAAGGCATACCTAGCATATCAACCTTATTTTCTATGGTCACCACTTTGATGCCAAATAATACAATTGCTTCACAATTCGATTATAAGAGTAATATCACTACAATTTATTTCTTGTATAT
This sequence comes from Chamaecyparis obtusa, assembly GCA_027943335.1. NCBI lineage: Eukaryota > Viridiplantae > Streptophyta > Pinopsida > Cupressales > Cupressaceae > Chamaecyparis > Chamaecyparis obtusa. The sequence continues at coordinate 1,540,580 of BSBK01004314.1, read as the reverse complement.
TCTCTATCAACCTGTGATAAATCTGATTGAACTAACTATGTAATGATATTGATTGAAGAAAGAAATGTGTCCATGATAACAATATGATTTAATTGTGATGATGTGTGCACCAAAAATATCAATCTTTTGTTTTAAAATTGATTTTTGAATCAACTAAAGCTAACTTGTTCATGTATCCAAAATGACCTATATGTCCATAATGACCTAAACACAAAATGTCCCACTGAATGATATATTGATCATGATGCAACATAAAATACTCTGATTACAAACTGAATATTGATATAGTCACTTAATCCAAGTGATGCAATGACATCTTGTGATATACAACCAAATTGTGTACAAAACTAAATGATATGTACTTCTTGATCACAAACGATGACACTAGTGAACCTAAAACTAATAATGCAAGTGCAACACATAATGCTTTTCATTATAACTGATTCTCGTCACAATATGAAATGATACACATCCAACATGATCATAATCCTACCATCATAGTATTAGTGTGTTTGGCAACAAGGACAAACAAAAAAGGTGAGAGCAATAAGGTAAGGGTTAATCTTTATTTATGATTCAAATTCAAATTTATTCTAAATCTATTATTTAATTTAGTGTCTCGGACTTTATTGTTTGATGGTTGAGGCTCTGCCTCCTATGGTTTTTGTATAAACTCTTTCTATTTTGATCTCTCAATTATTAATACAAAAAAAAACTATTATTTAATTTTAATTTTTAATATTTTTATATATTAAATATATTATGTAATCAGCTATAATATGATTATATTATATTTTAATTCTTAATGGTTTAATGTATTTTGAACCTATAATATAATATCTATTTAAAAATAAAACTATTTATGTTTAGGTTTAAGTGTTATTTCTCTTCATTTTAATTTAAACTATAAAATATTTAATGTTCAAATAGGTTTACACACTAATCATTTTTTAACATACCCAAAATAAGAATCAAATATACTGAAATATTAAGAAGAAAAATATTATTTTATTATACTATAATTTACTCTAATTATATTTGTAAATTTTATAAATATTTTATAATAATATTATATTTTGATTCTTAATGATTTAATATATCAATTATGTAAATAATTTAATATATTTTAATATATAATATAATTTTAATATAGAAACATAAATTTTTATGTTTAGTTTCAAGTCGTGTTTCTCTCATATTTTATTTAAATCATAAAATTCTTAATTATTCTTATTTTAAACTAAAAAAATTAATGCATAATGTATTGAAAAAATTAAATTAAATTATATATATATATATATCCCAAAATTGGCACCTTGCAATTTCAATCAATTTTGGTGCATTCCTTCAATTTCTGCATCATTGAAGTCCTATTTTACTAGGCAATTATGTCTCCATTTGATTTTATTTGACTTAGTGTCAAATGCAAAAGACCTAAATTTGCATTAATTCTACACTACATTTAATTCCTAAATTATCGACAATTATTGGCTGAATAATCCCTATGATTAATTGATTTAATTCTAAAGTCCTAAGTGCTTTTAATTAAATTAATTCCACCCCCTTTAGCTAATACACATAAAAGTAATTAAAAGTTATTTGGTTATTTGAATGGAGATTTTTATTTGGATTTAATTATTCAAAATATTCGAAGAGTCACCCATATGTGGCAATAATTCATTCTTTTAATTAAATAATCCCTCAATATTTGTCTCAATTGGAAATGAAGAGCCAGCCATTTCTTTTCAAGAAATTCTTCATCCTCTCTCCCAACTTTTCTATATTATGAACCTCTTTCTCATTTGAAAAAGAGGAGGCAATTTTAGAGTATCAAAACTATAGTCAATTTGTGTTTCAACTTTCATACTCTCAAAGATTTTATTGCATAACTAGATTAATCTCCATTGCTAGTGTAATTGCATTCTCATATTAAATTAGTTTTCTTATTTGTTGTAGTTTATTCCTCATGTTTATTTCAAGCTCTTTAGATTAAAATCTGCATTTTCATATTTCCTTTCAAGTTCTTAGCTTAGTTTGCATAATCATTCTTAGCTTAATTGCAATTCATTTTCTTTCTATTTCTCTTAAAATCCTTCATCTTAGTTTGGTCTAATGGTTGTTGGCTCTCTAATCTGAGAGTAATTTAAACACCCTGACTAATTAGGAGGCTACAAGTCGATTCACTATGAATTCGTGAAGTGGGTAATTCATACTCATTTTCATAATTCACTTTGTGAGCAATGACTATGTTGTGTCTATGGTTGGATTAGAGGTCCACGTTCAGCTATAAACATTTTGGTGCCCACCGTGGGGCAGAAAACTAATTTCTGGCCTCACTTTTGAAAAATTTTTGACAAAAATTTCAAACTTTGTCGTACAGTCCATACAACTATGTACGAAATCTCACGCGAGATTTCTGACTGTGCCGCATGAAGGTTTGCTTTCTGGGTACTTTCTCATGCGCAAATTTTCTACTAGTAGCACTTTCTCGCACGCTTCACAGTACTTTCTCATGCATAGTGTTGTACTTCCTCGCACGAGACTTGGTCTCAATTTTTAAAAATCTTTTAGTTTCTACAATTCCTGTTATTATTTCCTGATATTTTTCACATGTTATTTTTATATCTTTGATTTTTCTGTCACAACATAACAGTGGGCTATAGGATTCTTGTCAAAGACACTTAAAACTTGCTAACGGTTTGCTTGCAAGATGATTGTCGAAGACTTCTTTAAAAATGTTGTGCTTGTTTTATTGCTTTCATCACATAGTATAACTAGGGCCTTGTTAAAATTTCTTAAGGGTCTTGATAGTGGGATAGGGTAATAGGCTCTTCATTACATGGAAGTGATGCCCATGGATGAATCTAAGACCTAGATCTTGCTAGCGTGATAGATACCTGGGGAAGAAAGGAAAGGTTGTGAATCTTTAGCACATCTACTTATTAGGGAATTATGCTCTTCTCTCTTTGAGAGAACCAGAAACCCAAAATCTTATGGATTGGTTGAAGTGAAGCTAGCTTGGTGATGAATATGTATTGTGTGTTTGGGTAAGGTGAAGAGGTAGAAAATTATTCTCTTCTCTCTTTGAGAGAACCAAAAAATTCGGCCCTTGAATCCAAGCCAAGTTGTGTCACCTTTAGAGGGCCTACCGGAAGTTGAACCTCCAGGAACGACCCAAGTGAGTACACACCTATTGCCAGTGATTCCACCTCACTATAATAAAGAATTCTTTGTTGAGTCTAAAGACTCCAAATCCATGTTAACTTCTTTCTCATGATTTTGACTATCATCTTGAGAAAGCTCTGTCTATTGTACTGAGTGGCGCCACTCCTAGCCCTTCTTGCAGGGGTGTATGACTTTTAGGTGTTGGTGTGGCTGCGAGGCCCTAGCCCCATATCAGGGGCATTGAAGGTTAGTGTGAATAGAAGCCTACTAAAAAATTCCTTTGTTATTTGCCTACCTGGATCACCTCTGAAAGGAGACGTAATCTTTGCGCAGGGAGGGGGAAGAATCTCTACCCTAGATTCTCACCATAGGCATGCACCTGGATGTTTGAAGGTGGTATATGACACTGGCCCCTACTTCAAGGGTAACCTTTGAACATATATTATTGAGTCCTTGGAAACACCAAAAATATGGGTGCCCTCTAGGGGGTGACACGGCTGTGTGAGGTGAACGCATGCACTTAAGTTGTGAGGCACAGATTTTGTCTTCTCTACCATTTTCTTTGTAGGGATAACTATGTGTTTGTTATCGAGTCTTAAACTATCCAATCATGATTAAACAAAGTCTCCCATTATTCTACCAAGTTGCTTTGTCCTTGGTAGAAATGTTTGTGACTACTTCCTGTGTCACTACTGCTTGATCAAAACTTTATGATTGTAAATGATTTCTTGATAGACTCAAACTATGATTGCTGATTCAACTATCTTCAAACTGTCCAAAAACTAGAAATTTTGTTTGAGAACAATCTCTATTGTGTCTCAAAACCTACTTTTATCTCAAAATTTGTGTTGAAACTGTCAAACTTTAACTTTTTCCCGCCTGAGATTTCACTTTCTAGAGCATTTTCTCGTGTGAGATTCTATTCTCTCACGTGCAACTTGGCATTCTCTCATGCAAACCAGTATTCTCTCATGCAAACTTGTACCCTGGTGTCCAAAAATAGTGATTAAATTCTTGTTGATTGGTGATTTTTCTGCTTGATCTACTTTCTGTTTGAGGTCTGATTGTCTATTTTCTTATCGTCTCTTGTCTGAAACTGGTTGTTTTGAGCTACGAACTAAATGATTCTTTCTTAAACTCATCTTCTCTCCTTTTTGTTTTTCTTACCTCATTGTTCTTTTGTACCTTGTGACATGATAGTCATATCTCGATTGTTCTAGCCATACTCTCGATCATTCATGTCAGGTGCATCTCACATCTTGGTTATTCTAGCCTTTATCTCTTTTTTTCTATTTTTAGAGACAGATTTTTGAGCATTATCCCAAGTTCCTTTTCATTACTTAATCTTTGTCTATGCCTATTATGACTAGAAGTGGCAATACATTCCCCATTCATGGAATTGGACATGGTAGAGGTAGATCTCGTAGTCAAGACATAGGTCATCCCAAACCTATCGTGCGATTTGAATATTGCGAGGGATCCTCAAGTTCCTCTCCATTGAGTGCTTTGAGAGAGAGTCCATCTCCATCTTCATCTCTAGTATTCCAAGTGTGTAATAATCCGTTGTTTCAAGCACAACCTAACATATTATTTCCAGAGCAGGACGTCCCATTATTTCATAACTTTGGAGGGCCAACTCCTTGGGTTAGCCCTATTGGCCTTAGCGAACCTATCAATCCTTTCAAACCTATTAATCCTTTTGATCCTATCAATGTGCCAAAGGTTACCTTGGCCGCACCTTTTCAACATTGTACATATCATTTTACTATGCCTGAAGTAAATCTGAATCAATCCCATACTGATATGATGGGAGGACCATTTGACTACCAGCAAGGCAAGTACAACAAAACTAATGCTCAATCTCAGAATGATCATCATTATGATCAATCCCAAAATGATCAGAATCAACACCAATCCCAAAACACAACTCAAGGTGGTCAGAAAGCATATCACTATCACCCTCCTCCACATGACCAAGATCAAAACTAGTATGACCAGAATCAAGCTCTGAGCATCTTTGAGATTCTTGGTAATGATGGGGATGAAATTACCCAAAATGACATAAATGTGGTGAAAGCTAATAAGGGTCTCATCAGGATGATGGAAATCCTCCTTGTAGAAGAAAAGGAGAAGTATTTTCTAGAATTGGCTAATCAAGGGGCCAAATTACCCCCAGACTTTAAAGTGGAAACGCTTGTGGCTAAGGAAGAAGAAACTGAAACCGCCAAATTGAAAAAGATGGTCAGAGATATGCAAGACAAACTTAGCCAACTTGTGAAAGATAAGGACAAACCAACACAACAGTTCATGATGGAAAGTATTTGTCCTCTTCCCTTTGATAAGAGTCTTCACATGCAACCTTTTCCTAAAGGCATAGAGCTGACTAAATAGACAAATACTTGGGTACTACCGATCCCCAAGATCACTTGAGAGAATTTGGCACTCTATCTATGGAATTTATACATGATCAGACATATCTTGTGCATCTCTTTCCCCGTAGTTTGGGTGGGTCAGCTATGGAGTGTTTTTCTCAATTACTAATTGGTATCAAAACCTTTGACAAGATTTCCAATTTGTTTCTCCAACATTACTCACATAATATTTAGCATCCCGTCAACATTAGAGATCTTTGCAATATTAAACAGTGACAAGGGGAACCCTTCTTAATATTCCTCCAAAGATGGAGACAACTTTGCATGAAGTATCCTCGTAAGTTACCTGAGTTAGAAAAACTTGACATCTTCTTGGACAATCTTGTTCCTAATTTTGGATATCAAGTACAATTGCAAGGTCCTCTAACTTTTGACAGCATGATTAAACAAGCTATGAGAATAGAGGCCTTCATGGTTAAGAAAGGGGATTTGACTTTAAATAAAGATAATAAGCAAGGTTCCTCACCCTCCAATAAAGATAAAGGGAAGTTTTTCAACAAGAATAGAGACGTTGTGAATGATGGAGTGGTTGATAATGTGACTCTGAAGCCTGCAAAATCTATTTTCAATCTCACTTCCAGTATACAAGCGGTCAAAGCTAGTGAAAAGGCTGCAACAAACACTCAACCACCTTCAAGATTCTCTAGCAACAAACCTTGGGCCTCTTGACCCAAGCATGAATTTACTTCCTTGGGAGAATTGCTTGATGTAGTTTTCAAGACTCTAGTGCAAAACCAAGTTCTCGCTCCTTTGGAAAAGCATATTTATGATGCGCAACCAAGACCTCATTAGTGGAACAACAATGCATACTGTGACTATCATTAGAATAAGGGTCATAAGACTTCTACTTGTCTCTAGCCACATCATAAAGTTCAAGATTTGATTGACAATGGTGACATTGTTGTGGACAACCATAACAAGAATTCAAATCACCAGGCATTCAAAGATCTCTTTCCTCCCCACAAGAAAGGTGAATCTTCCAAGACTAAGAATACTAATGCCAAGGTTAATTATATGTATACCACTAATGACAATGTCATCAACATGATTGAGCTTGTTGATGTTGAGTATTGCGATGTGATTGCTATCAAGGGGGGTGGGGATGCTCCTAAAACTAAGGTTCCTTTTGTCTTGAGAGGCCCTGGGTCTCGCTCTTCCGAACACAAATCATATCGGGATTGCACCAATGTTACTACTCCCTCTCGTGTGAAAATCACCATCAAGGGTCCCAACTCTCCTACATCCACTCCTAAGAAAATTGTGGATAAGACTATTGTTGGCCCTGCCAAAAAAGAATGTGAAATCAGTTCCTATGCCTGGCATAGCTAGTTATAGAATTCTTGATCTTCTACAGCGTACCAACACCCAGATAACCATTTTTGAGTTGTTGAAGATCTCTCCTACTCATAGGGAGATCCTAGATAAAGCCCTCACCAAGGAAAACATCCCAAAAGACTTGGATCTAGATCAGTTTCAATCCATGGTGGGTCACTTGACTTTGCCTCACTATTTGTCCTTCCCTGAAGAAGATGATCACTCATTGATCCATCTGCATGACACTCCTTTGCACATAGAGGTCATGATAGGTCCCAAGCATGTTTGTTGCATCCTTATTGACAATGGTGCCAGTCTGAAAATTTGCTCTGCTAAGCTTCTTGCTCAACTAGGCTATGATGAAGATTGCATAGATGCCCATAAGCAAATCACTATCAAGGCATATGATGAGGAAGAAAGAAAATCTAAAGGATTTATTGTATTTCCCATTTGGGTTGGACCCGTTGAGAGGGATGTTGTTTTTCAAGTTCTTGACATTCCTCTTGCTTACAATATATTGTTGGGTAGGCCTTGGATTCATGAGATGCAGGCAGTCCCATCTACGTATCACCAATGCATCGAGTTCCCATTCCATGGAGCTAAAGTGACGGTGCCTGCAAATACAAACTATTCCTGCAACACACTCATGCAATCTACAGATAGCTTTGTTCCTGCTAATAGAGAGTCTACTGAGTTCTATGATGCTAAACTAAAAGAGATGGAACAAACTCTAAAGCTTAAGGATACAAGCATGGGAGGCTATCAAATTGAACCTATTTTATCACTAGTAGATTTGCCTCCATCTCTGAGTTCCTACAGGAGACCTTCTGAGAACAACAAGCCTTCCACTTGTTCTCCCCAAATTATCTATGATGGTGCCTTTTTCAAGGCCACTAAACCACTTGAGGATGAAGAGGAAGACGGAGTTGTTACAACTTGGCTTTACAAAGAAAAGAATGCATCTGAACAAAATACTCCTGCTCGTGATTTAGAACAAGAGCCATATAGTGAAGCTTTCAAGATCATGAAGTGCTTTGGCTATAAAGGGAGAGGCCCTATAGGATTGAATGACAATGGTTTACTTGAACCCATTGAAGCTACAGGTCATAGGACCAAGGAAACTTCTGGTCTAGGCTTCAAAAAGATCTTGTTCCATCTAGGGATTAACAAGTTTGTACTAGAACCTGAATGAGAACATCACCCAGAACCTAAGGACACTACTCCCACTGATAAATCAGAGACCAGCTTTGAGGAAGATACTTTTCCATATCCTATTCCTCTGGAGCTTGCTACACTCTTTGCAAAACTAGCTGAGCCTATTATACATGTCCATCTGGTAGGAACAGATAGTGATTCTGATGAGACTACTTCAATACATCAATTCACATATGATCAATGGAAAGAAACACTAAATGACAATCCCAGTTTTTAGGGTGAACAATATAGGTTGCCACACTTCCAAAAGCGGTTTGAACAAGAACAACATCAAAAAGCCATTAGTGCTGCTAGAGCTGAAAATGAGTCTGATGGTACAACTAGTGTTGATGGGATTCCAGTATCAAGTATCACTGAATCACATGAGTATGAGTTTGACTCTTTGTTTGATGCTACCTTTGATAAAGATATAGATGATGTTCAAGTGTATGAAAACCTTCTCAAAATAGGTGAAGGGTCTAGTGTTAGGATGATTGAGTGTGAATCTACTAACATTGACATACCCTTTACTTCTGATAGGAGGTCTCGAGAGGAATCGAATACACCTTTGGACGTGATTTCTTTAGGTCTCAACTTGCTCATCTATGCTTTTAATGACTATACTATGAATGCACTTGAACTAGCCACTACTCTTTCACTCCACCATCCTGATCTTATTGATTGGAACTCTCCCAATCTAGCTAGTGAAGTCCTTATGTTCCAGAATGACTACACTTTGGCATGTTACCTTAATGCCATTGAACCTGTAATGTTTTTCACCAGTGAAAGTAGTTTCAGCATGACCGAAGCTGATATCAAGTATCTTAGTCACCAAATGAAAAGAAAAAAGAATAGGAGCTCTGATGGTGAAAACCACATTGTGGTAGTGTCAGAGCCAAAAATAGTAAAAAAACAAAAGATGTATCCAAGGGTGAAAAACTCTCTGAGGCACCTGAGGATGAGATACTTGATACACTTCTGAGTCACTTTCAAGAGAGATCATCAGTGAAGATTGAGCCGACACAACCAGTGAATTTGGGCATGGAGGCTGCACCTCAGGTTATTCATCTAGCATAGTCATTGTTTGCAGAAGAGAAAGAAGAGTTCACTAAATTATTTCAAAGAAAGAAAATTAACTTTGCATGGACTTACTCTGATATGCCTGGATTGGATCCCAATCTAATCATGCATCATCTGCATCTATTGCACTAGGTGTTAAGCCTGTCAAACAAAAGCTTCGTAAGATGCATCCACATGTGGCGCTCTTAGTCAAAGAAGAACTAGAAAAAATTCTCAAGGTTGGTTTCATCAGGGCTATTGACTATGCAGAGTGGATCTCTAATATTGTTCCATTCACAAAACATGATAAGTCTATCTGAGTGTGCACAAACTTTAGAGGCCTGAATAAAGCATGTCCTAAGGATGATTTTCCATCACCTAATATTGACATGATAGTGGACATGACAGCTGGCTACCAAATGTATTCTCTAATGGATGGCTTTTCTGGTTATAATCAGATAAAGACTACACCAGAAGACCAAGAAAAGATAGCCTTCACATGTGTTTGGGGAACATTATGTTGGAATGTCATGCCCTTTGGACTAAAAAATGTTGGGGCTACCTATCAAAGAGTTGTTACAACTATCTTTCATGATATGATGCACAAAAAAATCGAAGATTATGTGGATGACACTTTGGCTAAAAGCATGCAAAGTAAAACACATCTTGTAGATCTAGGTCCTATACTAGATCAAATGGAACAATTCAGTTTGAGACTCAATCTAAAAAAGTGTGCATTCGGTGTCACTTATGGAAAATTATTGGGCTATATCATATTTGCTAAAGGCATAGAGGTAGATACTGAAAAGGTTCAAGCTATCATGGAAATGCCTCCACCAAAGAACATTAGTCAAATGAGAGGACTTCAAGGAAGACTACAATCTATTTGACACTTCATTGCACAATTGGCTGATAAGTCCCAACCATTCACCACAACTTTGCGTAAAGGTGTGATCTATGAATGGAATGAAGAGTGTAAGAAAAGATTCCAACAAATCAAGTAATATCTGGAAAATCCACCAATCTTGATGCCTCCTCTTCATGGGAAGCCACTCATCTTATACATTTTAGCTATAGACACATCCTTGGGTGCATTACTAGCTCAAGAGGATCAGAATAACAAAGAACGAGCCATATGCTACATTAGTAGAAACCTGGTCTCGTATGAGATGAATTATTCTATCATTGAAAAGGCTTGTTTGGCAGTGGTGTTTGCTTCATAGAAACTAAGGCACTATATGCTAGCTCACACTACCAGACTTATTGCTAAAATTGATCCATTAAAGTACTTACTTAGCAAAGCTGCCCATATGGGTAGATTAGCAAAATGGGTCATGATACTCAGTGAGTTTGACATTGAGTATGTGGAGAGGAAAGCTATTAAAGGGCAAGAAATTGTTGATCAGTTGGCTGAAGCACCTATAACAAACTATCAACCATTGAGCATTGAATTTCTAGATGAGTCCATTATGCTTCTCACGCATCAAACATGGACTATGTTCTTTGATGGCTCATTCACCCAATAGGGGTCAGGTGCTAGAATATTATTTATAACACCACATAAATACTCACTACCAAAGGCATATAAAATGTTGTTCCCCTACACAAACAACACTGTGGAATATGAAGCTTTGGTCAATGGCATGAAAATAGTTGTTGAATGGCATGTGGATGAGCTTAAGGTCTTTAGAGACTCTCAATTGGTCATCAATCAAGTTAATGATATCTATCTAATAAAGGATGAAAAGCTAGTGCCTTACAAAAGGATGGCGGATGATTTAAGGAAATTCTTTGCACACATCACTTTTCAGTAGATTCCAAGAGCAGATAATAAAGTAGCTGATGCGATGGCTACTCTAGCCTCTATGTTACAAATGCCAGAAAATGATTTCAGACATGAGTTCCTGGTGGAAATGTTATGCTACCCAGCATATGATAATCCTGAATCCCAGATGATCTATTCAGTTATTGGACATGACTCATCTCACTACCACCATATTTACTCCTATCTCTGGGACCAAATTATTTCTAACTCTTATACCTAGAATGGAAAATGCCACCTTATTCACAGTGCTTCACGGTATGTCATTGTTGTTAATGACTTGTATAGGCAAGGTCTAGATGGTACCCTCCTTAGGTGTCTAGAGCCCGATGAATCCAAATGTGTGTTAGCTGAGGTACATGAATGCATCTTTGGTTCTCACTCAAGCAGTATGGCATTAGCTTGTAAACTTATTAGAGCTGGTTACTATGGGCCAGACATGGAAAAAGAAGCTACACAGTTTTTTGAGACTTGCAAGAAGTGCCAACTCCATGGAAATCTTATCCACACTCCTTCTAAGGAGCTCATTCCATTCATAAATTTTTGGCCATTTTAGTAATGGGCCTTTGATTTGGTGGGTCAGATCCATCCTTCTTCCTCAAGAGGGCATAAATTCATCATCACAGCTACTGATTATTTTACTAAGTGGGTCAAGGTCGTGCCTCTGACCATAGCTGATGGCAAATCTATAGCAAGGTTCATACTAAACTACATCATTTGTAGATATGGTGTACCCTCCTTGATAATCACTGACAATGGGGGGAAGTTCAAAAACAAAGATTTAAAGGAGCTATGTACTAAATTCAAGATCATTCAGCATTGGTCCTCAATCTATTATCCCTAGGGTAATGGACAAGCAGAAGTTTCTAACAAGACAATTCTCAAAATCTTGCACATAATAGTTCACAAATCTGGTAGGGATTGGCACCTCTAGATTAATCCAACTTTATGAGCCTATAGAAAAAGCATTCGAAGTCCAATAGGGGCCACACCTTTGCCTTAGTCCATGGTGTGGATGTTGTGTTTCCTATTGAGGTCAAGATTCCTACCTTGTGAATCTCTCTGAAGAACCTCATTACTGATGAAGACATTAGAGTTAGAGTTACTGGATGAACGTCAGTAAGTGACCTTCGATAATCTCAGAGCATATCAGAAGAGAATTTCTAAGAGCTACAATAAGAAGGTCAAACCAAGGGAGTTCCAAGTGGGTGATCTCATCCTAAGAGAGAACCCTAAGAATCAACAGCAAAGGATCCCAAAAGGGAAATTTGAACCAAATTGGCTTGGTCCATACATTATCACTGTTGCATTCAGGTCTGTGCTTATCAACTGTCTACTACTGAAGGAGAACAACTCAAAGAGTTGATCAACACTCTGCATCTGAAGTGGTTCTACATTTGAGACATTTTTTGTGTGCTCATATACATATCCTATTCTGAAAAAATCCAAAAAAATGATATATTGTCAAAAATCCTAAAAATTGCAAAATGTCCTGAAAAATGATCATCTTAGTGAAAACATAGTAAACAAGCACTTTGATGTATCTATTATCCTAGTGAAAACTTGGTAAATAGGCACCTTGATAATACCAAAAAAAAATAAAAATACAAAAATACAAAAAAAATGGAAAATTGAAAAAATACAAGAAAAATCAAAAGATCAAAAAGAGAAAAAAGAGAAAAAAGAGAAAAGTACAAAAAAAATTGAAAAAAGAAAAAATGTGTGATTGATGAAAACCTGGTAAATAGGCGTCATGGTAGCAAAAATAGAATCACTGCCATGATGGTGAAAATCTGGTAAATAGGCACCTCTTGTTCCCCAATGCTATACCTATTGCAGCATCACTTGGCTCTTTTAGCTTGCTTCAGTTTTCTTTCCTACTTCAGTTTGCTTTCCTGCTTTAGTTTGCTTTCCTGCTTTTCCTGCTTTTGTTTGCTAGCTCATGCTTTTTCTCTCAGTTATCTTTGAGATTTCCCTTGACTCTTCATGGATTGAAAGTGGTCACACTTGGGGGCACCTTCCTGTTCTAGGAGGGGGCTTTGTCCTATACTTTCAGTAGATTTTCCTTGAATCAGTCACCAGTGGTTCTCACTGTGTCTGCCTGCTGATGCCTAGCTAGTTTTGAGATTTCTCTCCTTGAAGATCTCTTGTGTATTAGTCACTAGTGGTTCTCACTATGTCTGCCTATTGATACCTAGCTCTCGTTCGAATCTCTCTCTTTGAGGATCTCACGTACATCAGTCACCAGTGGTTCTCATTGTGTCTGCCTGCTGATGTTTTGTTCATCCTTAGATCTTTCTTGTATCAGTCACCAGTGGTTCTCACTGTGTCCACCTACCGATACTTGTTCCATGCTCTGATATCTCCTTGAGACTTTTATGTCTCTCATGACAGTCACCAGTGATTCTCACTATGTCTTCTTATTGTCGTTGTTCCGTTGAGATCTTCAAATGTTGTATCCTTTCGATCTGATATCAATCCGTTTAAACTAAAACTGAAACTAGATTTGTAATTCTCTGAGGCATGTTGAGCTTTTCCTTTGAGTGCATGTCATTTTTCTTTATCATTCCTCCTCGAAAAACTCTAAGATATCTATTTGGACTGAGAGATGTGAGGATTGGGGGCATGACCTTTCCTTTGCTTTCTATTTGCTGGTTTAGTTCCAATGATCCAACAAATCTACATAAGAGGGGTGTCCACTATGAGAGCCTTCATCTCATGTTTGATGGCCATGTGTACCTCGACTCCTTTTATATGGAAACTTTGGTGAGGTTGGTTCTTTTCCTTATCTTTTGAGTGACTTCTTCCTGCTATAAGTGAAATTACAAATGCTCATTCTTTGAAGTGAACGTAAGGGTCACTGCAAGCAGCTTGATATGCTTATCTTTCACCTAGAAAAAGGAAGAAAATCTCATGTGTCTGGTGTGTTTGTATGCAAGCAACATTCTGGTCATTCTAGCACCTATGCTTTAATGCTTATGTTAACTTGCTAAATCAAAAGGAATAGGTGTTCAAGTCATTCTCGCTTCTTGTGCCTTAATGCTTACACCTCATTCTGAAAAACCTAAGACTAATGTCATATTCATATTCTCATGATAGCAATATCAATGAGGGTTGTATGGAATCTTGTGACCATCCATTACCAAAAACTCTATGATGATAAAATGGGTCCAACAACCAAGTCCTAGGATTGCATCTAGTCTAGGCTTGCATCTTCATTCTAGGCTTGCATTTGAGACAATGTTTTGGTGCTCACTTGATTGTCTTCTTCTGGATTCATTCGTCAAGGGTTCTCAATCTTGTGTCCTGGTTTCATCATGATTACATAAGTTTTTGGGATCGAAATCAAAATCTAACGCTCCTAGATAGCTTGAAATCGTGTTTTAAATTTTCTGAGTCCGTCAGGATCAGATGCTTGTGCAGTCACCCTTCTGGTGTCATTTTCTTGCCAAAAGTTCATCTCATCATCATTTTCTCAAGATCTTCAATGTTTTCATCCAAAGTCAAATCTAGTCAACTATGGTCAAACTTGGTCAACAGGACCTCTAGATCACTCCAAATCAATTCTGCATCTTCTTAATGCTTCCTTAATGTATTTTTAATTCTTCTAGATCTTTGATCTTATCTCTATCTGCAACCTTTTGTTGTCAATCATCTTTTTGACATGTCATCTTTCGATTTCTCTCCCGAGGGTGCAGGATGATTGCATCATTGAATCTTGTCGAATCAACTCTCAAATCAGTCTGACCTGAATCAACAGTTCTCATTGCTAGGGGTATCTTTGTGCCTCGCATATTTTTATCTTTTCATCTATCTTTTTAGGTATTTGAACAATCTAACTTGGATCCTCAAGGATCAAGCTTCATTTTGGAGATGGTTCTTGAAATCTCATTAGGTATTGGGGCAATCTAACCCTAATTCCTGGAAGTCAAGCTTCATTTTGGAGATGTCTTTTGAAATCTCTTTTTGGTTGTTATCTGGGCAACCTAACCCGAGTCTCGGAGGACCAATCTTCTTATTGGGGCAATCTAACCCTGATTCTAGAGATAGTCCTAAATCTACATCTGTGATCATTCAAATTGATGGGTATTGGGGCAATCTAACCTTGATTCCAGTCTTCTCTCAAGTGGTATTTAGACTATTGTTTCACAATCTAACTTAGACTTCAGAGAATCATGCTTCATTCTGAAGATGGTTTTGCATCTCGATCTGATCGATGTCTTGGCAACCTAACTTAGACTTCTGAAATATCATCATCTGTCACATCAGACTATTCTTTGAATCAACATGCTGCTTGCACACCAATTCAAAGAGGGGCAAAATGTAATACCCCAAAATTGGCACCTTGCAATTTCAATCAATTTTGGTGCATTCCTTCAATTTCTGCATCATCAAATTCCTATTTTACTAGGCAATTCTATCTCCATTTGACTTTATTTGATTTAGTGTCAAATGCAAAAGACCTAAATTTGCATTAATTCTGCACTACATTTAATTCCTAAATTATCAACAATTATTGGCTAAATAATCCCTATGATTAATTGATTTAATTCTAAAGTCCTAAGTGCTTTTAATTAAATTAATTCCACCCCCTTTAGCTAATACACATAAAAGGAATTAAAAGTTATTTGGTTATTTGAATGGACACCTTTATTTGGATTTAATTATTCAAAATATTTGAAGAGTCACCCATATGTGGTAATAATTCATTCTTTTAATTAAATAATCCCTCAATATTTGTCTCAATTGGAAATGAAGAGTCAGCCGTTTCTTTTCAAGAAACTCTTCATCCTCTCTCCCGGCTTTTCTATATTATGAACCTCTTTCTCATTCGAAAAAGAGGAGGCAATTTTAGAGTATCAAAACTATAGTCAATTTGTGTCTCAACTTTCATACTTTCAAAGCTTTTATTGCATAATTAGATTAATCTCCATTGCTAGTGTAATTTCATTCTCATATTAAATTAGTTTTCTTATTTGTTGTAGTTTATTTCTCATGTTTATTTCAAGCTCTTTAGATTAAAATTTGCATTTTCATATTTCCTTTCAAGTTCTTAGCTTATTTTACATAATCATTCTTAGCTTAATTGCAATTCATTTTCTTTCTATTTCTCTTAAAATCCTTCATCTTAGTTTGGTCTAATGGTTGTTGGCTCTCCAATCTGAGAGTAATTTAAACACCCTGACTAATTAGGAGGCAAGAGGTCAATTCACTATGAATTCGTGAAGTGGGTAATTCATACTCATTTTCATAATTCACTTTGTGAGTAATGACTATGTTGTGTCTATGGCTGGATTAGAGGTCCACGTTCAGCTATAAACAATATATTCATTGTAATTTTTATATAAAATATACTTTAAAAATAAAAATAACTTATTAGTTAAAATATTTTTTACATTCATGTAATTTTTATATCTAATATTACTTTTTTTAATTTATTTTTTAATTTTTTATATTTACTTCCACTAGAACAAAATAGGGTTTGAGGGAATGTAAAATAGTTTAATTGTAGTTTTGCAAGTAAATCTTTTTTCTTTTTAAAAGTTTATATTAATTAAATTATTTGTAAAAATAGTAAAATAAATTTTTTTATTCATATAATTTTATCTAATATAATTTTATTTAGATTGAAAGAAAAACCTCCTGATTGGTTTGATTGGTTTGATTCCTATGAGTTCCAATGGGGGGAAACAAAATTATCCGCTACCTTGGTATCCCCTTCTTTGTCTTGCCCTCTCTAAAGGAAATGTGGCAGTGGGTCAAAAGTAAGATTGACAAGAAGCTGCATAAGTGGAATAACATATTTCTGTCTTTAGCTGGTAGAATCCAAGTTTGCAAAAAAATTCTTTCATCTTATAGTGTGTGCTACTCTGCTTGGATGTTTAACAACTATCAAATACTTTATATCCAAAAGACTATTAGGCAATACCTTTGGTTTGATGGTAAAGGTAGCAATAAGATGCATTCTGTTACATGGAAATGGTGTCAAATGGCCATGAAGATTGGGGGCCTTGGCTTGAAAGATCTCAAGACTCAAGGCATTGCCCTCGCTACGAAATGGATTTTTCACTGTCAGGATGGTATAGAATCCTAGAAAGTTTTGATCAGAAATAACATAGAGAGGGGTGTTCCTAAAAATGCTAAATCTTGGAAAGCGCCTCCCCTTGCTGATCTTGTGGCGGGCAGGTTTCCTATCTCCGTGTAAGGCTCATGTATCTTTAGGTCCATATGGAAAGTGTGGGAGCATGTTAGGAGTCTTATTAACAACTCTAGTGTTAGCATCAATGGTGGTTTTCATGGGGAGAGGTTTATATGGTGGAACTTATATCATGATAATAAACCATTAGCTCTCACTCAAGGTTGTTCAGCCAAGCTTTGGGCTAATTCCAGTATTAAGATCTGCTTGGATTTGTTTGAGAATGATATTTTGATCAGCTAGGAAAAACTCAACTCTTCCTATAACTTGCCTCCCACCCAAAAAAGAACCTACCATATGATTAAAAAATCATGTGACCACCTTGCTTTGCCCTCCATTACTGATCTTGACTCTCACAGGTTCTTGACTTTCAAATGGAAAGATGGCTCTCCTTTGCCTAATGTTAAAATCTGCAATATATATGATTTGATTTTTGATGATGACTCTATTGTTAACCATGTTAATTTTCTTTGGTACTTGGACCTGCCAGTTAACTCTTGGCAAAAGTACTTTATTCAACTATGGAAAAGCTTGGTTCCTCCTAAAATTCAGTGCTTTAAATGGCAACTTATTATTAACAGACTTCCCTTAAGAAAAGATCCTCTTAATGTAGACATGTGTTCCATTTGCAGACTTCCTGATACCTACAGACACATCTTTTTTGACTGCTCTTTCACCAGGGAGGTTTGGTTAATGTTTGGTTTTTGCATTCCTGTTCATGTGAATGTTTTTAACATTATTACTAGTTATATTGTTGGGTTGAAAAAAGATGGTAATATGTTCTGGTTTTTCTTATCTTCTTATATCCTCTGCTTCATTTGGAAACTTAGAAATGAAGACAAGTTTAATGGTAATGGAAAATGTCTTACTGAGTCTTTCCGTAGACTCACTTTTTTAAAAATTGCTTCTCAGGTATGCTTCTTCATGAATATTGAAAGACATAAGCTCCTTTGATTCCTGAAAGATGAGCACGCCACTATGTTAGTGTATGAAAAGAAGGATGGCTACGAGTGGAGGAGGCTCGTGAACACCCTGTCTTCCTTTGAAGAGGCTCTTAAGAAGATGCAAAATGAGATCAATAGTAAAAAGATGCCCGTTGTTGACCACATTGCCATGCTTTCTCATATCCATGAGTGAAAGAAGGTGATCTAGATGGAAGGGGCCAAAGGTTGGACCACCTAGGTTTAGTCCTTTGATTACACTCTGCACTAGCGTGTTTTGTACCTTGGTTCTATTTTGGGTTTTTATTTTCTATTTTGTAATCTTGTCGGTGACTCTAATGTTTGGTACTCTCTTCGGTGACTATGGTGGTTGAGGCCTAGCCTCCCATGGTTTTTTGTTCCTCTTCACTGTATCATTGTTACTCTCGATCCTTAATTTAAAAAAATATTATTTTATTTAAAAAAAACTAACTTAAATATTGAATTAAAGAAAAGTTAAAAGTTTTTCTATAATTTTTATTTTCGTATTATAACTTATATATTTTAAAAATTAAAGTTGAAAAATATTAATTCCTATATATATAACTTTTTTTAAATATGTATAAAAATAAATAATATGTTTTAATTAAAAATTAAAAATGATTTCTATTTATATAATAGATTAAATATTATTAAAGTAATAAGTACAAGTTAAATTAGTACTTAAGAGCATGCAATTAATATAGCTTTTGACGGGTTTTAGATGGGGGAATAACAAAGTAGAAGTTATGGCACTACCTACAAACATGTTCACGCCTTGGGAGAAAAAATGGTGCAAATAAAAGTGACTCTCATATTGTTATAAATGCAAAAAATAAAATTGAGAATAAGAAAATCAATTTTGACCCTAGCTCAACAAACAAAAGACTTTTACAATCAAACATATTTATAGAGAGTGGAATTATCATGCACACACTATCAAATTTAGTATTATCATGACACGTGACTTTTATCTAGAGATAATTTAAGACTTTGGATGTTTTGATTGTCCTCTTTATTTCATGATGATTACCAATATAAAAGCTAACAAATCTCAACAATGACAGTAATAATAATATTAATCTAAAAATAATAATTTAAAATTAATCTAAAAATAATAATAATAATTCGTCCAATAAAATTAATCTAAAAATAATAATTTAAAATTAAATTTATTATTATAATTATAATTACTTTATCTATTTCTAACTTCATAACAAATAATTTTATTCTAATATTTATAACAATATGATAGTAATTTCTAGCCACTAGTGACACTCGTATTATTATTATTGATGTAACTATTACATCTCTTTTTAACACATACTAATTATTTTACATTTTGTATCCCATTATAAAAATACTATGATGTGGGTTGAGATAGAAATTAACAATAGTATTATTTAATGCTAACATTTTTTTATTAGATTGCTACATTTTAAATTGTAGATATAGTATATTTCAGTGCAAAAAATGGGACAGTTTTTTGTAACATCCCCTTGTCAAGGGGAGATGGATACCACAGTGGTTTCAATGGCAAGTGGGGGGCTGAGGTTTCATTATGTGTCGCTGCTGCTGCTTCCTTTGTTTTAGCCCTTCACCATTCCCATGGGAGGAAGTTAGCAAAGAAGAAGATGAGGCAATCAGACTGTGAAGGATCATTAAGGCATGTGATGTATCTCAGCTGTTGGTCTCCTTCATAAAATGTAGAAATATAGAGTCTTTTTTTGGATCCCTCATTGATTTTGCTTAATGTTTATTACTTGACCAAGAATGGAGTTAAGTTATGAATCCCAACTCCAATCCTCTCTTTCCTTTGGTCATTGTCATATGAGAAATGTTTAGTTAGGAAGGTTTCAATGTGATCCTATTATGCTTAGAGAAAAAAAATGGACTTACTGTATTTCTTAGTCCTACATTAATGTCCAAAACTTCATTAGAGATATGGATTTGCTTGACATAAATTTGGAAAAATAGGATAATGGGATTCACAAATGTTATGGAAAGACTACAGAGATTTTTGCAATCCATTAATTGTCCTTCGTCTACACATCTTTTGGAATGCATCATTTGTCCCATTTCAGGATTAGACCATTTTCCAATTTGAATAGTGTCCAATGAATAGTGTCCAACTCTACATTGTAGTTGGGTTTAACCAACGCACTCTAAGCTACTATGAATACTTGGGCCCATTCTTCTCATCAACATTTATTCCTATTGATATCATTTATTCCTATTCAAATATTACTTGACATTAACATTGAATTCAATCTATTCCCACATCACATCAAGTGGATGTATGTGATTGCATAGAACATTGTTGTTTCACATTGTCACCACATAACTATTTTATATGTAGTAATAATGGGAGCTTTGAAACATGGTATGGACATCCATCAAACTATAATATAAGAGGGATTATCGTCAAATATTACAATTGGATGCTTAGGTAGACATTTCTGCACACTATGGAAGCATAGACAAGGCATGTGAACTATTTGAGTGATATCTCAAAGAAATGTGGTTACATGGAATGCTTTGATTTTAGAACATGCATGAATTGTGTTTGTCAAAAATGGTTTAGAAGCTTTCAGCCAAATATAATTAGTGGGTTTAAAGTCAAACTCTCTAAAATTTTCTAGCATCCTCCTAGCCTATGCAAAATGAGAACTTTGAAATAACCTATATGGACATCCAATCGGTCGAAGGATAATGATAAATGAATTTTTTCAAATGTTGTAACTGCAACTACCTTACTAGACATATAGGTAAAATGTGTAAGCATAGACAAATCATATGAACTATTTGATGATTTGCCTCCAAAAATTATTTGACCAAATGTCGGGACTACCAAATATGCAAGATCTGGAATCATAAAAAAGACATGTGAGTAGTTTGAAAAATTTCCTCAAAGAAATAAGTTCTCATGGAACTCCTTGACTGCAATATATTAACAAAATAGATTTATTGAAAATGCTTTGAAGGCTTTGCAATAAAATATAATTGGAAGGTTTAAAGCTAAACTTTGCAACCTTTGCTAGCATCTTCCCAACATATACCAAATGAGATATTTAGAATAGGGTATGGAAATCCATCAAAGCATAAAGTGTGGAGGAATTTTATCAAAGGTAGTTGCAACTACTCTAGTAAACATTTATACAAAATTAGCTTAGAAATATTTCTTAATAAATCTGATACCATAGATTATTATAGCTACAATTTACCATATAAATTAGTGAAGAATATTTGAGTTTAAGGCAGTTAAGGAAGGTTTTTAAATGAGGTATATAGTTAGGTTAAAATTAGTGAAATGATTATTTTGTGGATGTGCAATATGTGTATGTGACTTGTAATTTTAAATTTAATTGTGATGACCTATGTCCAATCTAGAGTTTTTACTTTAAATTTGGATAGTGTTTATTCATACAGATATAAATAATACAACTATTTCTTGTACCATTACTCTTTGTCATCCTATAACAACTCTACATGTATAGAATCTTTTGGAATGCATCATTTGAGGGAGCTATGGCTATGGTTAGGATAGGGTTATGGTTATGGTTAGGATTAGGGTTTATCATTTAATATTAGGGCTTATCATTTATGATTAGGGTTTAGCATTTAGGATTATGGTTTAGGATTAGTCTTTAATAATTAGGATTACAATTAGTGTTTAGTATTTAGGAATATGGGTTAGCATTAAGGATTAGGATTTAACATTTAGGCCATAGGGTTATAGTTAGAATTGGGGTTACTTTACATCATTGTTATTATTATAGTTCGGGATAGGGTTCAAGTATTAGGCTTAGGATTTAGAGTTACAATTAGGGTTAGGTTTTAACATTTAGGATTAGGTTTTATCATTTAAGATTAGGATTGGGATTAGTATTAGGGTTTAACATTTATAATTAGAATTACTCATTCTTAGTATAATGGTTAGTATTATATTTAGAGTTAGGGTTTTAATGAGGATTAGGGTTTATGATTTATGATTATGATTATGATTTAGAACCATAGTCATAACCCTAACCCTAATATTCACCCTGACCTAAACCCTAACCAATGAATAATCAGAAACCAAACCTTACTCCTAACCTTAATCATAATTTTAAATCTAACCATAGTTTGTAGTAATAATACCCCTAACCCTAATCCTAACCCTAATCCCAATCCTAACCCTAACCATAATCCTAAAACTAACCCTAAACCTTATCCCTTACAATAATACTAAATTCTAAACCTTAATCCTATTCCTAATTATAAATACTAAACCCTAAATGTAAATATTAAACCATAACTATATTCCTAACCCTAAATCCTAAACCTAATACAAATCTTAACCATGATGTAAACCCATATCCATACCCTAACACTAATAGTAAGAATGATTTATGTCCATATTCTAATGCTAATCATAACCCTAACCCTAAATTCCTAAACCCTAATCATAACCCTAATCCTTAAACCTTAAACCCTAATCCTAACCCTAACACCAAACTCTAATCCAAATCATAATCCTAAACCCTAACCCTAACCCTAAGCGTAAAACCTAACCCTAAACCCTAATCCTAACCCTAACCCTTATGATAATTCAAATAATAATATTAACCCTAAACCCTAATCTTAACCCTAATATAACCATAATTTGATTCCTAATATAACCATAATCCTAATGTGGAGAAGATTTTTTAAGATTATGTTAGAGTGATATAAGAATTACCTTATACCTAATAATTATTTAGGTATAATCTTGCAAAAAATTCTCCGCGTGGAGAATTTTTTGCAAGATTATACCATAATACTAACGTGGAGAAGTTTTTGCAAGATTAAACCCTAAACCCTAAACCTTAACCTTAATATGATTCCTAATATAACCATAATTTGATTCCTAATACAAACCCTAACCCTAATCCTAAGTGTAACGATAATTTTAATCCTAACCACAATCATACTTCTAATCTAAACCATAACCTTAATGATAAGCCTTTGCCTAACCATACAATAAACCCTAACCATATCCTAATCCAAAACATCACCCTAAACCCTTACCATAATCCCAACTCTATCATTAAGCATAACCCAAACCCTAACCCTAACCCTAATTATTTTTCTAAACTAAGAACTACCTTATACCTAACAAAATCACTAATCCAAAACCTAGCCCTAACCTTAACCCTAAGCATAATTCATCCATAATCTTAACCCTAAACCATAGCCAAACCCTTCTAAATCCTAATCCAAACTCTAACCCTAATCATACTTCTAACATGAACCCTAACCCTAATGATACTTGGAAGATTTTCACTAACCATACCTTAAACCCTAGCCCTTACCCTAACAATAATATATACCCTAGAACCCTAACTCCATGTCTAACCTAAACACTCACTCTAACCCTAAGCCTAATCTAAACACTCACTCTATCCATAACCATGATTCTAATCTAAACACTCACTCTATCCATAACCATGATTTAAACCTTGATTATATTAAGTTTTATTTCATTAAAATATTTTATATAATTAAATATTAATTTATTCAATGTCTTTCGCACGCAATGACTACTACTAGCTAATATATACTTTATATTTAATATACGCCGAGATGTATCGAGGCGTTTAATTTTTTCATCATTCATCTTTAATTAAAATTAAAGTTGAAAAAATTCAACGCCTCGATACATCTCGACGTATATTAAACATAGAGTATATATTAGCTAGTTACTTTAAATTTGGATAGTGTTTATTCATATAGATATAAATAATACAACTGTTTCTTGTACCATTACTCTTTGTCATCCTATGACAACTCTACATGTATAGAATCTTTTGGAATGCATCATTTGAGGGAGCTATGGCTTCACTACTTTTAGCTCTCCCAAGGTCTTCCTTCTAGCAATCTATATTGTTATTGTTTTTCATAGGTTGTGAAACATTTTCCTCACTTTTGTTCTTGCTAATAGAGATAGTTATATCATTTCCTTCTCTCATATGTAGATTCTCAATCTCAACACTTGAGGCATTAGGTTTTTTGATATTTGATTCATTTTGCCTTTTTCTCCTTATGATATCTGATTTGTCTATTTCACCTTGATAACACGAGGGTTTAATGTGCAATATTCCCCTATCAATAACTATTTCTAATGGTTCTAGGGCTTCAATTTTAGGATCCATGTTAAGTAGTACTTTAACCTCTTTAGAAATGTCATCACTTGAAATCCCCTAGCAGTCTAAGAAGATACCCTAGTTTGACTTGATGCCATCTATGCCAACCAACAGACGATATTCAACTAGAATCCATCCTTAATTTACCCATTTAAAAAGAGCATTAGGTTTATAGGTATAAGGGTTGAAATGTGTGGACCATTCAATGAAAAGGAAGAAGTGTCCTTTAAAAAATCTCATATTGCCACATAATTTCATTCCTAACTTCTTTATTTTTACATAGAATGAACAAAACATTGTTACCCAAAAGAGAAACACTTACCTGATTGGGGAACATCTTGTCCCACCATCCTTTCATGTCTATGAAGGATTGATTTTTGTCATTCTAGATGGTTAAGACACCCAGATCCAAGTATTTGTCCTAGATAGGCTGAATAAAATCTATATCCATTTTTTTTATGAATAGAGACCTTTTCTATTAATAATATAAAAGTACAGTATTCACAAAAAAGGGGCCAGGGGAAATGTATAGTATTTACTTGTCCCATTCTTGAGAATATGGTTGCTTCTAGCATTTGCGAAGGGCGCCTTGGGGTTGGAATATTTTTTTCCCTAGTGGGACGTTGTTGGCCTCCAATAGCTAAGTTTTCACCTATCTTCTTATGAGAACCGTTTGCTTTTTTTTGTGTAAAAACCCTACTGCCTTGGCCATCCCTAAAGAAGTGAAAACATTCCTTTAAGTGAGTACCTGCCACTTTTTTTTGTGCCTTGATGTGTTGCCTGACCTTCTTGGAGCAGACAATTTACCAACCGTCTTTGGCTACAAGGATAACAGGCCTTACATTTATGCAAAATTCCATTTTCCTTTTCCCCAATAAAGTTCTATTCACCCCCCGTACAAATGGTGGAGGGTTTGAGGTGTTATGATTTTTGTTTGTGCGAGAATTGCCAATCTTGGCACAAGATTAGTCCTGGTTTTGCACAAATGGAGCCCTCAAACCCCATCAAGAGGGTAATCTTTTTTTATCCCAGTCAGAACCATTGAAGTTAATTATAAAATAATATAATTTATGAATTAATTACTTTCATATAAATGAAAAATTTAATAAATTAAATTATTAATTAATTTTTATTAAATCAATGTTTATTTAAATTTTTTTTTTTTTTTTTAGGCAAAAGTGGTGTAACCACCATATTTTATTAATCTGGTTCAATAACTCCCCCGTGGAAGAACCGGTAAGAAACCTCGGGATCATAGTTATATACATGCATATATCCGAGGATATATAAATACATAAATATTACATATTTCGAGCAATATGTCAATATTTCTTATCCAGTTTTAGATCATACTCCAAAAAGCCTTCAAAAGTTCCCTAATGACGGTGACATGTACAATACGTCGATTGTGTGAATTTTTCCTATGACAACAACATTTTATACATCTAGCCACCGCCAAATTCCAAGCTAGTCGGATGTGTATTAAGGTCAGGGACCCGCAAAAGAGCTCGCGGGCTATCAGAGAAGACACAGGGAAGATGTGGATTTGGTAGCTCCATGATGTCTAACACAGCATTAACCTGAATTATGACTTTTTTTGCCAAGTGAAACCCCAAACGCCTCTTTGATAATCGAAGTGCATTTTCTGCGAATTGAGCATCTTGCAAACAGAGGGAGCGTTTAATACTTTCATAGATTAGAAAGTAATCATGATTTGAGAGCAGCTCATGATGCGAAAATAGTCCGCCAACTAGCGCCAAACCATCCCATAGTTCATACTGTTGAACAGCTCTCGAGAGCGCATTGTGAGCCAGCGAAGACACTAAAGACATTGACTAGGATAAGTCCATCATGTTGCAAATGCTCCACGAATGAGAGTCCAATATTTCTTCCCCAACAACCAGTTGAATTGCATCCCTTATTGCTTGCGACTGGCATATAAACATTAATGAAAATGAGCCCTCATCGATGTGAGATGGCAGAGCCTCTTCCAAAAGTTCCAATCGCATCCTAACTCTATAATTTCTGGGCATGACTTCATAGTGATAGCAGGCACACTATCTGCATTACATCACTTGACTAACCCACAAATCCATTGGCTCCTAGCTTGTAACTCGACAATAAGTGATGGATATGATCAAAAGCCCACATATTTGTAGCTGTAATAAATTGCCAAGTATAGCCAAAATAAAATCAGGATATCCCAAGTGTGAGCGAGATTATGCATAAGTTTCAATGTCATTTTTGGAACTTGGGATTCTACCAATAGTACACTGATTAAACTTTCTCAACCACAAACACATGTGTGCTGATGAACTTGCAGATGGGGAAATAGATATGCCTGCACAAATGATACACAAGCAAGTTGTTTTTTTATTAAAAGTTATTAAAATTTATATCTACTATGTACTTCTCACATGCCAAATACTATGGCATATGAAAATTGTTCGCGCCTCCCATTAAACACACAAATGGAATTGTACTTGGGGCAAATACATAAACCGTTTATGCATACATCTGTTAAAGAACAAACTTCACATCCGGACATTTGAGGCATCAACTGCACATGACACTATTTCTTGACTATAGATTTCCTTCAACTTGGCATCATGATTAATAATTGAATCATCATTAATAGCCACCAGTTCATACCCATCACAACCTTTGTTTGCCAGATGGTCTGCTAGTCTATTACCCTCTCTAAGCGTGTGAGAGATCTGAACTTCTTGAAATGAATCCAGTAACAGCCAAATTTGCTGAAGGATGTATGATAGTTTCCAGTTATGGGATATTCTGCTTATACATGCTGATATAATTGCTATTGAATCTCCCTCTATTTGAATCTGTCAGAAGCCTCCATTTTTTGCTAATATTAGACCTTCTAATAATGCCTTGGCCTCAGCCATATTGTTTGTGCCATCAGGAAGCGTGCAACATTTTACTGCTAGTAATATTCCTTGAAAATTTTGGATACAAATTCCCACCCCTGATTTACCTGGATTCCCTCTTGAGGAGCCATCGAAGTTAATCTTGCTAAACCCTTTGGATGGCAGCATCCACTTAATCCCTTCTCTGTCCAGCATTTTATTTGGTTTTGGTTGATAACACCAACCAAAAGGAGCATGTATTTGTTTCCACTCTCACAATATAGATGAGTCCCATGATGTCATAATTAGATTATGTTTAAGCTTATTATGACTAGCATTAACTAGTTCTGATATCAATCTTTCTATTTGAGCTGTGACCACTTGGATTGTCAAAAATTGTCTGCGAAAGATTCTTTTATTTCTCTCCCACCAAATTGCCCAGGCCACTATTGCTGGAGTGCACTTCCAAATTGCTGAAAAAAGGGAGGATGAATATAGTTGTGGCCATGAGTCAAACAGGTCCCTTAGCTTGCATGGAAGAGGAGTTGGATATTGTAACTTTCTAAGGACAAAATGCCAGCATTCTTGAGCAAATTCACAATTTAAGAATAGGTGGTCTGTGTCTTCTTGATGATTATCACAATGCAGACAATTAAAAGGCTGAGCTATATTAAGTCTCTGAAGCCACTCGCTTGTTAATGCCCTATTATTCAAAGCTAGCCAAGAAAAGCATCCTGCTTTTGGTAATGTTAGATTATTCCAGCAGAAGGAATAAGCTCGAGATGGTTGCTTGGTTGCATCTCTCTACTGAATAAGTTTATATCTGTCCTTGATATTAAAATTCCCATCTACCCCCAGTGCCCAAATCAAATTATCCTACAAGTTTGATAAGTAGATCAGTCTTTGAGACAAGATTTTTTGAAATAATTGAATCTGTTGTGGTGAGAGAGGTAGCTCTTGGGGGTCTTTCCAAATTACTTTCCTTGAGTGCAGGCATATAGCAGATACATATCCAATTAAGTGAATACCCCAAACATTTTCTAGTACAGAGATAATATCCTCCATTCCAATGTCATTTCTACTAATCAAAGGTGGTGCCCCACTCCATGAGTCATGCCAAAACTTGACTGATTGACCATTATTGACTTCCCATGTAATATACTTGCACATTAAATCTCTGGAAGAGATCATGAAGTCCCAAATGGCTGACCCTTTAGGGGGGTCAGATACCGATATAATTCTAGCCGGGTTAGAATCATCTAAGTACTTGGCTTGCATAATTTGGCACCAAATATTATGTGGCTTATAATACATTTGCCATACTAATTTGCCCCCAAATGCTATGTTCCGCTTTTGTAGATCATGAATCCCTGCCCCACCCAGCTGCTTAACTTGTGCCAATTTCTCTATCGAGACTAAAGGGATTTTCTTTACTCCATTCATGTTCCCAGTCCATAGAAAATCTCTAATCAGTTTCTAAATTTTTTGAATGACTGACATAGGAGCCTTGAGGACTGATAAGTAATAATTGGGGATTGCTGAGAGAACTGTTTTGATTAAAAGTATTCTACCTGAGAGAGACAACCACCTTGCTTTCCATGCAACCACCCTGGCTTTAATCCTTTTGATGATTGGTGTCCAATAACTGATTTTATTTGCCCCCATGAAAAATGGGATACCAAGGTAGACTGATGGAAGAAAATCCATTGAAAATCCAAGAAGGTTAACAATTTTATTAGATACAATTTGATTTGTATTAAATTGATATATCTTGGATTTGAGAGGACTAACTCTCTGATTTGATGCTATAGTATATAGGTCCAAGGTTTCTTTGATTTGTCTGGCCTCCCTAATGTTTGATGTACCAAATAATAATGTATCATCAACGAAAAGTGAGTGAGTCACTGAAATATTTGTTTGACCAATTTGCACACCCAGCCACTTGCCTGACGCTTTCTTCCAAAGTATGAACCTACTAAATGTCTCTGCCATTAAAATGAATAAGACTGGTGATAAAGGATCCCCCTGCCTAACTCCTTGTGTAGATGAAAAATAACTTGCCGGAACACCATTTATCAAAACTGAAAAAGATGCACCCGAAACACAAGCTTTTACCCATTTACACCAACTTCTTGAAAATCCAAATTTTTGTAGGACCTTAATGAGGAAATCCCAGCTAACTCTGTCATATGCTTTCATCATGTCCAGTTTAATAATGAAATGTGCTAATTTACTATTGTGGATAGAATGAAGAACTTCATGAGCCACTAGAGCTCCTTCCATTGTCTCTCTACCTGGAACGAAGCCCCCTTGTGGATGCGAGACAATCTTAGGGATAAGGTACTGCATCCTTAAATAAATAGCCTTTGTGATGATTTTATAGATAGTATTGCATAAGGATATCGATCGGAAGTCTGCAAATGTCTTTGGATTTTGCACTTTTGGAATAATGGCTATATTAGTGGTGTTGAAGTTTTTCAACATGGTCTTGCCGGTCCTTGATTCTTCTATAACATCCAATAATTCCCATCCAATCCAGTCCCAACATACTTGAAAGAATAGAGTAGTAAAGCCATCTGGGCCTGGGGCTTTGTCCGGAGGCAAGGAAAAGACCACTTTTTTTAATTCCTGAATGGTAAATGGAGTTATGAGTTTTAAATTTTCCACTGTTGAAATCATGTTGGGGATTGCCTCTAGCAGTTCCTCCATTGGAGGTGGCAGTGGACAAGCAATGGCAGGAGGGGCTAACAAATTTTGAAAAAATCTGACCCCTTCATCTTGTATGCTTTGAGGTTCTGACAATAAGATGCCATTGTCAGCTTTGGTTATAGAGAGAATACGATTGCTCGCTGTTTTTAATTTAGCTGACGCATGAAAGTATTTTGTATTTCTATCCCCCTCTTTTAGCCAAAGTTCTCTTGACTTCTGGCTCTAGTATTCCTCTTCTCTGCTGCATATTTCCTCCCACTCCTGTACTAGACTTTTCTGAGTAGTGAAGGAGTCATTATTCATCCCTTTTTTTATAATAGTGTTATATATGTCCTCTAATTTGGCCTTGACTGTTTCTTTCTCTTTAAAAATATTCTTAAATATCATCTCATTCCATTTCTTGATCCACTGTTTGGTGAGCTTCATCTTGTGTGCAAACTGGTACATTTTAGTTCCATCTATCGTAGGCACTAAATTCCAACAATGCTTAAGTGAATTCAAAAATCTTGGGTGGCGTAACCACATTCTTTCAAACTTGAATGATGGTCTATGTTGGAAATCTTGTTTTGTTACTGTCGTGTACAAATGCAGACAAATTGGGAAATGATTTGAACCTGGTTGTGGTAGAATTTTTGAGTGAAATGTAACATTGACTACTTTCTAGCATTGGGAGAGCAGAAATTTGTCTAATCTGATCGCTATTTGAGAGAAGTCTGCCCTTTTGTTGGTCCATGTAAATGACCCATTTGATGGCACAACATCCATTAGGCCATTATCTTCAACAAAATTTGCAAAGTCCTGAATTGTCCTCATTGGTGGACAAATTCCACCCATTTTTTTTGAAAGTTTTAAAATGGCATTAAAATCCCCCCCCATTATGATATGCGTATCTGATTGAAGTTGTAAAAACTGAGTAATCTCTAACCACAATCTCAATTTGTCTTGGGTTGCTGTGGGCCCGTAAACATTAAACAATAATATTTTAGTATCAAAACATTCCAATCTGATGGCTTGCCAATTATCTTTCTTCTCAATAATTTGGACTTGAAAAAGATTAGTATCCTAGAGGATAGCCAGCCCACCTGATGCACCTATCATTGGACTATGAACAACATTCCATTTTGTCCATTTCCCAATAGTTTTGTTAAAAACCTCATCTGACATCTTTGTTTCTTGAAGTAGTATAATATCCACTTTTATAGAATCAATTTCTAGCTTGATTCTATTCCTTTTGTCAGAGGCATTGAGTCCTCTGACATTCCAAGATGCTATCTTCATTGCTGACAAGGAGAACCTTTTGTTCTCCTCGTCAATCTTTTGGAAGGTGTGAACTTCCCATCCTGTGTTGATTGAATTCCAGCTTCAATTTCTTCTTTGACTATAGTACTTTTAGGCTTTCTACCTCTTTTTTTCGGTGGAGCCTTGGCTTGTGCTTGATGTAATGGTGATTGCTCAATTGATAGCGACATATTAGGGTCAAAAGCCATAGGACCTGCTCCTACAACACAAGTGGTATTGTTTGGGCCATCACATATTTCCTGATTAGTCCCATCAATAACCGAATCTGGATCAGCATGCAATTCCTAGTCATAT
Source organism: Chamaecyparis obtusa (assembly GCA_027943335.1). Classification (NCBI taxonomy): domain Eukaryota; kingdom Viridiplantae; phylum Streptophyta; class Pinopsida; order Cupressales; family Cupressaceae; genus Chamaecyparis; species Chamaecyparis obtusa. The sequence goes on along the minus strand of BSBK01004314.1, from coordinate 1,509,106 downwards.
CCTGCTAGGTTTTCCTCTGATGTAGGAAATGTGTTACTCTATATCCATTCTATAATGCGGGAGTGAACAGTCTCCTCTGATTCAAATGGAGGCACCAACATACTAGCTGCATTCCTGTAGTCTTTATTATGGTCGACGGATATAGCTTCTCTCTGCCCATTAACTCTCCCCTTAGATTGACTGGTAGAATCTGAAGAAGAAGAGCCTTTAGAATCCGTACTGAGCTCATTTACCACTTGAGCCTTATTGTTGTCACTTTGCTGGTGCATGTTTAGAATCTGATGCTCTTCAAGCGGTTGCATATTCTCTTCTACTAGAATAGTGGTAAAACCATCACTCAGGCATTTATGTTGATCTTGTTTGTTGTACACACCTTCATACTAAAGGATCCCCTCTTCTTCTGCTATTTCATATATTATTTTGGTAGCTAGGTCTGTCAATAACTCTTTTGAAATTTTCCTAGCTCGCAGATTTACCAACACCTCTTTATCAAACACATCATTTGTAATTGGATTTGTAGCAAGAGAATATGAAAACATTAAGTGTTGTACTATGTCATCCTGACTGAAACTTGAGTCTTTTGATTTATTCCAATCTAATAAGGCAGGCTGCTTGGAGGCACTCAAGAACACCATAATGATACTTATAGCCCAATAAAAGTAGATAGAAGCTTCATATGGGTAAATCTTGTTAGGCAGCACTTCAACAGAGTATGGTGAAGAAGATTTCAATTCCGCTTGCTGAGGGATATGTGATATGGAGCACTGGAAAGGATTTGTACATAAGTTATCACATACCCTCAATTGGGTTAATGGCTGGGATTGGTAATGAGTTGTGAAATGCCCTAATTGATGTTGATTTTGAAGATGAATTTTTTGATCCCACTTCCCCCATTTGGATTTTAGGGAAATACATTTTGGCAATTCAAAAGTCCCATCATGAAGGATACACACTCTAACTTCTCGGTGCAGCACCTCAAATGGTATTAGGTCATGCTTAGCAAAGATACCAAGCTGATTAGCAATGATTTCTACTATGTCCAGATCTCTGAATTCTAAAGGCAAGTTTGGCAAGGCAATCCAAATGGGGAAGAAAAGTGGAACTCTATCTTGTAGTTTTAGATTAGGGGTCCATACTGCAGTAAAGAGTCCAACTCCTTTACAGAACCAACTTTTGATCTTGTGTATCCCATCCCTCATAACAGAGTTTTCAAATTTAGCAAAAAATAACCCAACTCAATATTTAACCAAAAAAATCAATTAACCCTGGCCAATTGTCAAAGGCCCAAATTTTAATATCATCAATACATAAGCCTGTTCTCGAAAATGTACTTATTAATGCTATATTTTAGAGATGATGAATTTGATCTTGAAGCAGATGATTGGAAAGGATATTGATGTATAATCATGAGTCTCAGTCCCCTGTTGAGTTGCCTTATGAAGAGTGCTCTGCTTAATCTGCCAAACTTGAATAGGTTGCTTTGGATTGAAAGGGGCTCTATTTGTTGTGACTTGATGAGATTGCCCAGTATGTTGATTTGATATCTGCTTCGTAACCCTCAAATCTCCCTATTTTTTAGTGGGACCCTGATTATACTGTATGGCTACAGGCGATCCCGGTGGCGTGCCTTCACAAATGTCCAGTATTTCTTGCTTGTGGAAGCGTCGATATCTACCCTGAGCTCTTTGTCTTGGCAAGAAGAGATTACCTCCCGCCTCATGAATAGAATGTGCATTGTTAAAAGGGGCTTTGAGATGTTGTACTGCCTTATTGAAACCCTCCTTCCTCTGCAACCCAGACTAGGGCTTTACTGGTGCGTTAATGAATCTAGGATTCACAAAAAAAGGCTTGGCCGGTTGGACTGTTACTTTTCCACTAAATATTTTCATTATGTCATCAGGATCAAAACGGGTAGCAGTGTTGCCCTTCACCCAATTTTTTTGTGCAAACGGGACCGATTGAAAATGTGGAGGGCGAGAGGGCTGATGGGAAACCTTACCATAGTGTGACAAATCTTGTTGTAGTTGGTACTGATCAAACACCTGCTTTTGTGATGGAAGCTGCTGCCTAGCCCCATATGGATATTGTTGTCTGCCTTCCCCTCCATCGAATCCGCTAAACTCTCTGCTGGATACTCCCCTCTTCCCCGCATGATCGCATGGCATTTTTTTACCTCTTGCGATCATGCGACCTCGATCATGGGAGTGGCTATTTTCCGGATATCGCTGTCTGCCTTCCCCTCCATCGAATCCGATGGACTCTCTGTTGGATACTCCCCTCTTCCCTGCATGATCGCATGGTATTTTTTTACCTCTTGCGATCATGCGACCGTTTTGAAATTTCATTTCTCCCCCTATTTAAATTATTAAACTAAAAGTATATTGTATTTAAATTATTGTGAAATTATGAATAAATAAAATATTTAGAATATATATTGAAAAAATCATAATGACTTGAGTATATATATCTTTCATAATTTTAATTATATTTTGTCTTATTAATCATTTATATAATTATGTTTAAAAGCCTAAAGGGAGAAGCAATGTTAAAACAAAAAATATTTTTTATTTTATATATGTTAAAGTTTAAAAAATTTAGTAAATAAATAGCTCTTTTAATACTATAATCAATATCATTTATATATAGAATTTATTTACTTTTGTTTCAAAATAAACTATTTATGTACTTATTATTTTGATTTACTCTATGATACTCTCGTGTTGCACCTCCTATATTTTTGAACTCTTCAGTGACACTCTGTATTTTGATCTCCTTATATTTAATACAAAAAATAATTGCTTTATTTATTTATTTTAAATCTAATGATAAATAATTTTATAACATTTTTTTCATAACAAAAAAAATTAGATATTTATTAACAATAATACTACTTTATATTTTTATATTTTTTATATTGACAAATAAAATTTCTAATCATTTAAAAAAAATTAAGCTCCATTTATATTCAAAAAATACCTCTTAATAAGCTCCATTGAGCTTACATAAGAAACTCCTTAGATGCACTATTGTAATGATTTTTGGATTTCCTCCTTTAACTAGTGATTAAAACGAGTTATTTGAACCAATGATAATTTATCATATTTTTAATTTTGTTACAAATTCTATTTTTCTATAGTGTAAATATTTTTAACTTTATAAATTGTAAAAAATATTTATTGATCATTTGATTGGCTTAATAGGTTTGAGTCTTATACACTAAAATTATGGAAAGTAACAATTCTTTTTACACTTTCAAAGCCATCTTTCATTATTCTCGCCTCTTATCACTCAATATTGTTACCATAATTTTGCTCAATTTTAGTTTACTCCAATAACAATACACTAAATAGAATTAAATAATAAATAATGTATTAAATATTTGATATATTTAATATAAAATATGCTTTCATAATATAATAATAATTTTAAAATATATGTAATAGTTTACATTATATAAAAATAAAATAAAATTTATATAATACTCAACCAACATATTTAATATAAATTTATAAATTATAATATGTATTATTAATTCTTTCAATTTAATTTGATTTTCTCTTTTTTTCAATAAATTAATTTATATAACATTATATTAAAATTAAAATTATATTTAATATTTAATTATAATTAAAAACTATACCAGAATCAAGTACTAGTCACTACGTGGCATTTATTTTACTGGCACGTGTTGGACATAAAAAAAAATACTATGATGTGGGTAAATATAGTCCACTGAAGAAAATGGGGTAGTTTCTCGTCAAGGGTGGGTACAACGGTGGTTACAATCGCAAGTGGACTACAAAACCACCCACGGGATTTCCGCTAGCCCATAACAATCTTCGCCACTGGTATTGCCTGTCTCTTGTTTTATTTTCTGCCCCCAATGCTGAATTATCTTTATATTCCTCCCCTGTTCTCCTCATCTCCATTAACATCACACCAATTCTCTCCTCACTTCTCATCACTGGAAAATGAGTATTTCGAAGGCATTGGTAGCTGTGAGCGTTGCTTGCGTTCACGGATTCAGAGATCGGGGCATTCATTTCAAACATGTAAATAATATGATGGCTGAGCTTTCATTCGGTGCGGCTGCTGTGTCCTCTGTTTTAGCCCTTCACCACTCGGACGGGAGGAAGTTAGCAGAGAAGAAGAAGCTGCAGTCAGACAGTGAAGAATCGTTAAGGCGTGTGATGTATCTCAGCTGTTGGTCTCCTTCATAAAATGTATATGTTTTCAAAATGAATCTATGTCCCCTCTCCATAATTGTAAACTATTCTTTTCACTACCTACTGGAAGGAGATGCAAGGGTATAACAAGTGCCATATTCCAATCCAGTCGGCCCCAATTTTGTACATGTTTTTTGTTCGTATAATGAACAGATTATGAGATTACACCTATCTCAATTCCAATCCGCTTTGGTTTATATTGGCTCATTTAATTTCCAGATATGTTTTCATTGATGGTGTGGATCGAACATGCAACCTTGAGGAATTTACTTAAAGCTCTTTCTCCTATTGTGGAAGGAGATTTTGTACTGGATTTTCTTTGTTTTAATGAACAAATTATTAAATCTCTAATCTGTAATGTGGTACATATCTTATTACCAAAGTCTTATTTCATTAGGGTCTCCTCCTCTATCAATTCTGTGCTTAGCTCGAAAAAAATCAGTTTTCCATGTGAGGGGTCAAAAGAATTTTCTTCAGGATTGGGCGATAAGTTGAAGATTAAGCATACTGGATTAGGTAGCCGAAAACTGAAGATCAATGCAGTACAATCTCTCTCCAATGGCTTCTTTGCTACCACTGTCAAGAGGTATTGTATAAAAATCTTGCCCTAATTTTAAGCTCCTTTGGAATCCTCTTTGGTTGAATCTCTTTTTTTGCTCTGGCTGTACAATCTCCTCTTAGAATTTTATTCATTGGATGCATTTATCTCTGTTTGGATCGTTATGCATCTATTCGAATGCACAAACTTACATCATCTCAATTCACAAACATGGATGAAAAAGATAGATCTCAATGCTAGGGCCATAGCCACCTCAATTAACTTAGCTCCACTTAATATAAATGACCATGCTTCCTCTGTTCAAAATGAGATGCCTTCATTTTCTTTTGCTAAGGTTTCATTTTGCTCGATGATAGGATCTGACCTCGTTGTCGCGTCTTTGGAGGATGCAAAATTGGACTTTTATGAGATAGAAAATGAATTCACAGATGGATTAGGGATCATAGAATTGCATTCGTCAATCCACATCAACAACATTTGAAGGTAAATATTAGTCCCAGGAAAAAAAAAATAGGGTAGGGAAACAAACCAGCAAATAAAAGAAAAAGTTCTATGACCAAAGATCAAACTTGCATCAACAAATACTTGCTACGATCAGAGGAAGGAAACCCCTCCATTAAAGATCATTAAAGATCATTGTCAATCTGTGTTGTAATGGTTAATGTGCGAGTTGTGGATTGCAAATATGTAATTAGATTATCTTTTATAATTTGGTTTTGGTCCTCCAATGGACTGTTGTGGTTTGGTCATCGAATGGAGTGTTGGTGTTCACAAGAGGGGACATTCTCAGAATGCATCTTCCCTTGTATTTAGGTGTTCAATTTTATTAACTGATAGGCTATTCTTGGTGGGAGTTCCACCAGGAACGTCAAGTCCGATGTCAATAATTTTTTGCAGTTGTCAAAAAAATGTACGGTTGTCCTTTTCCATCTTAATGAATGCTGGCTTTTTAAAACCAATGGTCTCAAAAATTTCACCCGGTTACATTTTCTTTCTTGGGATGTGCTATGTGTCTAACTTCACAAAGACAAATGGCTATGAAAAAAGGATCGTAAGATTGAAGGTATTCGTGGATAGGAAAAAGCTGCTAATCCTTTCTCGAACAGAGTGAACATATAAACAGTGGAAAATTGATCATGAAGAAAATAAAAACAATCAAATATGGATCCTAAAAAAATAGTTATCTTGCTGAAACCTTGATAAACAGGTGCCTTGGTAATATCAAAAAAATAAATAAATGAATAACAATGTAGCATGACATAAGCATCCTCATATAGAAAAATAAAAAGTATGCATATCTATCTCATATAAAATCAAGTAGTTGCATCTCATATAAATCCATATCGTGAAAAGTATTAGAGTACAAAATCAAGGTGTTTGCATAAAGTAAGGCCTACACGCTCAATATAATCTATGAAACATGTCTACAAAAATGTCACTATGCATGCAAAGAGTCATCCTATACTCTCTGGAACCTTCTGGTCTCTATCCTATCTAGAGGATGTAGCCCTTCTTGTCTATGGTCTTGTTTGCCTTGGCCTAGGTGGCCTCATTGGTCCTACCACTCCCCTGCTAGTTTGTGTCCTCAAGGAGTGTGTCTTGTTGTATGATCTAGAAGAATCTCAGTGCCTAGTACTCTTGTGGAACATCTCTCATACATGCATCACCAATACCTCATCTCCTCCCAAGTGTCTACTAGCATCCCTGTTATATCCTATAGGATGACATCTTTGATACTAATAATAAATGTTTGAGCGTCCTTTTCTACTCTTTGTACTTTGTACAAAGTTGTGTCTCAAGAGGATATTAGTGCATCTCTCTCTACTATTAGCCCATCCATCTCTACAATGAGTGCTTCTTTCTTTGTATCCCAAACCACCCTCCCTTCCTAGAGTCCTCATATATGTCTCATAAGATCTACATTATGTTGCCTCTCAAATTTAACTATTGTCCTAAAAGTGTTTTCATATGGGATGTCCTCAATCTCATCAGCTACAACAATATCCTGCATCTGTATATATTTAGGGGCCTATAACATTTGTATGTCCTCTAGTAGAGCCTATTTTTCCTCTTCCATATGCATAGGTATGGCATCATGGTTGCCTCCATCCTCATTGTCATCATCCTCGCTGCTTTACTTAGTCTCCTCATCCTCAATCACCTCCACAGTGTTATCCTCTCCCTCTTCTGATCCTTCTACTACCTCACCCTCTGCAGCCACCTCCTTTATCCTCTACCATCGCGGTGCCACTCTAGGGACTATAATATTTTGATTTGTCAGTGGCATCGATCTATGGTCAACAAACCACTTGTCATACTCTAGTGTGATCCTTGCATCTATCATGTCTGGAACTGCTCCCCATTGTTTAGGTTGTAGTTGTGAAAACTATGAATATGCTACCTATGGTCTAATGACTTGACCCCATATCTCCACCTCGCCTTTCAAGAAAGAAAACAGTGCCATGCCTATTGGCACATCCTGTCACTCCCTAAACTATTTGTGTACCCTCTCTGATAATTGGAGCTCTATGACTACATGTATGATGATAGTTCATTTGATCAAGTATCTCTCTTGAAATTAATAAGGAAGGTGATGCCCATCGTCATCCCAACGGGGACAATCCCTATAAGGTCTCCAAGTAAAGTCTCTCAATGTGTTAATCTTGTGCCTCCAATATTGAGTGTATCTTAATGACCCCTGTGCGAGTGAGCTAGTATACAAATATACATATGTCATATCTATTATCACCCGTCTATCTTCTATAGGATAAAAGATTGTTATGTGCTCAAATGCCCAAACCTGCAACAGAGTGATCCCGTTGCTAATAGACAATTTGCCTTTGTATGCTACATGTTGCAAGTGAGAATATGTCATAGCTAGCATGCATGGTTCCCATGCAAATAATATACCATCCACAATCATGCACTCTATAACTCCCCCATCCTATCAGGAATACGTATCCTTTTCTATATGGCACTAGTAATCTTACAATAACCACATTGACTACCACCACTAGCTTCTCATGTTGTCTTGATAAAGTCTCCCATCTAATCTCATAGTCCTCGATATCCAATGTAGTTGCATCACAATCAAATAACCTACTCAATACCACTCTTCTTGTTGCCGACTCATACACTGCAAGAACTCCATGGATGGGAATCTTGAAAATGCACCAGACATCCTCTAAAGTGATGGTCACCTCTCTTGTTAGAAAATGAAATAAACTCATCTCTAAGTTCCATCACTCTGTCAATGTTGTGATCAATCCTCTATTCACCCTAATCTTAGACATATAAGTAATATGATGCAAACCTAATGTCAATAGAATATCACGCTCATGATTGCTCAAGCAATGCCACAATCCCATACAAGCTGGCCTATTGTCATGTGTCTGTAATAGGGCAAGATCAACCAATGTATTGTGTGTGTGAATTTTGTACCTAGCTGTAGACACAACACTTCAATAAAACATTAGAGGTTAGCAAAAATTAAAATATGCAAATAAGAACAATATAGCTAACTAGGTGATTTACTACCTCCTAGTAGGTGCGAGTATGATATTCTTAGATTAGACCGAGATCAGTGACAATGCAACACCTAAACGAAGGATTTAAATGATGAAAGCAATAAAATATGAATGGAAATTAATCTATTTTTTTTAATTTTTGATGCAATAAGATGAGAAAAACTGATAATAAATTAATCTAAATGAATTGAAATGATATGCAAATTAAGCTAACAATGATATGAAATATGAAACTAGAATGAATTGAAAACAAGATTGATCTCACAAAATGTTGATTCGCAAGAAGCTTGATGATTCCTCTAATGTCAATTCGCCAAAGTAAGTATGCAAATTCTGTGGATGATTTGTAAAGAGCTGAGTCTTGATTTTATAGAAATCTAGGGTTTGAGGGTGCATGGAAAAAGTCATAAATCACTTTTGATGAACTCAGGTTGATTTTTGAGTTAACAATAAATTAGAAATAGATAACTCATAAAATCATGCAAGAACAACTTTTTAACTCAAATCAAAAGTTTAGATCAACTTTGAACACAAAATACCATCAGAGGATCAGAGGAGTATTCTCAATACCATCCCCAGAGTCATTAATTCTAGTTAGAATAGAGCTCTCACAGCAATTCTTGAGATGGAGGAAATCAAGGTGGCGGTCTTCTCTTTGCCTGCAGAAAAAGCCCTTGGCCCGGATGGATTCCCTACGTTCTTCTTTCAGATGTACTGGGACATTCTTAAAGAGGATCTTGTTAAAGCTGTGCAAGAATTCTTTGGTGCCAAGAGTCTGCTCAAAGAGATTAATGCCACCTTCTTGGCTCTCATTCCTAAAGTCCCAGGTGCAGATTCTTTTGACTCTTTTAGGCCTATTAGCCTTTGCAATTCTCTTTACAAGATCTTTTCTAAAGTGTTAACTACAAGAATGTTAAAAAACCTTCCGAAGATAATTTCCCCACAACAATCAGGCTTTGTCCCAGGCAGACAAATCCTAGACTCTATTATTGTTGTTCATGAGATTATTCACTCTTTAGAGGAAGGAAAAAATGACGGCTTTTTGCTCAAGCTTGATTTGTCTAAGGCCTATGACAGGGTGGATTGGGTGTTCCTGGATCAGGTTTTGCATAGTTTTGGTTTTAATGACAACATTCAGAAAATTATTTCTCAACTGATCTCCACTCCCACCTTTGCAGTTATGATCAATGGTTCCCCCACGGATTTCTTTAAATCCTCTAGAGGACTCAAGCAAGGGGACCCCCTCTCTCCCATTCTCTTTATTATTCTGGCTGAATGCTTGGGCAGAGTGATCTTTGATAAAAGGAGCAGAGGTGAATTAGTTGGTTTGAAACCCTCATCAGGACCCCTGATCTTCAATCATTAGCAATTTGTGGATGACACCATCCTTGGGGGAGAGGCCTCGGTTAAGGAAGCCAGACAGGTGAAGAACATTCTTAACTCTTATTCTAATGCTACGGGTTAGCTCATTAATTGGAATAAGAGCTTGGTATTTTTTGTCAACACTCCAGAGGGCAGACAGAGGAAAATGGCTAATATATTGGGCTGTGGTATTGGGACCCTTTCGTCCACCTATCTGGGTCTCCCTATGGGGACAAGGCTTGATGACCAATTTTGGAACAACCTAATTGATAGGTTCTATAGAAAGTTGGCTAGCTGGAAGGGTATCATCCTGAGCCAGGCTAGAAAAGTGCTTCTGATCAAGTCTACACTTCAGAACTTGCCTATCTATGCTCTTAGCCTTTTTTCTATTCCTTCAAAAGTGGCGGCTACTTTAGAAACTATCCAGAAGAAGTTTCTGTGGGCTGGTCCGGAAGGTAATAAGAAGTATCCTCTTGTGGCCTGGGATAACATCTGTAAGCCCAAAAAACATGGTGGTTTGGGGATTAGGAACCTGAAGCAGCTCAACAAGGCTCTGCAAGCTAAATAGATTTGGAGGATATTCACTTATAAAGGCGAATGGAGGGACATTCTGGAAAATAAGTATGTGGCCAACAAAAACCTAAAGCAGTTTATCAGCAGAAATGAGGAACCCAAGGGTTCGACAATCTGGAATGGCATTATAAAAACAAAGGATTTAGCTTTTGAGAAGGCGAAATGGAAACTTGGTAATGGCGAAGATATCAACTTTTGGCTTGATGACTGGCTTGGTGTGGGGCCTTTATGGAACTTTGATCAGTATAATAGATGGGCAATGTTGTGCATGGAAAGATTTGGATACAGAGTGAGAGACTATAGGGCTAATAAGAACTAGGTGAATTTGACAGAGATTTCCCAAGAGCTCAAACCAGTGATGAACATGATCAAGCTTTGTCCCTTGTCTCAATGCAAGGATGAGCTTGTTTGGGGACCGACTAAGGATGGCATTTACACTGTGGCATTGGGCTATGATACCATGTTGAGGTGTGGTCCTGACCCTGTTTGGGCCAAAGCTTGGTATGCTGGCTTAACCCCCAAAATAAACATTTTCTTCTGGTTATTGCTTCAAAACAGAATTTTGACGGTGGACAACCTTATCAAGTGAGGCCACCAGATTCCTAATCGTTGCATTCCTTGTAAAACACAATTGGAAAGTGTCGATCATCTTTTCATTCATTGCCATTTCACAAGGAATATATGGTCTTATTTCCTGGCTTTTTTCAAGCAGACCTAGGTTTCTCCCAATAGCGTTATTGAGCTATTCCAACAATGGCAAAGTGGGGGTGTGGGGGATGTGAGTCAACACTTTTGGCCCTGGTCCCTTCCTCATTTTTGTTGGGGGGTGTGGAAGGAGTGAAACAACCAAATTTTTAGGGATAAAGAAGCAAATGCTAAGGTGGTTTTTCACAAGAGTTTTAATGCTCTGGTCGAAAACTACACTATTATCAAAGGCCATAACCCGCTGACCAGCACTATGGAGAAGGATCATAGTAATAGGGAGGATTGTTGTTGGTCTCTTCCTCTGGTGGGATGGCATAAAGCCAACTTTGATGGTGCCGCGAAAGGAAACCCTAGTCAGGCTGGGATCGGGGGTATCATTAGAAATGAACAGGGGAAAGGCATAGAGGCTATCTCGGCCCCTTTGGGTGTGCAAACCAACCATGTTGCGGAGGTGACTGCTGCTCACCAAACAATTAAGCTGGCTATGGACATTGGAGTAAGAAACCTATGGCTGGAAGGTGACTCAAAAAACATAATTGATTGCCTCAATGGGAAAAATAGGCCAACCTGGATGACTGCAACCTTGATTAATGAAAGTGTCCAATTCCTAAAGTCTTTTGAAAGAATCCACGTGGCTCATTAGTATAGGGAGGCAAACCATGTTGTTGACAAGTTGGCCAACTGGGCTGTCAGAAACAACGAAGTGAAAAGGTGGATGGAGGGGCAATTAATTCTGCTCGAAATTAGGGAATTAATGGAAGGTGAAAGAATCTCGGGCAGATTCAGAAAAATCACAATATAATGATGAAACTTTATGTGTTATGGAATTTGTGCCATGGTATGATGTGGGAGAACACGAGCCAAAGTACGAATCACCTGGATAACTGTCATCATTGCACGTCAAGGCCTATCTTTGGGTGTACTTCTCAAAATGTGAAGGGAAGGATCGAGAAAATATTTCAAACCAGAATTTTGCCCAATTTTTTAAAGTGCTTTGTGACCAGAAGCTTTGTTTGCAGAACAAGAAGGATAATGGTGGGGGAACGCCATAGAAGGGAACCCAAGGATGAGGTCGAGAAATGGCAGAGACAATTGAAGGTGTGGGAGATTTTGAACAAAGGGGAGGTGACTTCGTTCATTGAAAGACTGCACGGATGGAAACCCTCGGTAACCAAAACAATGGTGAAGAACTAGAAGGAGGGGAGTGTGAAAATTGATGGGGTTGAGTTTAATGTCACGGAGGAGGTCATTTCTGTGGTGACTGGCATACCAATCATGGGGAAGAAATTCTACAGAGATCATCACATTTCTGGTTAGGCTATGGCGGAATTCACCAAAGGAAAAGCAAAGAAGAAGGCCCTTGAGAAAACTGGGACTTACTACTTGCCGAGATCTATCAAACTGCTGTGGAGGTTCGTGCTGAGAGCGATAATCAAGTACATTACTCTGGACACGAGGTTTGATTGCATATACTCCTACCATTTCGTGCTTCTCAATCATTTCAGGTCTCGGACTAAAATTTCTATTCCCTTTTATCTCTACTCGTCAATCAATGAAAATATAAATGATTATAGGGAGAAACCTATAGGTAATCCTGCTTTTCATGAAGGATTGTTGTTGTTAATTTATGAGTACTTCAAAGCAAAATCCATAGGAAAAGAAATTAAGCAGGGAAAAGGTGGCATGGAAGAATCTGATGAAGAGCTTGACTTGGGGGGAGAAGAGTATGTTCCTTCTGACACCGAGGAGAGCCAAGACATGCATTCTGATTCGGATGCTGACGCCTTCCTGTATTCTAGAAAAGGGAAAAAGAAGATAAAGAAGGAAAAAAAGTCAAGGAGAAACCAGAACCTAAACACTGCATCGAGGTCTCCTCTGACAGAGATTATGATGAGGAAGCAGAAGGAATGGACACAGAGGGTGATAATGCTAAAGTTGAGGTAGATACTTCTAGGGAGGAGGAGGATACTAAGGAGAATAAGAAAGGGAAGAAAAAATTCACCATTAAAATGCCTGCGAATAGGGAAGATGTTATAGATTGTAGCAGGAAACAGAGGAAAAGAAGGAAAATGGATGAGGAGAATAAGGAAGAAGGGAAAGAAGAGAAGGTGAGTGAAGAAGAAGAGGAAGGTCAGGGCAGAGAGGATGATCATATGCAGGGTGCTGATGACCAAGGGACTAACCAGTATGATTGCAGGATAACAGACAAGGAGAAGAGAGTGGTTTGGAGAGACTTTCACAAGGTTTTGGTTAGGATGGGATTATAGAGAGAAATGATGAAAACCCTTGTCAAGGAAAACAAGGAAGGGAAGATTCAAATGGAGGAAATCGTTGACCCCGCCCTTGTGATTCTGAGTGACATTACCAAAGAACATCCTCAGATGGATGTCCTCAATAATGCTAAAAATAGTGTCATAGACAACTACAGGACAACTAAATGGACTTTCCATGAAATTCAGGAGTTAAAATTTCAGGTGGGACTGCTGGAGAGGGAGGGTAATAGCAGAAAAATTACACTTATGGAGGAGAAGAAAGAGATGGAGAGTAACATGGAGGGAGTGAAGAAAAGAATGCAGAGTTTGGAGGGGACATTACAGAAAATAGCTGAGTAGAGTCATAGCATACTCAAAGCCTCAAATGATAATATAAAAGTCTTGATAAATAAATTTGAGGAACACCGGAGCAACAAGGAGGACTCTCCAAGTAACAGCAAAGATAAAAACACAGAGGAAGGGCCGAGGAAGAGAACAAGGTCAAGTACAATGAAGAAAGACACACAGGAACTTGACAAGGGTCTGGCTGAACTCAAGGATGCAGTGGACAAGGCGTTTGAGCTAGACTTTCAAGCGGCGGAGATCCTCAAAGAGTTCGCTTGAGCTGCTCCCCTAGTTTTTTTGGGCCTGGACTAGTTTTTTGCTTTCTGTTTCTGGCTCTGTTTCCTGGCTTTAACTGTTTGTTTTACGGTTGGCCTAAGCCTGGACCATTTTTGTTTTGGCTGTAGCTTCTTGGTGAACTTTATCTGCCTTATTAATTTTTATGTTTAATACTGTTTGGGTTTTAGGGCCCCTTTAAAACCTGTTTTCCTTAATCAAAAACTTTGAACTCAAAATAGATGTTGAGTTTCGAAAAGATAACAACTTGAATTGATTTTCTGATTTAAAGTTTAACTACTCTTTAATGTGCACAAATAATCATGAATTAGTTAAACAAATAAAGTCATTTATCTTCAACTTAACTGATTTTAAATTTAAAAATAACTGATTTGTGGGTTAATCAATTATTTTAATCAAATTTTTATTCAAAACTATATTATTAAATATTGACAACTTAGATTTAATCAATTAAATAAATATTTAATCAATTATTCGTAGGAGATTTGGTTTATTGTCAAAATTAAATAATATAATTATGAATAAATAGAATTAAATCTAATTAAATAATTAAGTGGTAGAATTAAATTAATTAATTAAATATTTAGAATATTCAATTAATCAAACTTTAGGATAAATAGGATTCATCGCCAAATAATAATTAAATTAAAGATAATTAGAATAAATAGGAATATTGCTAGGAATATTCCCCGATGCAGAATTTATGATAAAATCAATTAGGATTTCAATAATGTGCAGATGTGCCTTAGGTTAGGACTTCAATGTCGATTTCATTCGAATTGAAGATGTAGGAGGTTAATGAACCTATAGCCCATTTTTGGGGTATTACATTTTGCCCCTCTTTGAATCACTGTGCAAAGCGCAATGGTTCAAAGAATAGTTTGTGTTTTGATATACGTATGAAACTGATTTGAAATATTAAAGATTGAAAGATATTGACCCAAGCGCAGAATGACCTGGAATCGAGATGATGCTAGTTATATCAACAATGAACTGATGATTACGAAAAAAGTGCCAAAATGCCTGAATCTGAACCTTATGATTGCGAAGAAGTGAGTGACCGATTCCAAACCTGAATGTCCTTGTATGAATCATATTGGTATCACATCCTGAACCCATCAATTACGAAGAACCAAGGAAATAATACTAACGAACCGATGGTTATGAAAAGCTCATATAGTTTACAAGATAAATTTAGGATAATAGATAGCAATAGATTTGACCCAAGCGATGAGGACTTTAGATGAATCAACAACTAGACATGGTTGTTGCCTTGATTACTGAGAGAAAGATTTGATTGACCAAATTGAGTTACAGACTTTGAATGATGTGCAATGTCATGCCCCCTTCGGGATTAAAATTGAAATCTAACAAGAAAAGTCAACGTTGAATGGTTTAGAAGCATGTTAATTGATTTGAGAAGTGGTTATACACGTTTGAGAATGCATTCTGCATCGTTGGGAGGTCCTAGAGACCAAGTTTGACTAGGTTAAACCATGAGTTGACCATAGTTGACCAAGTTGAAATTTTGATAGTTTGATGTAAGATAATCAGTTAAGTTGAATTTTGGATTTTTTTGATGATTGAAGGTTGATTATACAAGTAGTTAATAATATGAATGATATCAGATTTTGATTTTGATCCTGAAAAAGGATTCTACTTGTTGTTTTGTTGGATGGACCTTTGTGTAAGATTAAGCTCTTGTAGTCATGTTTAGCATTTTTGGTTTTGAAGAATCGTTTAAGTGTTCAAGCAATTTGTGAGATCATGCAATCATGCAAAGTGCAAAATGAAATGCAAACCTAGGACCTAGGACCTAGTCACTGATCATGTGTCGATTTGTTAGCATCATTGAACTTTTTAGGTAATCGGATAAATCAATACAATGCCCACTAGTTATGAAACCATAGACATATGAATATCGATTTGTATGTGTAGGAATCAATACAACACCCACTGGTTAGGTAACCATGGACATATGAATATTGATTTTATTTTCAGAATGTCAGATTAGATATAAGCACCAAGGCACAAACGCCAGGTTGATTTGAATATCATGTCCATTTTGATATAGCAATTTGTATAAGCATCAAAACATAGACGTCGTGATGACCAGAATACGCCTTGCGTACAAACACATCAAGCAGTCAAGAGATCATTCTAAATCCAATGTGAATTACCCATAGTGACCTTTTATCATTCACATCCTTAGGTAAGATCGCATTTCACAGTAGGAGAAAGAACATACTCAAAAAGATAATAGTTAGATCAAACTTCCTTGAATTTTCCGGGTATCAATGGTCGAGGTACTCATGGCCATCCAATACGAGATAGAGGCTCTTACAGATGGACACCATTTTAATCCAGAATTTCCAAAGTTGTTAGATTTTCACATATAAGAAGAAAACAAAGAAAAGATTATGCCCCCAATCATCACTCTCTAAATCTTGTAAAGGACATCATCGAAGAGCTCGAGGGAACATAATATGCAAAAATCTCAATGTGAATCAATAAGCATACAAGGAGATAAAAGCATGTGAAGCATAGATTGTTTTCATTTTGTGTTGATGTTTGTGTTTGATTGTGTTGTTGTAGATGCAAAATATTTTTTGGAGACGAGATAGAGAGATAGACTCGGATGAAGCTTCAAAGGACTCTGACTGGATATGATACATCTAAGATACATTGGAGGCCATAGGATATGACTTTGATTGCCCCCAAGTTTGAACATTGATAGGATACAGACGCTTTAGCTGATTGGTGTATAAACTGACTTATTGAAAATAGGAATGTGGGAACAAACCAAGAGATATGTACAAACTAAAGCAAGACTAAAAGTTGGGAAAGACCAAGATTGCGCTGATAGATGGAGCATTTTGAAACAAGTGGCACCTGTTTGTCGGGTTTTCACCATCTTGGTAGAGATTCTATTTTTGCTACCAAGGCACCTATTTCTAGGTTTTCACCAAGGCACTTTTTCTTTTTCTCATTTTTTTGTATTTTTCATTTTTTCAATTTTTTTGTACTTTTGATATTTTTTACTTTTTTTGTGAATCATCAAGGCACCCTTTGCTAGGTTTTCACCAAGATGTTCATTTTTTTAGGACTTTTTCAGATTTTAAAGATTTTTCCAGGACAATTTACCATAGACTGAATGCCTTAGGCGTAGAATTTATTCAGATGGAGAACGTTGATTGGTTCTCAGAGCTATTCTTCTTTAGTCGTTGAGAGTTGATAGGCACCAAAGCCAAAAGTAGTAGTGATAACAAAGGGACCTAGCCAGTTGGGTTCAAACTTCCCCTTGTGCTCTCTATGTGATTATTTTTAAGATTCTCTCTCAAGACTAGATCACCAACCTGAAATTCTTTGTGTCTGACTTTCTTGTTGTAACCTTTAGACATTCTCTTTTGATATACTCTAAGATGATCATACGTTGCTTGTCTGCGCTCATCTAGTAGTTCAAGTTCTTGCAACCTAGACACTTTGTAGTCATCATCAGTTACTAGACCATGCATTCTGATTCTTAGTGATGGGATTTCAACCTTAATAGGCAGTACTGCTTCAAACCCATAAACTAAAGTGAAAGGTGTAGCCCCAGTGGGCGTTCTGATACTTGTTCTATAGGCCCAGAGAGCTAGATTGATCATGAGATGCCAGTCTCTTCCTATTTTATTAACTGTACGGTGCAAGATTTTCAATAGATTCTTGTTAGAAGCCTCTGAATGTCTATTCCCTTGAGGATAGTAGATAGATGACCAATGTTGTGTAATCTTAAATTTGGCACATAAATCATCCAAGTCTTTGTTCTTAAATTGTTTTCCATCATTTGTGACTATGGAATGTGAAATACCATACCGGCATATGATGTAGTTCAAGATGAACATAGATATTTGTTTTCCAGTTGCTTGTGTCAAAGGGACTGCTTCTACCTATTTTGTAAAATAATCTGTAGCTGTGATTATATGGGTATGTCCATTAGAAGAATGAGGATGTATAGCTCCTATAAGATCAAAGGCCCATTGATGAAAAGGCCATTATGTAGTGAAGGGAATTAGATCTCTCCCTGGAGCATGAATTAAGTTGTCATATACTTGGCACTTTTGATAGTTCTTAGCAAACTTGATAGACTCTTTCTCCATTGCTGGCCAATAGTACCCAACCCTAATGAGTTTTCGAGCTAGTGTTAAACCGTTCGAGTGTGACCCACAAATACCATCATGGACTTCTTTTAACGCACGTTGAGACTCTTCCTGATCTAAACATCTAAGTAGCATACCATCTAGACCTCGTTTGTAAAGATCATGACCAATGATGACATATCAGGAGGCATTATAGATAAGGTATCTCTTTTCATGGCGATTGAAGGTATCAAGAATGATTTGGTCTTTGAGATAAGAGAATAGGTTTTTATATCTGGATGAATCATGACCTACAACAGTGCAAATCATGCGGGTTTCAGGGGAGTCATATGCAGGATAAGATAGTGCTTCCACCAGGAACTCGTAGCGTAGCTCATGTTCAGGCTGATGTAATAAAGTAGATAATGTTTCCTTTGCATCGACAACCTTATTCTCTGTTCTAGGAATTTGCTCAAATGTGATAGATATGAAATACTTCTTTAAATCATCTATCACTCTTTTGTATGGAATGAGCTTTTCATCTTTGGTTTGGTACACATCATTGACTTGATGGATAAAAAGTTGGGAGTCTCCATGAATGTGTAATTCTATTACTCTCCACTCAATTGCTATTTTCATACCATTCAAAAGGGCTTCATATTCATTAATATTGTTTGTACAAAGAAATTTGATTCTAAATGCCTTGGGAATGGAGTATCCTTGAGGAGTGATAAACAAGATGCCTACTCTAGATCCATTTTATGTATAGGAGCCATCAAAGAACAACTGTCATTCTCTAGAAGAAAGATATATGATAGAGGAATCTAGGAATTACATTTGCATTGGACTATCATCAAATAAAGGTGCATTTGCTAATTGAACAGCAATAACTTGGCCTTTAATAGCTTTTCTTTCAACATAGTCAATGTCAAATTCACTTAAGAGCATGACCCATTTGGCTAATCTACCCGTGAGGGCAGCTTTGCTTAGTAGGTACTTTAGTGGATCAATCTTAGATACTAAATGTGTAGTATGAGCCAACATATAATGTCACAGTTTCTATGATGCAAAGATCACAGCTAGCCAAGCTTTCTCAATCATTGAATAGTTCTTTTCGTATGCCACCAATGTTCTACTGATATAGTATATAGCTCTTTCTTTCTTGTTCTCATCATGCTGTGCAAGCAATGCCCCCAGTGATGTATCTGTAGTGTAGACATATAAGATCAAAGACCTCCCTTGAATGGGAGAAATCAAGATAGGAGGATTTGATAGATATTTCTTGATATGATTAAAGTTCTTTTCACATTCTTTGCTCCATGCAAAGGTCACACCTTTATGTAATGTCTTTGTAAAAGGTTGTGATATGTCTGCTAGTTGAGATATGAAGCGTCTGATAGATTGAACTCTACCTTGCAATGTCCTCATTTGACTACTATTCTTGGGAGGTTGCATCTCCATTATAGCCTTTACTTTAGCTGGATCAACTTCAATGCCCTTCTTTGAAACTATGTATCCTAAGAGCTTTCCAGAAGTGACACCAAAAGCACACTTCTTAAGATTTAGTTTGAGACTAAATTTTTCCATTCTATCTAGTATCTTGCTCAAGTCATTTAGATGTTCAGCTCTAATCATAGATTTTGCTAAAGTATCATCAACATAATCCTCCATAGTCCTATGCATCATCTCATGAAAAATAGAAGTAATAGCTCTCTGATATGTAGCATCGGCATTCTTAAGCCCAAATTGTATGACATTCTAGCAAAAGGTACCCTGTGCACATGTAAAAGCAATTTTCTCTTGATCCTCTGGAGAAATTTTTATTTGATTATATCCAGAAAAACTATCCATTAAAGAATACATCTCAAAGCCCGCAGTCATGTCTACTATCATATCAATGTTAGGTAATGGAAAATCATCTTTAGGGCATGCTTTGTTTACATCTCTAAAATTAGTGCACACTCTTATTGATTTGTTTGGTTTAGAAATAGGTACAATATTAGAGATCCATTCCGCATAATCAATAACTTGGATAAATCCAACTTTTAGGAGCTTCTCTAATTAAGCTTTTACCAAGAGTGCAACATGTGGATGCATCTTTCTCATTTTTTGCTTAACAGGTTTAATGTTTGGAGCTATAGATAAATGGTGCATTATAAGATTAGGATCCAACCCTGGCATATTTGAATATTTCCATGCAAAGTTGATCTTCTTCTCTATTAGGAATGTTGTAAATTTTTTCTTTTCTTCCTCTAATAAAGATTGTGCTACATGGATCAACTGTGGTTCTTCTGTTGTTCCCAAATTGATAGATTGAGTGGGCTCAATTAGAACTGGAGATCTATCCTGTAAATGATTCGGAAGGACATCAAATATCTCATCCTTAGGCACCTCAAAGAGGTTTTCACCTTCGGATACGTCTTTTATTTTTACTTTTGTAGGTTTTGAGACTGCCACGAAATGGTTTTCACCCTCATAACTCCTTTTCTTTTTATTCTTATTCTTATTTTTCTGACTAAGATACTTGATGTCGGACTCCATCATGCCAACACTTGGTTCACTAATGGAAGTCCTCATAGGCTCAACTGCATTTAGGTAGCAAGCAAAGGAATAGTCATTGGGAAAGGTATAAATACCTTGGTTCAAGTTGGTGGATGTTATGTCAAGAAGGTCAAGGCGTTGGATAGTCAAAGTGGTGAAAGATTGGGAAAGAGTGTTTACAAATATGGATATGTCATCATTGGTCCTAACCCGATGCTTGAGTTCAAAGGTGATATTACAACTTAAGACATTCAATTCGTGAATAGGCTCAATGTCATTATGGAAATCTACTTCAGCCATCGGTGGATCAGACTTGATAAGTTCATCATTTCGCTCTAGACTTACGTTAGGTTGAGGTGCATATTAGTGAATAACATCAACATGCTTTTCTATAACAAGTTCATTTGGTTCTGGAATGACTCCCCATTCATAGTCATTTGATTCATCTTCTATTTCTTCATCTAGACCTCTAGGAAATCTAAGAACATGAGTAAAGTCAAGATGAATACCCCAAAAAGGGTTACCCTCAGATTCTGATTTGAATTCATACTTGTAGGAATCTATCTCAAAATAACTACCACCTTCCTCTTTTTGATTTCCTTTGAGATTAGCCGGTTCTTGTGTTGCAACTATTTCTTGCTCTATAGTAGGTTCTTATGTTTCTACTACATTAATTCTTTTTATTGGATCATCTTTAGCTTCAAGGAGGTCTTTTATTTCTTTAGGCAAACGCTCATAAGGAATGAGCTCATCAGTGGTGTTTGAATCATCACTATCAGATTGCTTAGTTATTTCCCCCTTTAGTTGATTTGCTATGGAAGGATCAATTTGTTCTAGAACATGCAGGGAGTTCTTGCTAAGACAGAAAGGCTTCTTTATGTATCCTAGACTTGTTGTATTCTTGTTTGCTCGGCCACAATGATCAAGAGGTGATAGAAGACCTTTACCCTGTAGTCCTAGAGGTCCTTTTCCTTTATATCCCATCTTTGTAATCAATTTATCCCCTAGGCCATATGACTTAGATGGGATATTCGGTATTTTAGCATCACATTTTTGGACAACTTGAGATTTAGGTTCATCTTTGTATAGCCATGCAAGAACAGCTTCATCCTCTTCAAACTCCTGTTTAGATACTTGTTCTGCAGCAAAATTTCCTTTATATGCTTCAAGAGGTTCTTTAAATTTGAGCTTGGACTGTTTTAGAGTTTGTCCATAAGACTTAGGAGAGATAGGGAGAGATGTTAAAGATAATACTGGCTCTATAGTATATTCTCCCATACCATTTTCTTTTATTTAAACCTCTTTAGCAATGTCTTCCATCTTGGAGGTTGAAGCAACGTCTAGCTACTTAGTGGAAGATTCTCTATTATTGGGAACAAGTTTATCTGCACTCTCTTTCAACGTATTGCAAGTTGTATACAGATCAGTTGGAATTTTCACCTCAACTCCTTCATAAGGAAATTTCAAACACTGATGGAATGTAGAGGGAATAGCTTTCATGTCATGTATCTAGGGTCTTCCTAGGAGGATATTGTAAGCCAAAGGTAGATCAAGAACTTGACATATAGTATCTCTGATGACAGGACCTACTCTGATAGGTAGGACAATAGTTCCGTTAGAAGATGTTTCTTGCTCATCATATGCTTTGATATTTATCTTCTTCCTGGGATCAATGGCCATTTCTAAAAATCCCAATTGTGTAATCAAGCTGAAAGAACAAATGTTTAGGCTAGCGCCTCCATCTATCAACACACATTTGACACGATGGTTTTGGATCAAGACTTCAATATGCAAAGGTTGGTTATGCAGATGAATCAAGGAGTTATCATCTTCCTCTGAAAAGGAAATGTACTGTGGAGACGTAAGATGACCAACCATAGTCTGTAATTTGTCTAAATCAAGGTCATCAGGAACATTGGATCCGAGTAGAGCTTTGTCTAGAATGGCTCTATGAGCTGGAGATATCCAAAGCAACTCAAACATGGAGATTTTAGCATTTGTGTGTTGGAGTTTTTGGACAATACTGTATGAAGTAGGCCTCATGTCTTTAGGATTTGAAGATTTAGATGTAGCCTTCTGTTTAGAAGAAAATGAAAGATTGAAAGGCACTTTAGGGACATTTGATGAATCTGGTATTTGTCCTTGTAGGTGTGCCTGAGCTTGTGATCGAGTAACTGCATTAGCTGATTGATTATCTCTATCTCTTCTTACAATTGTGATGACATTGCAACGCTCAAATAGGCATGGTTCAACCATATTGATAACAACATTGTTTCCTGAGTAGGCATAATTGACTTTAGCACCCATATTAGGTTGAGAAGAAGAATCTTCTTTACCACATTTAGGAAATGGTTCTGTGAATGCTGTATGATCGTTATTGCTCTTATGATTGTCAATCATGATGTCACCATTATCAATTTTGTCTTGTATAATGTGCTTCAAGGGAATATAGTTATTAGTCTTATGACCTTTATTGCGATGGAATTCATAGAAATCATTCTCTCTCCACCATTTCGGTTAAGGTTCTGGATCAAAGACTTTCATATCAAGCAAGTAGATGATTTTGTTTGCCAATAGAGTTTTCATGGAAGATTCCAAGGATTCTCTGAGAGGAGTGAATTTGCGATTAGGATCTGTAGCCCAAGGTTTGTAATCATATGACTTTTTTTTGGACTTTGTGGCTTTGGCTTCAGAAACTTTGATGGCTCAGGTACCAATAGTAAGATTGAAAGCATGTGCCTTAGATGGGGCATGGATATTATCAACAATGCCATCTATGACAACGCCTTTATTCTTGTTCCAATTTTTGTTCTTGTCCTTAGAACTAGATCTAGATTCATACTTGTCTTTTTGAAGTGATATGTCTCCTTTTTGCACAATTACTTTCAAAATTTTGATCGTATTATCTACCATCTTGTCAAAAGATGTATGATTTTGCATTTTTAAAGGGTAGTTGATTTTTGGAACAAGATTGTTGATGAAGATTTACGGCTTCTTAGTTTCTGGAATAGGTCTAGCATATAGAGAAAATTTCTTCCTCCACCTCTTGAGAAATGTCAGGAATGGTTCTCCTGGATATTGTTTCAGATTGCAGATGTCGATCATGGTGACTGGATGTTGAATATTGTAGGAGTATTGTTGATAGAACAGTTTGATTAACTCCTCAAAAGTTTTGATAGTAGGGAGCATTCTAGAGAACCAATGAATGGTTTCTCCTCCCAGAGATTGAGGGAAAAGAAACATTAAGTAGGTTGGTTCATGCATAAACTCCATAGATTGAGTACATAATTCTCTGACATGATCTTGAGGGTCAAAATTTCCATCATACTTATCATATTTAGGCATCTCCACTCTTTTAGGGAATGGCGGCATGTACAAGTCTTTATCAAATGGAAAAGGACATAGAGCCTCCATGGAGAACTCTTTAGGTTCCTTTTCTTTCTCAAGTTTGTTAAGTTTGACTTGCATGGCATGCATCTGTTTCATCATTGTCATGATAGGAGTTTCTTCCTCATGTGTAATGATATCTTCCACATTAAAGTTTGGAGGAAATTTAGCTCCTTGATGAGCTAACTCTAGAAATTATGCTTCTCTATCTTCCTTCAAGAAATGTTTCATCATTCTTTTGAAGTCATCATCGTTTTGATATCGAACAATTTCAGAAGGTGTAGGTTCTCGATCCATACTATGTTGAGATTGGTGTCCTTGAGACTCATGATGTGTCCCTCCATGAGACATGTTAGGAGTTTTAGGGCTCCTTGGATTAGATTGAGGTGGGGTTTTTTGATTACCTCTGTGAGTTGATGAGGGGGTACGTAACCAGTTTTCAATTGAAAATTGCCAAGACCGTCGTCTTCGTAAAGACCAAAATTGTAGAGTTGTTCAAGAGTTGGGGCCTGGAGAGTATTCAAAGGTATTGTATGGGATACCTCTCCAAATTTCTTGTGTGATGAAGCTCTGGTTTCCACCATTAACCTTGGGTGAAGCCAAAGAATAAGATGAAGACAACTGAAGAATGAATTGATTCTAGAAGATCAAATGACGCAACCTTGTCAAGATTAAAGTGATTAAAGAATAGATTGGACACAAATGAAGGATACTATGCCACAGTAGTGTGGGTAGACACCCAATAGATGGTGAGCACGAGCTCACAACACTTAGCTGTTTAGTAAAAGGAATGAATTTTGAAGATAATTTTGACAAGGTTTTGACACAAGATGAAAAAGAGTCAAATTGATAAATCAGAAGGCTAAATCAGACTCAAGTGACCCCTTTAGAAAAATGAATGTATTCGTTATAGGTTCTGCTTTGTTCTTGACACAATGATTTGTTTGACAGATTCTCAAAATAGGTTGTAAAATTGGATTTCTGACAAATTTGACCAATCTCTGACAACTTTGAATTTGGCTTTGATACGAATTTTGAAATTTTACGATGACTTTTGACACCAGAAAGGATTTTTGCTTCAGATTTGCAATTTTTTAGTTTTTAGTACCAGTTTGTTTGCAAATTTTTTTGTCCAGTTTTTGAAGATCTGTGTAAAAGTTTGTCTCAAGTAACCAAGAGGATATCAAGTACGCAAAATAGCAAGCAAGGGAAGTAAGAAATCATTTGAAAATAATGAACAAGGGCAAAAGCAACCTTGCACATGAACAAGCAATAGTGACTTATTGTGCTAATCCCTAGAAGTGCTAATTGTGTATGTTCCAAAAAAAATTTCAATAACGCACATATTCCTAGAAAAATAAATTTTTTTTGGCCTCACTAGGGTTTTTAGTAATGGTCTAACTCTGCAAATTTTGTGATCTCAAGAGGGTGAACTCCAATCTAGGCGCACCAGGGTTTTGACACAGTCTGAGAAAATAATCAATTAAGAGCTGCTAGGGAGATCTGACAGCCCAATAAGAGACCACACCTGTGAAGATTTCCTCCACAATGACATTTATATAGCGACTACTGCTACCATGATGAAAATGACTATTATCGCTTGAGGTTCCATCCATGTGGCTGACCCAATTAAGGGAATGTCCACTACGGTTAACCCTCTCTAAAGGTGACTCACAAAAGATACCACAGGGGGACTAGATCAGATTCAAGGATCTGGGTTTCTGGCACTATCCAAAAAGGAAGTAGAGCATAATCCCCTAACCTCTTCACTTCACCAAGAGAAAGCAAATAGATTAATTCGACACGCTAAGACTAAGATTATCTCAAAGATTTATGATGTCAACTACTTATGATCTATCAACCTCTCTAGAGAGAGAATGTATCAATCAAAAGTTGAAGACACATGAATCTAGTAGAACGTGAGACTTTCTCAGTACCTTCCCTACCTACAAGGGGATCCTTTGTCAAAAGGAGCTTTGCATGAATAAACAAGAGAAAGAAGCTCAATCTCTCAAGATCATCCACAAATAGTGTTCATAGGGTCTATTTACTATGTGTAACAGATATGCAAAAAACAAATCTATATTCATTTTATAGCCCAAAAATTGAAGTCTAATTTATGAAAGCAGGAAAGGCACTCAAGCTAGACACGTGAGATGTTCATTTTATGTCCAAATTGAAATGTTTTCAGATGTAGTAGAATACTTGAATTCCCTCGCAATGCGCTTAGTAGGTTTTACCTGATTTTTAGCTTTGTTAAGCAATCCCGCGCAAGCAAGCCACAAACTCTCCGACAAGAAAACAAGCAAACAAGATATGCAACGTATATTCAACTTATGAAAACCCTAGGGTTAAATCTGAAAATCAATTATTAGGAGCAATAATAAACAACAACTAATCCAAATGACAACTCATATCATTCATTGAACCATGTGAAAAATAAGTGCATACCCATCACAAAATTTTATTTTTTTGTTGCATTTAACCTAGTCAACAAGATTTGATTTTTTTGATATGATTTTGGCCACAAAAATAGAAATGCAAAATAGAGACCCCTACTAAAAAATAGAGAGCTTTCCAAAAATGTCAATTTTTTAGAAAAATCTCTTCATTTGTGCCCTAGAGACCCATTTTACCAAAATAGACCAGTTTTTGTAAATTGACTATTTCAGATATTATATTGCATCCAAATTTAAAACACAAAGAATGGACCCCCTGTAGAATTTAAATAGCTTTCCAAAAATGTAAAAATGTCCAAAAAATATGCTGATTTGCATCATAAATTAATTTTTTTAGAAAATCAAGAAAAAATTATTAAAAATTCAAAACATCTTAGAAAATTTTGAATTTTTATTGAAGCTTCCTTGATATGTCTCCAACCTGCAAAACAAATTTCAGACCAAAAATCCAAGCCGTTTGGGAGATACAATTAAATCTTTGAAACTTTAGGGTTTTAGCTCCAAAAAAAAAATCAAAACTAGCATGTAAAGGTGGGTTGCCCCACGGTGGGCACTAGAAATGTGTGTGTGAATTTTGTACCTAGCTGTAGACACAACACTTCAGTAAAACATTAGAGGTTAGCAAAAATCAAAATATGCAAATAAGAACAATATAGCTAACCAGACGATTTACTGCCTTCTAGTAGGTGCGAGTATGGTATTCTCAGATTAGACCGAGACCAGTGATAATGCAACACCTAAACAAAGGATTTAAATGATGAAAGCAATAAAATATGAATGCAAATTAATCTATTTTTTAAATTTTTGATGCAATAAGATGAGAAAAAATGATAATAAATTAATCTAAATGAATTGAAATGATATGCAAATTAAGCTAACAATGATATGAAATATGAAACTAGAATGAATTGAAAACAAGATTGATCTCACAAAACGCTGATTCGCAAGAAGCTTGATGATTCTTCTGATGTCAATTCGCCAAAGTAAGTATGCAAATTCTGTGGATGATTTGTAAAGAGCCGAGCCTTGATTTTATAGAAATCCAGGGCTTGAGGGTGCATGGAAAAAGTCATAAATCACTCTTGATAAACTCAGGTTGATTTTTGAGTTAACAAGAAATTAGAAATAGATAACTCATAAAATCATGCAAAATTATGCAAGAACAACTTTTTAACTCAAATCAGAAGTTTAGGTCAACTTTGAACTCAAAATAGATGTTGAATTTTGAAAAGATAACAACTTGAATTGATTTTCTGATTTAAAGTTTAACTGCTCTTTGAATGTGCACAAATAATCATGAATTAATTAAATAAATAAAGTGATTTATCTTCAACTTAACTGATTTTAAATTTAAAAATAATTGATTTGTGGGTTAATCAATTATTTTAATCAAACTTTTATTCAAAACTATATTATTAAATATTGACAACTTGGATTTAATCAATTAAATAAATATTTAATCAATTATTCATAGGAGATTTGATTTATTGTCAAAATTAAATAATATAATTAGGAATAAATAGAATTAAATCTAATTAAATAATTAATTGGCATAATTAAATTAATTAATTAAATATTCAGAATATTCAATTAATCAAACTTTAGGATAAATAGGATTCATCGCCAAATAATAATTAAATTAAAGATAATTAGAATAAATAGGAATATTGCTAGGAATATTCTCCGATGCAGAATTTATGATAAAATCAATTAGAATTTTGATAATGTAAAGATGTGCCTTAGGTTAGGACTTCGATGTCGATTTCGTTCGAATTGAAGATGTAGGAGGTTAATGAACCTATAGCCCATTTTTGGGGTATTACATGTATAACATGGTAAACCCATGTCAAAAATCTATTATTTGATGTTTTTGTTGACTGAGTTCGACTAGTTGACCTAATGTGTACCTAACATGTTAGTTTTGACCCAATTTTTATATTTGAAACTCACTTTGTTTTGTCTAACTATGTAGGACTTATCCCAATTGTACTTGCTAACTTGATTACGAGTATGTTGACCAAGTGCTCATAAGGTTGACCAAGTACATAGTTTGCTTCCCAATTGCATATATCTACTCTTAATTATGTAGCATTTGACCTAACTATATAGATAATTACCTCCTAAGTGCATAAATTCTTGCCTAATTGCATGTAGCATGTACACCTAATTATGTATAGCTTTGATTCTTGGACCCTAGTTTGACTATAAGAAATGATAAAAAATGCATATAAAATCTTGACATAAATGCATAATCACAAGAGGGATCTGATGTACACATACCTTTGCCTCTGGTCCAGGCTTGGTGACCCCACAATAGTGGGTTACACCTTTTTAGACATGCTGATTTTTGCTGAAATAACACATTTTTAATAAAATGTGATGATTTAAGCCTTGAGAGGTTCCATTTGAAGGAATTAATTATAAATGGTTAGCTCAAAGCCTCTTAGATAAAAAAAAACATTGATATAACATCTATGCTACTCATTCATACCTACAATGGAGTCTCCTTTGCACCTTTTAAAATGCTGACAAAAAATCACTTTGACTTTATCTTTTGGTAGATCAAATGAATCTATTTGACAAGCCTATCTATGTAGTAAGGTTCTACTGAGAAAAATATTTCCAATGATTTTAATGTTAATATATATTAAGTTTATTATGACTTTGTATTTTTAGTTTTACTAAACATAGATATTTCACCGTATGTCTACCTCTATGTTTGACGCTTATGGAAAAATAGTAAAAGAGAGAAAAAAATTCTAAAAAATATCTATGCCCTAGGTATTTAAATTCTCTTTCTATTAAAAACAATAAAAATGAAATTGGACAAATACACGACAAGTTATAAGCTATGTAGTCAATGTATGTCAAAATTACAGTATAGTCAACTTCAAATGTTAATGAAATATGCAATAATCATGATAATGTCATCAAACTAATTGCATGCCCTCCATATAGATGCTACAAAACTAAACTCAAAAGAAGCACATTGATATCTATTTTAAGAAAAAAGTTATGCTCTATGAAAACAATGTAACTCTTTGAAAATAACATTTTCAACAACATACCAGTTTTCGTGCGACAAAGAAGAAACCATTCAAATCAATTCAAAAATAAAAATAAAAAATATATTTATAATCTAGACAAAAAATCCTAAAAGACTCTAATTTACTTCATCTTTCGATTCCAAATGGTTTAACGACAATATGCATTTGAATCTAATTTTTTTTCCAAAATGTAGAGTTCAGTGTCCATTCAGGCAAAAAAGTGTAACCCACTATTGTGGGTTCACCTCCCTTCAATCATCTATAGCCTTGCTCACCATGATGTTTATGCACCAAAAACTACACCATCTTTCTTTTTCCAGAGCTCCACATTTGCCAAAGGAGAGAGTGAAAATGAACTCTTTTGTCCTCTACATGCCCTTTTATACCTTTTTGGATGCCTAGATGGATGTGCACCCTTAGGTTTTTATGTTGGTTGCAATGTTTTTCTCACTCTGGTTTCCTAACTTTTGTGTTTGAGATCTTTGATTTTTCATCTATTTTTTGTTGTGGAATCATGTCATCATTGTAGATAAATTGACCTCTTATATTTTTTGGTCAATTTTTCAATGGGGCATCCTTATATCTTGTCATTATTAGGGCAATTTTTAATGTGATTTTTCTTTGAAACAATGCTCTGAATCACATTGTCTTAAAGAGAGGCAAAATGTAAATGCTAAAAAATTGGTTAACACCTGTGGTGCCACTTCTTAACATCTTTACATTGTGATTGAAACATTGTTTTGTCGGTTCCTAATTGTTCCTCTATGTTACATGCATGTAGTCTTTATCATATGTTGATATTGTGTCATTTCTTATTAATTAAACAATGAATATTATTTGATTAGTTATTAATATTCATCCATAATTTGCTTTATATTCTAATAAATTTGACCTGGTTGACCATGTCCTACTAATTGATTTTATCAAAGTTTGATTATTTTTATGTCGATTTCATCAATCAATTAAATTGTCCTCTTTAGGGGTACATCGATCATTAATTTTCCCCTTTTATCCTAAGTCCTAAGATTTGATAAATAAATTTTATTTATTTTTCCCTTTTTCCTATGGTATTGCAACTAATTGATCTTTCATACTATTAAATGACTAATTGGTCATGAATTTGGGAATTAATAAATTCCCTATTTTCTAATTTACTGATATGTAGGAATAAATGAATTTTGAAATTCAAATAATCCCTCATTTGCCAAATAGGATTCAATCCCTATAATTTAGCCTCCACTCCTCTTATTTCTCCTTGAACCATCTTTCTTCTTCCATTTCCCCCTAATTTCTCACCTTGATTTGTGCACATGTTTTCTCATTTCCAATTTGTAAATTCACTCGTGTCATTATTTATCATAATCATGACAAAGTTTCTTTTTGCAATCCATTTTTTCTTAAGTCATCTAATTTGCCAATTTGGATTTCTCTTTTCAAATCCTGTTAATTGGTCTTTTTCCCTCTCAATTCACTAACCACAATGAATCTTCTTGCTATTATCATCTTTTTCTTTCATGGTTAAGTGAAATTTCATGGGAGCTACATATCAACATTATAAGAAGCAAGAAAGGACATTGAAGTCCAATTGAGGGACTGCATTTGATTTTTTATGTTTTCATGTTTTATGTATTCTATTTCAATTGCTTTAATGGTTAGGTTAGGATCTTGATTTTATATGCATTTATAGTTTTTTTTTATTAACCTTAGCATGCAATGTTCTTGATTTCCCAATTTTCCTACTCTATAGTGACATATCACATAATCTTCCTTGAACTATACAACATAGTTGTGACTTGGCCATTTGGAACCTTGGGAGTGATAAATCTCACCCTTTCAAGAGAGGGACTTTGGTTTGCATCTCTCTACCATTATATCATGTAAAATGCATGGTCAACACATCCATTTCATGCATCAAAAGATTCATACAATAACTAATGGAGAATCCCCTTCCATCTCCAATTATTAAAATTGTAAGAATTAATAATAAGTTCTAACCTATTGACAAAATTCCTAATAAAATATTTTCTAAGGGTACAACATTTCACACACTCATTTCTTTGTTAGTGCAATAAAATGTTATCCTACTACTAGATGGTATGGTAGTCTAACTGCCTATCTTCCCTATACAATAAATTAAAGAATAAGCCACACGTGATATAATTTGACTATCATCTTACTTGTTGGAAAATGAAAAGTTTTTCTTACATACCATCCACTAAAAGGTGGTCAACATATGAATTCCATACAACCATCCAAGTCCCCTAAAAGATGGTCAGCATGGGTTAACAAGGTTTAGGACCTACCATAAATCCACTTATCTTAATAAATAACATATGACACCTTTGTAATTTCTTTCAAATCTATTATCCTTTTTATTTTATTTAAATTTGAGGTTAGAATAATTGTTATTTTAGAATTGGACTTTATTGGTTATATTGTAGATCTTCCTATGTGTGTTTCTATGCCCGAAAACTCAAAAATTAATAGAGACAACGAATAGAAGATTGAAGCACATTGTTTCTAGCCATAAATTTATCTAACCAACAAAGGCCCACCTTGTGACATCTAACATAATCTTCCTTGACCTATCCAACATGGCTATGACCCGACCATCTAGAATCTTGGGAGTGATAAATATCACTCTTTCAAGAGAGGTTCTTTGATCTTTGTGTCCTTGCCAATGTACTATATATAATTCACAGTCAATCCATCTATTTCATACATCAAATCATTCATACAATAACTAAGGTAGAATCCATTTCCATCTCACAGTATCAAAATTATAAGAATTAATAAAAAAGTTGTATCCTATGGTCAAAATTCCTAATAAAATATTTGGTAAGGGTGCAACATTTTACAGACTCGTTTCTTTGTTAGTGTGATAAAATTTTATCCTACTAATAGATGGTATGGTAGTCTACATCCACCTTTCCACCCCATACAAGAAATTGAAGAATAAGGTACACAAGCTATAGTTTGATTGTTATCTTACTTGTTGGAAAATGAAAAGTATTTTCTTAAATCTCATCCCTTACAAGGTGGCCAACATATGAATGTCGTACATCCATCCAAATATCTTAAAAGGTGGTTAACATGGGTTAACAAGGTTTTCAATACCTACCATAAATACACTTCTTAATAAAATAAATATGAATGCCATAAGGTCATCCATTAGAAACTACCTCATATATCCAATTTTTTCTATATATACCATTTGATCCTTGGTCATCTTGAGAGATTCATAAAATATATACCCTATAATTAGTATTATGAGACCACTATCAACATGTTGTACATCCACATAAAAGAACCAAATAAGTTAGTATCTTATCATGTAAACAAAAATGATAGTAAACCATTGAAATTAAAGACAACACTAAATGCATATTAAAGAATCATTTTTGTGCATAATAGGTTGTTTGCATGAATCACATGCACACAGTTCATTAATTTTATGTGGAATAGTTTAAAATTCCACATGAATGAGGTCACTTACGTGCTCATGAGACCAAATATAAAGATTATTATAGGTTTTAATTTTAAAAAGATATTTGACCTTTCTTTATGACATTCTAGGTATTTTAAAAAATGCCAAAATGTTAATACTTGTGTACTAACCAACATTGGGAGTTATCTCTCAAAGGCAACAATAAAAATGAAATGCATTTTTAATTTTTTCCCCTCATATATATACCAAAGAAATATTCTACTTTTATGTCCTATGTGAGTTATCTCTCAGAGGCGACAATAAAAATGAAATGCATTTTTACTTTTTTTCCCTCATATATATACCAAAGAAATATTCTACTTTTATGTCCTATGATGTTGTATCTTTTCAACCTTGCTACGAGCAAGATATATAGTATTATTTTTCATGGTGATCTACATATTGACATGGTGTGATATTGATAAGTTTTGCTAATATTTTCTTTGTCAACACTTATTAGAGTTTTATTTGTCTAAAATATGCCAAATGTCTCATATCACTATACATGATTCACCCATTGATGCTAGATTGATACATTAGTAATAGTACCATTTTAAAAAGTATTAGAATAAACATATGTTTCATATATTCTTTAGTATTTTCAATACTTACTCACCTTTCAAACCATTTTCTAAGTATAAATTACAATACAACATTGATCAAAACTGTACTATCTTTTGACATCATGTACACCTTTTGACTATATTAATTAATTAATTAAAATCACAATATAATATATATTTCATTTTCAATCAATTAATAAACACAATCACATATACATCTTACTATTTAGACTAGCTAATATGTACTCTATATTTAAAATACGCCGAGATGCATCGAGGAGTTGAATTTTTTCAATTTTAATTTATTTTATTAAAGGTGAATGATGAAAAAATTAAACGCCTCTATGCATCTCGGCGTAGAGTATATATTAGCTAGTTAAGGTCGCACTGTGCGTAAAACATCGAATAAATTAATCTGATTAGGGTTACAATTAGGGTTCGTATTCAAAGTTAAGGTTTATATCATGGTTAGGGTTAGCATTAGGGTTAGGGTTTGGTTTAGATTTTTTTATTATGATTAGGTTAGGGTTTAGTGTTAAGGTTGGGTTTATGGTCATGGTTAGGGTTTAATATTAGTGTGAGAATTATGTTAGGGTCACAGGTAGAATTAGGGTTAGGGTTAGGGTTTTGTGTTAAGATTTAGTTTTATATGTTGAGTGTGTTAATACAATAAAATTATATCTAAAGTATATGTTGAGTATGTTAATAACACTAATACATACTCTATGGTAAGGGTTTTAGAGTTCAGGTGAGGGTTTACATCATGGTTAGGGTTTGGGTTAGTGATAAAGTTAGGTTAAGCATCATTCTTAGGTTAGAGAAATAATTTGGGTTAAGGTTTAGTGTTAGGGTTAAGGTTTAGTTAATGGATATAGTGGGAATTAGGATAGGGTTTAGGGTTGAGGTTATGGTTAAAGTGAAGATTATGGTTTAAGGTTATAGTTAGAGATATTGGATGTGTTAGGATTCATATAATTTTAATGATTATTTTAAGATTTATTTTGGGATTATGGTTAGAGTTAGGTTTTACATCAAGGTTAGGGCCAAGGTTAGGGTTTTGAGTATATCTAGGGTGAGGTTTATAATAATTATTAGGTTAGGTTTTAGGTTAGAAGTTTCAAGGGTTAGGTTTAGGCTTGAATTGTGATTTAGGTTAGGTTTTAGTTAGGGTTTAGGCTAGAGTGGGGATTACAATAAAATTTATAGTTAAGGGCTACGATTGAGGTTAGGGTTTATATCATCAGAGGGTTAGGACTATGTTTTGGGTTTATGATATAGTTAATTTAATGATTTGATCTATGGCTAGGGTAAGCATTAGGATTAGGGTTAGTGTTTAGAGTTGGGGTAACAATTTGCATGATGGTTAGGGTTTGGGTTAGTGATATGGTTAGGTTTAGTGATATTAAATAATAAACTCTATTAGATTAAAGATTATTATTTGAATTATGGTTAGGGTAAGGATTAGCGTCTAAGGTTTGGATTAGAGTTTAAGGATTAAGGTTATGATTATGGATAGGGTAAGGATTTACATTGTAGATAGTATTATGGTTAGGTTGCTCAGTTTTGATTATGGTTAGGGTTAGTATTAAGATTAGGGTTTGGTCTAGGATTATTGTTAAAATTGTTACAATAATCATACACTCACAACATCATATACATTATTATAATTATTATAATTAACATTAACATTATTTTTTCTTATAAAATTTACTTTAACAGGGAAGTTTTTGGTTTACATCTCCTCGCCAAGGTGAGATAAATCATGTCATTTACCATGGCAAGTTGGGGGCAAGGGCCCACTTTGGGTATTTCTATCCATTCTTCTTGTCAAGGGGAGATGGATACCACTTTGGACTGCCAAACCATCAATCTCATTCTCTTTGCCCATAACAATCTTCACCACTGGTATTGCCGGCCTCTTGTTTTCATTTCTTCCCGAAATACTAAATTATCTTTATATTCTCCCCATGTTCTCTTCATCTCCATTAACATTATACCAATTCTCTCCTCGCTTCTCATCACTAGAAAAATGAGTATTTCAAAGGCATTGGTAGTTGTGAGCATTGCTTGCGTTCATGGATTCAGAGGTCAGGGCATTCATTTCAAACATCTAAATAATATGATGCTTGAGTTTTCATTTGGTACTACTGCTATCGCTTACTCTGTTTTAGCCCTTCACAAATTTGATGTTAGGAACTTAGCAAAGAAGAAGAAGTGGAAATCAGACAATGAAGAATCGTTAAGGCATGTGATGTATCTCAGCTGTTGGTCTCCTTCATAAAATTTATATATCTTCAAAATGAATCTATACTCCCCTCTCCATAATTGTAAATTATTATTCTCTTCACTACCTGCTGGTAGGAGATGTACAGGCATATCAATTAGGGAAAAGCTAGGCTCTCGATAAATCGTCCATGTATAGTAGCATGTGTCTCCCTATAGTAGGTCCCTATAGTAGCATGTACAAAGGGTACCAAAAAATGTTATTGTCCAGGCAATTTGAGGGGCGATGGGATAGTGATGCCCAACACCGGGATATCTACTTCGCCGGCATGTCATAACCGAAAGGGGAAGCCCGAAACTATAACCAAAATGGGAAGTGTGTAACCATAACAGGAAGTGTAGCCTCGTAATCAGCTAATCAGATCATCTAACCGCGGTCTACTAATCAGATCGGCTAACGGTGGTCTAGTAACTGGATCAGCTAACCACGGTCTACTAACCAGATCGGCTAACGATGGTCTAGTAACTGGATCTGGTAACGACGGGCTACTAACCGTGGTTTACTAACCTGATCGGTAGGTGAGTTAGATGTATTAGAGTCAATGATAAATAGAAAATTTCATGCGTCCATTCACATTTGGGTTTTATTTGGGCTGAGAAGGGTCTTCGAGTTGGGGTTTTCAGAGCCAATTTTTTTGCATTTTATCAAGGGACGCGTAACTATTTTCCAAATCCAGTCCATTTTTTTCAGGTGGGCGTAGCTAATTTCTAGAGCCATTTGCAAAAGATCTGGATAGGCAAACAACGTATGTTTGCAAAAAATTATTCTGTGTTTGCTGCCTTTTAACGTTGTATTATTCTGTGTTTTCTACCTTTTTAATTTTTATCACCATGTGCAGGGTTTTCAGAGCCATTTTTTTTCATTTTATCAAGGGACGCAGGCATAGCTGATTTCTAGAGCTATCCCTATTTTTTTAAAGTGGGCGTAGTGGATTTCCAGAGCCAGTCAATTTTTTTCAAGCGGGCGTAGCCGATTTTTAGAGCCAGTCCATTTTTTTGAAGCGGGCATAGCTGTTTTCCAGAGCCGTTGCAGAAGATCTGGACAGGCGAACAATGTATGTTTGCAAAAAATTATTCTGTGTTTGCTACCTTTTAACACTGTATTATTTTGTGTTTTTTTTCCTCTTTACATTTTTATCACCGTGTGTAGGGTTTTGGTTGTGAATTAGAGGCTTTGTTTTAGCAAATCCTTTCATAGAAGAGACAAGTTGTAACATTGTAGGGTTTCGGCCGCAAATCAAAGGTTTTTTCGCCATGTGCATAAAGAGGGTTTTGGCTGCAAATTGGAGGCTCTGATTCAGCATACCATTTCATAGAAGAGATCGATTTGCAATATTGTAGGTACGTAGAAAATATCAATGATCTGCATGTTTTGAATCGAAAACAACATAAAAATTTTGAAAAAAATCTTTGCATTTTTGTAGATCTTAGTTTTTTATTTGTTTTTTTTGTTCTATAGTGCATTTTCGTAGATCATAGTATTAGCTTATGCTTCTCATTCAATCTAGCTTTTTTCCTTTCTCAAATGAAAAAAACTAGCTTTTGTAGATAACTAATTCACCCCCCCTTCCTCAATGGTGCTTGTCTCCTTTTGGGCCTAACAAAATATGCTACAACTATCTTCTTTCTCCTACTTTCTTCCTTGATTTCCCTCTTCTCTCTCCTCCTATTCTGTTATAAATACTGCAAAGATTGAGTTATAGAAGGATGAAATATTTTGCAATAGATTGTATTATTGAGGTGCTCTTATCTTTGAGGGAGGGCTCAATGTATATTTCTAGGTGAAGTTGTTAATGTGTGTTATCCTAGGACTCCAAGGAGTTGTCTCTCTTTCTCACAAACCTCGTGATAGTAAATATAAATGTATAAGCCTTCTTTATCTCTTGTATTATTGTTTAAGTATCTATTTGAGTAATTGGTATGTTGTTACTTTCTATGTTCACATGCTTTATCTCGAGCTATTATATTTTCTTCCTCAACATTCAAGTGGTCTTGATATGGATGGATCATGTGTGTAAAACCTAATCTCTCTCCTTGTTTGGTGTCTAGTTCTAGGTGAGGCTCATCATATGTTTTCAGGAGAGTTGTGTTCATGTAGTAGTTGACTAATTAATGGACTTAATATGTAAAATAGCTATCATTTGAAGGTTCATAGTCTTGTTTTTTGTTTTTATTTCTTGTTGTTGATTATTGTCAAAAGAGTTGTTAAGGTTTGACCAAAGACAAAGCACAATTTCCATTCACAGATAAATTGCACATAAAGCCAATGAAATAATCCTTGCTTGATTGAGAAATTGGTAACTCCAAGGCTAGGGGATGTCTAAAAAAGATTTAAAAATGGTATACATTTCCTTTATAATGATTGTTTACAGATGTGTACAATGTGGGCTTAACTACTAAGAACTGCAACATAGCCTTATCTAGTAGGCCATATGCAAAAGTTCAAAATTTCCACCAAACTTTCTTCTCGTGGTTTTTTTGAAGCTAACTAAATGATTAGACTCAATGACATCTTTTGACCTTCCAAATTGAAAAGAGATCATTTCCCAATGTTAATAAGATGCTATCTTTCTTGCCATACTCAATCATTCCAATTATAACTTATGCATAGGTGCATCTTAAGGGCTAGTTTTAGAAGGGTAGGTAGTAACCTTCCAAGCTTCACTTTTCACTTCAAATTCTGTAAAAGATTAGATCCTCTGACTTAGGGAAGGAAAATCCCATCCTATATAATTGACCTCCAACAATTTTCATGCTGCCAATAAGGCCTTGTTGATTGACCAAGCTCATGGAATTTCCACTCTCGCTGATGAAGTCTTCTCCACCCAAAATGGATTTTGAAATTTGAACAAAAGGAGATGAAACCGGGTACAGTTAAAAGACCCAGGTGGCTTGACAGGTGAAACATCCTCAAGATGTGGCATCAAAGCCAAAGAGAGTCCATTCTTTGGTATTGTACATGATCTTATCTCTTTTAGGCAAAGAATATCAATGAGGTCATCCAACTCCATTTTTGTCAGTGCTGGTCTTTTTATCCCATCATGGATATCAGATACTGGAAAGTGGCTTCCTCATAGGGAATGATGAGCCCCATTTGATGACCAAACCCATACTCTTCAGCTACTTTATGCAATAGAGCCTGGAACAGAGAATGATTCAAGTAGCTAGTGGGGATGATAAACCTACTGAGCTCATTACCAATGTACACTGCACAGTGCCCCTTAGGAACATCCCTAGGGAGGGCATCACATGATGTCCCTATGATCTTTTCAAAGCTGAAATGCTTCCCTATTTTTGTAGAAAGAGCATACCCAAATGCCTTGTGGGCATTGGCAAACCTATAGAAGGATTTGATCATGTATTTGGCCAATAGTACTTGAGCATTTCTCTTAGTCCTTGCCATGGAAGAATTCAAAATTAAGAAGCAAGGTTCAAATTGAGAAGGAAAGGGAATTGGATGGAAGATAAAGGAGAGGAATGAAAGCTTGAATGAGTGAAAATGCTCTTGTGTGGAAGACGAAGGATATGTTATAATATAGGTAATGCAATAAAACACTAACCTGGCTCTCCTACCTCACCAAAGGTACACCTTATTATAATTTGATTAGGAGCTGTTGGTGGAATCACTTAAGTGTAATTTGTTTCCTTATAGGTTTTGTACAAGATTCTTATTATGGGGACTTTTAGTGGTGTATAATGAAAACAAGAAAGCAGGCCATGTGCCACCTTGTCCAAGGATGAGGACACTTACAGGTGAACATCCATTTCATTCTCAATTAGTGTGTATCCCACACATTGGATGACATGAATGCAGAGCTTGCATAGAAAAAGACATCATCATGAGTAGTATCATGTGTACTCTCTTGGTTTCTTAGTAGTGTCTCTACTAACATCTCATGGCCTTGTTTTTAAGGATTTCTTGATATTGTCTTTGCTAACATCTCATCTCTACTAACATCTCATGGCATTGGTTTTAAGGATTTCTTGATATTGCCTTGTTTTCAAGGGTATTTGAAGTTGTCTCTACCAACATATTATGGTGCTGTAATAGATTCAACCAAAAAAATAGCTTAAGGATCAAAATGTTATCAAAGTCAATTGTATATCTCTGAAGTTTGTAATAGATTCAATCAAAAAGTCAATGGTATATCTCTTTTAACTTCAATACAAATTGCAAAGCTTCACATCTCTGATCATTTTCTCTATGGTAAAAACTAAAAAATGGTCAAACATAAATCTTTGGCAAAGTGAGAAGTCAGATTTCCCATTGCCCCATCACCTGTTGTTCATTTTGACAACAAAAATCTTTATAAAACTGATCTAATATTTATGCATAAATGGTCCAATAATGAGCTATTGGGACCAATAAAATTGCACAACTGATCTAATTACTAATATTTTTTTTTCCAAAAAATGGGCGGCTATTAGCTCACTACATATTTCTTTAATAGACTTTTAACTAGAAAAATCTAATGAATGATTGAAACATAAACGCTAACCAGTACTCTTCCCCAAACATATCATGACCTTGTAATAGACATTTAGGAAATCCATAACTTAAACAAAAGAGCTTCAAGGACCAAAATATTATCAAAGCCAATTGTATAGCTCTTAAAACTAGAGTGCAAAGCCTCACATAATTTTGATCATTTGCTCTATGGTCAAAGTTGTGATCCCTGGCAAAGTGAGGTGCTATCCCCCACCCTAGCAAAGTGAAATGCCATAGCCCCACTATGTATTACATCATCTATGATGTCCACTTACACACTTTACTCTTCCATGTGATGAACCTGTCTGTTTGTACTTTGTATGCATGGATTAGTTTAAAAGGTCTCGGATTGAACATGGGAAATTATGTGCTCCTTGTCCTATTTTCTACAATACATTTATTTACCATCCAATTTAAATGCAGTTTGATTTAACCCTTCACTTATATTTGGTTTAACACAAATTTAGCCAAAGAGAAAGCACAATTTCCATGAAAAATTTGAGGTGACATATAGATAGAGAAGCTCCACTTCTAGACCAAAGGCAATCAAATTCTAAAATCCTCATCAAAGTCAATTAACTTTTATCATTGATTTCAATATTTGTATTCATGTCACGTTAAATATCTTAGCTTAGCATAATTATTGAATTAACCACATCCAAAATTTGTCAATTGATTAATCTAGGTTAATTTATGCTTATGTGTGGATCATATGATTAGCTTAAAATAAGCTGAGAAAAAGTTTATTTTCCTTTACAATAAGATCTAGTTTTGGATTTATTTATTGTAAAAGGTCATTTTTTTTTTGAAATCAACACCTTAAATTTTTCATTTAGAAAAAAAATCCATTTTTTCCATCTTACTTTGTGCTTGTGTTTCAAGTTTTTTGAAGATTATTATGTTATGCCTAGTTATTAGAGCTTACAAGGGTCAAAGATGAGATTGGGGGACATGTGAATAGGATGGAGGACCATTATCAAGTTAGTTTCTCACTCAAAGATTAGGCATACTTTTTGAGAAGCTCTAAACGTTCATATTGTTTCCCCTTAGGGTCAAGGGGCTTATGTTGACACTTGTTAAGGCTTTAGATCTTCACATGATTTACCCTTTGGATCAAGGAACAAAGTGGATTATGTTGGCACATGTGATCCACAATTTTAGTAGAGGTGAAAAAGCTACGGTAATGATGACAATAAAAGTTTGGTAAAAATGACAATGAGTTGTACTTGTGGATAGTATGTGTGTCCCCATCCACATTTATTGTAATATCATTGGTGTTGACAATGTGTGTCTCTATTAAACAACTTCAATGAAGGATAACATGTGTTCCTATAATTGTTTCAGAGTTTTGTAAGGTCATTCGGCTAATGTGAACAATTGGGTGTCTCCCTAACGATGTATGAAATAGATTATACTATGTCGTGGTTCTTGAACTTGAAGTACTCAAGGTGAACTATTGAATGTCTCATAGTTCAACAAGTAATTGTTTGGATTATTGTGTTAGTCCTAGTCTTGTTACCTTAGTAAGAAACATGTAGTAATGAGGATGAATGTTAGGTGTTATTACATCGTGTTATAGATCAGTAAACACTGTGGTCAATTATTAAACACCACCTTCCTTCTTTGTATAGAACTCATATGATGAAGCAGTACAATTAAACACATTTTTTATTTAACAAGTTCCATGAAAGATGTACAACTCTTTAACAGATGAGAAGAATATTACAAGAAAACTCTTAGAACCCCTCATTAGTACAAGACAGAGAGGACCTGGTTCAATCCATAAATGAATTACTCTAAGAAGTTCTCATATAGGTGAACACTTACTCATGTTATAACTAGATACTTGAAAAAAGAGATGCTAATATCTATATAATAAGATTTATTTTTATTAAAAAAAAAAACCTGCTACTTAAAAGCGAGATGCTATATCTGTGTAATAAAATTTATCTATTTTATTAAAAAAGAAAGAGAACATAATAATTTGTTCTCATTGTAAAAATTAAATTTTGGTGACCATTAAGTGTACAAAGTACAACACTTGAGAAGCCCGCTGATACTATGACATGTTATTTACACCTTCCCTTCATTTTCTGCTTTTTTCCAATCCTTGACACATAAATAGAGTAAAAAAATGAAGGTATACATAAATTTGGAGCAAAAATAAAATATGCAGAGATGAGAATAGTTTAATTTATGGCAGATTAGAAACACATGAAATCATTTATAGGAATACAAAAAAAGGCACACTTCTTCACTTTCTAAATTATACAAAACACTCAACTAAAGAATTTGATTTCTCCAGGTGGACAAAGCATTGAAAATCATCATAGGCCACAACAAGAAATTTGAGAGACTATATCTCCCTCGAACCAGTGATTCCATTGAGGGTTTTCTGGACCAGCAGTGCTACAGATAAAAAAAAAATGATTAGCAAAATGACATTCATCAGTTGTGAAACAATGATTTTGATGAGGACATTAACTTTCTGCCAATGTATTCCTTATCTAGGAAGAAGGGGATCATGTCTTCTCTCAATACTATCAAGTACACTGTGAAAGAAGTCCATATCAGAATCTGACTAGTAGTAACAAAACTATTATTTAGC
Organism: Chamaecyparis obtusa; assembly: GCA_027943335.1. Taxonomy (NCBI): domain Eukaryota; kingdom Viridiplantae; phylum Streptophyta; class Pinopsida; order Cupressales; family Cupressaceae; genus Chamaecyparis; species Chamaecyparis obtusa. The sequence continues at coordinate 1,466,281 of BSBK01004314.1, read as the reverse complement.
CTAAATTATCCAATAAAATAATTAATGCAGCCTTAAGGAAATGAATGGCATACTCCCTGCAAGTTGTTGATGCTTTCGGTGCATGTTCCAGTTCATCCAATTCATCCTACACACAAATGTCAAAACCAAGGAAAAGGTTATAATTGCCCATTCATGGTGCTTAGGAAGTTGGAACCATGTAACAAAAACCATTGAAGATTTCTAGAATGAGAAAGCAATAAGAGTAGTTATAGTGAAACTTGATCAGAAAAATTAATGTGACATGAAGAATTTTTTCAATTACACAGATATTGGCATCTGTGCCCTTAAGTCATTCACAACATGTTAAGCGTATGCCTCATTTTGTTAAGCTGCTTGGAGCAGGGGGGGCATTCTGTAGAAGTCATACATAATTTGAACCTTGTTTAATTAAATTTCAAAAGGTTTGAACCATAGTAGATGGTGTAACACACTATCATCCTCAATAATAGGCTATTTTGAGTTTTGAAACAAAAACTAGGTCATTAGGTTATGATGTGATTGCAGAACTTTTAAAAAGGAAATTCAGTTCTCTGCAGGTATTCCCAACTTATATTTTGAGATTGAGATTCCATCAACTCCTACTATTTGTTAGATGGCTCAATGGAACATAAATAAAAGACTTTAAAATAAGCTAACTTTTGCTCATGCAAAAAGAGTCAGGAGTTTGGCCAACATTTTATTAACTTTTGACATTTGTGTTTTTCTGCCTTGTATCTATGCTTATGACTTTAGTTCTATCCAGTTGAGAGTGAATTTCCTCCTCTTTCTTGTCCACATGTTCAGAGTAGATGATGTAAATATGTCAAAAGTTGGAAGTCCACTTCACATTGAATTTTACCATGTCTCTCCTCTCTGAATCAATTTTAAATAGTTCAGTAGTATTCCAACACTCCACTTTCAAAAATTTACAAAAATAATAGAATATATTGGATTGTAAGATAATTCATATTATATCCTCCACAAATAATAGAATATATTGGATGGTATGAGAATTCATATCTATATCCTCCACTAGCTCAAAGTGACAACTTGAGCCAATGAACCTTCCATACAGAAACAAGCTACTAGTGAGTTGCGAAAATACCAATATAATCTAACTACTAAACTCTCCATTTTCCCATTGCCATCGAGGGGGCCCTAAGATATAAGGTGTGATGGCATTGAAAGAGAAACTGATTTTGTGTTGATTCTCTCTATTATAATTTACAATCATCTGATTTAGGGGAAATTTAAAATTCTTAAATGTCCTTAGAAGTAGAAGAACATAAAGAAAAAATTCACGAAGAGAAAGATGGTTGGTTGGAAATAAGTAAGGCGTATGTTTCCATAGTGTAGTCATCTGGTTCAATCTTCTTCAATCTATTTGTAACCTTCCTAATGTTCCAATCTTCACAATCATTAATAGTTACTGAAAAGAACCTGTATACTGCTGAGCACCTGATATCTGTAGGATCTGTTGCTGCAAGTAGAAGTTTTAAAATTGTCTGTTGCTTATTCTTAATGCTATATTTATTTGTATGACCTACACATTCTATGCTAAATGATGTTATTGTGGCAACTTTCTTCATGTGCATGATTGCACTTTCAAAATATTAGTACAGTATCCTATTGCGCATTTTCAAATGCCTCAAGTACTAGATGGCTTGGCATAGAAGTCAACCTTCATTTGAACATCTGCTTGTGAAAGGCCATCTGTGCACTATGAATGTTCCCTTCCAAGTGATGGTTAACAGAGAACAAATATCTAGCCTTTTGCATTCCTTGAGGCAAGAAAATTAATTAAATAGAAAGGGAATGAGGGAATAACTAAATATTAGCCCAAAAACATAAAGTTATTTGCAATATATTTAATTATTCATTATGGTTAATGTTGGGGCCACACTTAAGTCATAACTTTAAGTTATAACATTATTACAGGTAGTAAGTGCCATGGTGGAGATTTAATTAATATAAAGTGAGTGTTAATTTATGCCTAAATCTAAAGGCCAGAAATAGAGAGGGGTTCAAATGCTTTTTATGGCTAAAGATATATTTAAAAAGTCATCAATGGAGAGGAAAAGGATTCATTCATTCATCTTATTGTTTTGTTTTCTTTGCTATCAAACTTTTGAGATTTTTTCAGGTTATAGCCCCTGGTAGCTATAACTTGGATGAAACCCCAATTTTCTCTTGGATAAACAACATTAATTCTGATCACAGACAGAGGATGTCCATATTCAGTCACCAAATTCAGAAGGAAGAGGTGACTCCATTAAATTATGAGGTAGCTAATCCTGATTTAACATGTTAAGGGTTTGAAGTTTGACTCTAGTTCATAAACATAGCCTCCATTAAGAATCGTAGCTCCTAAATTTTGCATAAGAAATTTAACAACTCAGACTCTAGCAAAATAAAAATTGACAGAGTAAAAAAGGAAGACATTTGACTGACCTTTAACTTGATTTTGTATTGCTTTTTTATCTTAATTGTGTTCCTACTTGCCTCTATTCTCTCACTCTATTCAAACCAATTAGACATATTAAGTAATTTGCATTCTTTGCATAGATTCTAAACTCTTTCTGTTATGTGATCCTAGCTGTAAATGGAGTGATAGAAGTGTCTTGTAAGATTAATAGTATAGAGTAATTAACCATCCTATGTTCAGATTAGTTGTTTAGCCCTCCATTAGTATTAGTGGGAGGTGTATATATATAAAATGAATATCTGTGTCTAAGTGTGTTAATTATGTGGAGAGTTTTCTATTTGGTTGCAATCTCAAGTTAGAGATATTGCATGGGGTGCCTTTTCCTACCGCCCTCAAAATGGGGATGTTTGAAGAACTTGGAATGGGAATAAAAAGTTGTGTTACAACCATAAATATTCAGATATGAGAGACGTCCCCTAAAATTGGGGAATATTTCTAGGAAGGTCAGCTCATATGGTTTTTAATAAACAATATTTATTGCATTGTTGTAGTATAGTATGTTGTTTTTAATTTGGGCATCTTTAACCTCTATTTAACTGTGTGATCTCTATAGTACCAGATAGGCACAACACTTGGGAGCTTCATGGCCCTGACATAAAGGTTTATCCTCTCAAGACACATTATTTAACCTCTTCACCTGTTCTGGACTAATACTGCATCATCATCTTTCAAAGTAATAGCTTAAGACCATGTAAAAAATCTGGGCTGCTACAATTACAGACTATTGTCTAAAGAATAGGAAACTATAGGCAACAAGAAGACAAAATGGGAAAAATTTCAGAAACAAAACTAAACAAATTGATTAGTAACTTCCAAAAAGTGTTATAGGTGTACAGTGTACACAAACAACCTTCTTCTATTGACAAATTCTAGCAAGAGAGTTAGGTAGGCATGCATATTTTGGCTCTAATTGATATTTAAATATCTCCACCCCAACAAAGAAGGATAGAGCATCCCAAGGTCATCAGATGCATGTTCATTTGATATAGATCTCTTGAGCTCGATATTATTGTAATTTCTAAGAATGAAAGAATACCTTGTAGCAAAATGTGCTCCTTCATTGTCCCAAGTTAGGTGGAGTGGACAAATACACACATTATGCACAATAAGATAACTGCGATCGTTACAATAACCTGAAACCTACTTAGGACTAGGCTGTATGTCACAACTACCCAATGATTCTCAATTTACAACCACTATCTATTTAATGATTTTTGTGGATAACTATCTCAAGGAACACAAGTTATTGATTGTGTATATATTTTATACGGTGACATTTGAAAAGATATTAAGAGTCTAATTGTGATGCCTGAAATTTGCACATTCAATTGTTATTGCAAACACTTTGTTGAGACTAGTTTACTGGAACACAGGGATTTAGGTTCAGGTGCTGATTTTCCATCACAGAAAATCAAAAGGACATATTGAATTCAGATACATGAAGAAAATAAAACCATATTGAAAAAATGAGCATGTTGGAGATGATATCTCAATGAATCAACAGAGAGAACATACAAGAAAGGATCTAGAGGAAAACCTTGGTGGTTGGATTTTTGCAAGGTAAACTAAGGAGAGAGAACACCAATTAGAACCACTCAAGCATTAGCATCCGTGAAAAACCATTTTAATTTGATCATAGATTTTTGGACCAAAATCAAGACAGCTTAACATTTTTAGAATAACAAGCATTTAAATGTGATCGTATGCTTTATCAAAATCTAGTTCAATGAAAAGAGAATCTTGAGCTGATTGTTCAACCCATACCATAGTCTCCTAGGCTAACACCAAGTTATCTAAGATAAATTTGGCCCATAAGAAGCTAGTTTTCCCTAGGCAAACAATCGAGTTATCTAAGATTTTTATGTTAGACTATAAGTCAGATAATCAATTTTCTTTAGCCTATGGTAGATATCATCACATTATTTTTTATTTTAATTATTCTGCGAAATGTTCTTTTTAGTTGTTTCAATGTGAAAGTCATATTTGCTTTGAACACCTATGAAGGTGTAAAGTAGATTTATGTTTTTGAAACAGGACATTTAGTAGGAGTGGTGCATATAAGGGGTTCTTTTTCATATTACTTGTATTTAGAAGCATCTAGCAACGACATTTGTAACTGTTGGATCCCCTTTCTTAAATTAGCTCCACTATAGTTCTTCACTTTTGTCATGAAAGTTTTTGGTTAGGTGCACTGAGGTTGAAAGGATGACAACCCTATCTATCATTTAACCATGACACATGCGAGTCCCCTAGTTTGGAGGTTGTCATAATGTTTCACAAATTTTCTCTCTTTCCATACCCGAAGGATGGGTGCAAACTTTTGTGACCACAACTCTTATTGGATGAGTAATGTTCCATGGTTAATAGTAGTTGTTGTGTGTGAACGATTGGAGCTAATGAGTCCATCCCCGTGGATGGCATGGACATCGAGACATATATGTTCTACCATCTTAAAATTGGGCATTACATGTTATACTATTATGGTTTGACGAAAGCAATGTTTCGAAGATAACATGCAAAAGATAAGGCATCAAGAAAAGAAAACATAGTTGAAAAAAAAATAGAAAGTCTTTTATGTGTGGGTGGACACAAGTAAAATGTGCAATCTGTGGGTATACAAAAGAGAGGGTAGAAACAATCATCCCTCTCATAATGTCAGGATTTATACGTATAATTTCTAGCACAATGGGATTTGCTGAGCACCATGCATCATGTTTATGTTAAAGAAGGGTGGAATGACATGGAGGGACGAAAACAATGCCACCCTTATAATCAGATATTTGTGGTAGGGAAAAGAAATGTTAACCAGACTATCCCAGCCAATATGGGTAGTGGCCTTGTCATATTGATATGATTTGTTCTCTTCAATAAGGCCACAAAATGTTTATCTTAGCAAAGCAAGTCTTGGTTTATAGAGATGCAATTTTTTTTTGGATTTGTGATCTTGATAAGTGTAGTGTTATTGTTATTTGTAGCGCACCACTATTTCCTAAAGGATGTATTTTTTTTGTGTTATTGTCAGTGTGAAATAGAAGTTGTACTTGTCTGTCTTGTTGTGGATGGTGCTGCTTCCTCACAACTACCACATTCGTATCCCTATACAGGAATGGGATAAGGCAGAAGAGGGACGAATTGTACCAATAATGTTGTCACACTAGTTCAAAACTGACTGTATGTATGTGGAATGTACCATCGCAAATGTCATTGGGTGAAATGTTCTTTATTTCCAGCCCCGCTTCATATTTCCATCTTAGTTGATATCTATATTTCTGTCAAACTGCATGGATCTCCTTCAGAGCATTGGGTTATTTCGACATATAGCCTTGGCATTTGTTAAGGAAGTTTATATTGCAGGCAATACATTGGATGACGCTATAAGGGGTTATGAACAATATGAGGGAAAAGCACCAGTAGGAGGAATAGTGCCAAGAGAGATGGTTAATGGTGATCCAAGTGTCAGACATGTTCTTCAGGCTTACATGCAATCTACAATGCTATTTGATGACAAAATTGCTAGGGTTGGAGTACAGAGGCACGGTCAAGGGTTGAATGCTGGGATGATAAAGGAATTGAACAAGAGTTATGGTTCTATTTTATTCCTACTTAAACACAAACACCACGATGGTGTGATTGGCCTTGAACCATGTATTTGAAATGAGGATTGTAGTTTGGAAGGAATAGAGGAAGTTGGAGAAAACAACGATGTAGATGTTCACTAATAGCTTATAGATTCCAAAGAATTGAGAATGGCCTGTTGGGTAGGCGAAAAATATTGCTGCGGTCTTATTTTTATATTTTGGGGTCAATGCGAAGTTGTACATAGAGGGACAATGTTGTAACCTCCATTGTTTTTGGTAGGTTGTGTTGCTAAATTGATAATGTGACAGACATATAAATTGGTTTGTGTGGGGTTTTTGTTTGTAATTTTTTTGGTTGGTTTTCGGAGGTTTTAGTAAAGTAATGTCAGCGGGTAGTTAGCTGGAAAAGGTTGAAATATATACGTTTAATGCAAGCTGAAGGGAATCAATTGAATGAAATCAGAGACATGGCAATAGAGCTTAGTTTTTTTGTTGGCATTGTTCTTGAAACATGGGTTATTAATTGTATTTATGCCATACTGGTGTTTGCAATATTTAATGGGTATACAGTTTGCCCTAGCTCCTGAAAGGTATAGTCGATTTGATAGTTGAGATGTTCGAAGTTTGAACAATTGTTTTTTCTACTGTTGTCATAGTATGCATTATTCATTAACAATTGTTTGCCTGTGTTTGGACATTAATTACCATGGTGGAGGTCACATAGAAAACCCATTGTGATTTTTGTTTCAAGGGAAAGTATTTTCTATTGTAATGAAAGGAAGAAGTGTTGTTCATTTGAAAACCCAAAATGACATTACTCTAGTTATAAAGAATAGGGGTACTACCAAAGGAGGGAGAGAAATGTCGATTACCAAATGAGGATGAGGTCTGAAGCCCAAAGAAAGTGCGTAGAGAAGCGCATATGTGAGTTGTACAAGAAGGCATCAGTGGAGCTCCTCCCAACAGCAGGTAAGGCAAGGATTGAAGAAGAAATGTGTCAATATGAGAGTCGATCGGCCAGGCAGAAAGGACTGAGAAAGCTGTTAGCATTGGTGCATAGAAAAGATTACAAGGTATTGTCAAATTGAGGATGAATCAGGAGTCTGCTTTATACTTCTTTTGAAAAATTGTTCGCTTTGCTATTATTTTGACTCACATTGAAAAAAACACGCAACTCATAGGGTAGTCTAGGACCATCTAAAATTGTGTGTGAGGACACTGATAGGGATACACCAACTGATGCATCGCCTGCCATGCCAGTTGCAGCCAGCAATCCTCATGTGCATCAATGCCCCATGTGATGGAAGAAGATGGAAATCAAGAGGAAATCTTCCAAGAAGAACAAGGTTTTCGAGTCTTCTTACGGGCTTGAGGAGTTCAAAATGGGGTCAAACTCAGAGGCTGGAGCAAAGGACAAAGAGAAAATTATCTTCTACAGGTTGTGTTGAGTTAGAGGAGAAGGTAATATGGTATTATAAGTATTCATTTGTTATTCCATTTCATCACTCACCTTGTAATTTGCAGTTGCAATCAATGACTCCTGAATTAATTGTCATGTCAGGCATGTATGGATAAAGGACATGGTCTGTAGAGTAGGGTGGTGAAGATGAAGAATGCACTATCTTGGCTCTCCTTGTTTATGAAGATCAGGGTAGTTATTCTTCTAGGAGGAAACCTGGGAGTTCATACAAGTTGGTGCAAGGAATGCATATAAAAGAAATGTTAGTGGACCGCAATGAGAGGGATGTCGGGGTAAGTCTCATGTGGTGATTGTACACAATTTTTATCTGCATTATTATCTTGGTGTTAACGATGTTGACCATTGTGAATGGTGACATAGCCTCCAGCCGCTGGAGGGCAATGGAGGTGAGGATGGGTGTGCATGTGAACAGGTAAGTGTTGATTCAGTTGAAGAAGTGGTATCTATATAATTAGTGTTCTAATGTGTAGGCCCTTTTTTGTAGACACATTTGATACTGTTGTTGTCAATAACATGTTTTCTTAAAACATGTTCTTATGTGTAATGTCAAGTCGAGAGTGATGGGGTTAGCACGGACAGCCCTCCCATCATCCATGCCGCAACCAGAGATGTACATTTTATTGTATCAGTCAATGTCTTACAGTAGAAATGAAAGTGGATGTGGACATAGCGTAAATTGATTTATTGTCTTGTAGGAGAGTCCCATTCAAGCTGGTTCTATGCTGGTGAGTTTGTGTTATGTTTCAGAGCAAAGCAAAAAGCTGTTGGGAATGTTCTGTCACGAGCTATTGCACATTTTAAGACCTGCACCATGAAATTATATCAATAATGTAATAGGCTATCTTATTTGTAGTTGGCTGTCTCTTTCATAGTGTAATACCCATCCCTTCACTCATTATGTACTTTACAAGATGGTGGTATACAAGAAAATGTGTGTGGAGAAATGAATTTGGGGCATCACATTATTGGTGAGTTTGCGTGAATAAAGTTGGGGATGGAAACTGATGGTGCCGGTGAAGTTTGGTGTGGTGAAGTGGACAATTCCCATAGCCTTTTTGAATCAGTAATAGTAGGATTCTTTAATTTTCTATGCCTCTTTAACCATGATTCATATGTCTTTCTGACACACGAGTTTGGTTCACCCGTGTACATTTTCCAAGTGCAGGCACCTATTAACGATGAGAAGTCCTCAGAGGAAGGTGTTCACACATATGCAAGTGGAGATCACGTCAAGTTGCTAATGAATGGTGTATTGGTTGGCAAAGGCATTATTGCAGGTGTGGGTAGGAATGTGAAATGCCATAGCAAATGACTACCGTTAGGCACTGTGAAAGTCTAGATCATAGAGGTCATTGACCCCCATGCTAGGTTGCCCTTTCCCCACTCTTTTTAAGAATCTTTATGTGACTCCCTTAAATCTTTCGAGGTGTGGAACATTTTAGACCCCGGCCATCCTTTTCCTGTGATGCAGCAAGAGGTATTATTCCTTTCAATTTTTTTCATGTCTGATTATAAATTTTGTTTAAGTGTATGGTAATATTCTCGTCGACATTGTTTTGCAGCTTGCACTCATCAAAAGTTGTTTGCGTAACTCCAGGAGAAAGTGGGTGATGCCTTGACAGTGGACATAGAGTCTGGTGAGCTCTTGGGTCCTCCTGTTAAAAGAACCAGTGCGAGGATTTGATGCCTTGGTATAACCCCTCCAATGGTGCACAAGGACCCAAAGAAGCGGAGTAAATTCTATGAAGGAATTTCATCACTTGCACAAAATAGACAGCATAGGAGGAAATGAGGAGGGATCTGAATTGAGTCATTACCGTAGTGTGTGCCGCAATAGGGTTACTAACATTTCTTAGATTGAGTTTAGTTCATTTGGTATGTACGCTTTAATGGGATCTGTGATGAGTTCAATTCGCAGATAGATTCCCTTGCATTACTTAATTCTTCTCCGTTAAATGCCCATTTCTATGGGGACCCTTGGATAGTTGATAACGTACATTGTTATATTTGCATTGTGTGTGGTGCACATACAAGGGATTTTGGTTTGTGGTACATTGTTATCATGTTACCAATGAATTATCTTACTATATTGAATGATGAGTCATTATATTACCACTTTGTATAATAGTAATTTTAATGAAATTATTGGTGATCTGTGAATAGTACGATGCACTGCCAAAGGCTTCTATTTTTAATGTAGAATATTTACCTTTACTGGTATCAACTTAAACCTCGATTCACATTTCTCTTTGTTAGTGGCATTATTTGTAGTATAGTACTCTCAAGAGGTACATATATATGTTGGGCACTATAAGGTGGATTTTATTCGTGCGTTCATGTGCATTCCTTTCTTTGGGTCCCAATTTTACTATTTTCTGTTATGATATTCGATATGTCTTTCTGCTAAGCATTTGGGTTATATGTTTTTCTGTTAAGATAACACATTGTGTGCTTACGAAAACTAAATTGTCTAATTACTATTGCAAGTCAAGGGCATCGAAATGCTATTACTAAAAGAGGCTAATGACAAATGTTTTTGTTTGTCACTCACTGAGGTTTCAAATCCATACTTAGCATTTTCTGTTACATCCTTGTTAGGACTATAGTATGTGAATGGGCGTCATTGTACATGATGCATGTAGTAAACTTCTATATTTAATCACTTTATGTAGATGCTCCCCCTCCCCATCTTCGAAATAAGTTTTAATGATTCTTTTTTTGTTGATTTGGTTGCAGATCAGGCAGAACACACTACACATCAGCTTTTTGGTGGACTGACTTTGGAGGTATAAAGTGCCTATATGCCCTCATGTGCTCATTCCTTACTTATGGAATTTGATAGTATGGCTTCTTGTGCGAGTCCCAATAAATTTGAATCCTCATTAACCAACTATATTTGCACTGTTCCCTTGTAGGGATGGGCAAGCGGAAAGATTCTCAGACACAGCTAAAGGGTGTGGAAAAATCTACCAAGCATAACCCTGTCAATACATGTTTAGGAAAATCATAGTCTGATATCCCAGGAAAGTGTGCAATGTTGACCAAATCATCTAGTCAGAGGGAAGGACCTTCTTCAATGGAAGCACCATTGTCGGGAGTAACAGATGCTGTTGGTGTGGCCAAGAGTGGGAAAAATGCAGCCACAGACGATCCCCTGTCGACTGATATGTCAAAGAGTTCAGTACAGAAATTGATTGAAAGTCATGTTTTGCTTCAGTGCAATCATATTACTATGATATCACCAAAGTTGGAGGCTACTGAACCAGAGAGAAAACATCTTTTGTTGCAAAATTCAGAATTGAGGAAGAAAAATAGTGAGCTAGAGAGGTTGTTTGTAGAGTTGAGGGAGAAGAATGTGAAGTAGGAGCAGGAATTGCTTGAACAACAGTCGATTAGTAGCAATGTGGAGGCAGCCCTTGCTGCTAACAAGAAGATGTTATCTGACTCAACTGAAAAGTATGATGTGATGCTAGGTGTTTGGAGACGTCACGTAGATGTGTGGAAGGTGAAATTCATGGAGGCGGCTAGATTGACACCTGATAGTCTCTAAGAACCTATTCCGTTCTTGTCAAATCACCATGGATGTGGATGCCTGTCAAAATGGGGATAGTTCTATTTATGTAATACAACATGTTTATGATAGGCTGCATGCTATTCATTTTACTGACAAGGACCAGTTGTCGCCACTTGTACTAAGCAATGCAATAGCAAGTGATGGCAAATAGGTGGACTTTGAAATTTATGTATATGTAAATAAGGGATACCATGGCTAATTACAGTCATCATTTTTCTTCCCTAAACATTGATTTATAAGGTGATTCATAATACATAAAATAGACAATTATTGGTAATGAAAAATTTGCACCTCTTGCCATGTCTTTTATGTCCATGGATTGGACATGCACTTTTCCCCTTTTCAATGGGAGTCCCTTTTCAATTGTATTCTTTGGCAATTGGTCTTAAACTTAAGAAAGGTGTTTATTATATGTAAAATATTGGAAATATTTTGTATTATTCTGAGTAACCATATGCAGCAAGCACACACTTCTCTCTATGCTACGTGCATTTTTTCATGTTTTCACTTGAAAGAATTGCAGTGGCTTTGCAAGTGATGGAAAATATGTCAACTTTGAATTTTACATATACGTAAATAAGGGACAACATGGAAAATTACAGTAATGATGTTGTATACATAAAATTGACAATAATTGTTAGTGATCAATTTGCACCTCTTGCCACGTCTTTTAGGTCCATGCATCGCACATATACTTCTCAACTGTATTCTTTGCCGATTTATCTTACAGTTAAAAAAGGTTTAAATAAAATTAATCAATTTGGATCATTTTTTTCAATCTTCTTAATAACCATATGCTGTGAAGTTGGTCACAGTTACCTAACCTTATTTACAAGGACAAAAGATGTCTACGCAGCCATCAGGTTTTTAAGATCAACGTGAGGATTAAATATACGATGGATGAAATGTTAAGTGCATAGGAGCGGACAGGGAAACTATTGTGTGTTTTCAACACTCTCTAAAAACCCAAATGAATGCACCACTGTGCACATTTGAAATGTCTGAAAACACAGTAGACTTGTCACAACAGACATGTCGAAAACACAAAACACTTGTCTTAGCGCACATGCGCACTTACATTAGGGCATTAAAATGTAATCACGTAACCTCTATCCATCGATACACACAAGTGGGACCAAACAAATAATGGTTACATATGATGCTATCTATGCTCCCCAATGAATGCACCCCCGTGCAGATTTGAAAAATCTGAAAACATAGTAGACTTTGGGGCTTTTACAAATGTCAGCTTTAGTTATATTTACAGTAATGCGCACATGTCAAAAACATAGAACACTTGTCACGGCATACATGTGCACTTACATCAGGGCATTATAAATGTAATCATGCAACCTCTATCCATCGATACGTGTAAGAGGGACCAAACAAATAATGGTTACATATGACGCCATCTATGCTCCCGAATGAATGCACCGCTGTGTAGATTTAAAAAATTTGAAAACACAGCAGATTTTTACAAATGTCAGCCACAATTACATTTACAGTAATGAGGACATGTCGAAAACACATAACAATTGTCACGACGTAGATGCACACTTACATTAGGGCATTATAAATGTAATCGCGCAACCTTAATCCATCAATACGTGCAAGCGGGACCAAACAAATAATGGTTACATATGATGCCATCTATGCTCCCGAATGAATGCACTACCATGCAGATTTAAAAAATTTGAAAACATAGTAGATTTTTATGAATGTCAGTGACAGTTACATTTACAGTAATGTGGACATGTCAAAAACACAAAACACTTGTCATAGCACACATGCACACTTACATTAGGGCATTAAAATGTAATCGCTCAACCTCTATCCATCGATACGCGCAAGCAGGACCAAATAAATAATGGTTACATATGACACCATCTATGCTCCCTAATGGATGCACCCCTCTGCAGATTTGGAAAATCTGAAAACACAACACAATTTTATGAATGTTAGCGATAGTTATATTTATAGTAATGTTATCATGTCAAAAACACAGAACACTTGTCACAGAGCACATACACACTTACATTAGGGCATTATAAATGTAATCATGCAACCTCTATCCATCGATATGCGAAAGTGGGACCAAACAAATAATGGTTACATATGATGCCATCTATGCTCCCGAATGAATGCACCGTCGTGCAAATTTGAAAAATCTAAATGCACAATAGATTTTAATGAATGTGAGCCACAATTACATTTATAGTAATTTGACATGTTAAAAACATAGAACATTTGTGATAGCACACATGTGCACTTACACTAGGGCATTAATAGTTTTAAAAATATGATTTATTCATGTGACATTACTATAGAATTATTGTTACGAGAGTTAATGGATTTGGGTTTTGATTGTGTTGGGTTGTAGATTCAGTAGGAGCACCAAAAATTGTAGTTTTAGGTTTGGGTGTCCATGGAAAAAGTAAACTAGTCTATCCATGAATGTGTAGGGTATGGCTGCTCCTTCAATGGGCACACAAAAACACACAACGAAATGGAAAAATGTTAAAAAATACAGAGTGGTTTCCATATTTAGTCAAGCATAGAATAAAGAAAAGTGATTGGAATGATGAAAATAGAGATTAGCACGTAGCCCTGTGCACTAACCCTAAACCCTTTCATGCACTAAATCTTCCTGGGATAAGCTAATTTACACCGATGGTGAAACCAGTGGATGTTTTTGATGGTGCTGTTAGATATAGATGCATTGATGATGGAAAACTATTAGATAAAGATGCAGAGATGATGGAAAACTCTGATACATTCACAAATCTCTTACCAGAGAAAGGACAGTGATGTTACGTTACGTCGATAGAAGATATAAGGTACGACAACCCAAAATAGTATGTGTCAGTGAACAGTTAAAAAGGAAGGTGATTGTTGTTGCTCACAAACAAAATATTTCCTGTTAAAGTGTATAATGTTTTCTACCGCGCACAACAAATGCCAAGAAATGCCATAAATGGTCCTTATACAAATGAGAAAGAACAATAGATACAGGATTTTCCAATGTTAGATTATGGTTTGAGGAAGCCTAATTATATTTGTTAATTGTTGTTATGAATTGTTAATTTAAAAAATAGTCATCAAAAGGACAGGATCCTTTGTAAGTCCTATTCAATCAGTATTATTAGTTGTAAGCATTTAATATTTTGAATTAATACAGCATACCAGTTCCTTTATCAGGAAATAAGTTATCTATTATACTAACATTACCTTAACTATCAATATAGCTTTACATTTACTATTGTTTTACACTTGAATTGAAGGTGATATATTTTAGAGGATGTGCTAGCTGCCGTTATTTTTTTGAAAATAGTCATTTAAAGGACATGATCCTTTGTAAGTCCTATTCAATCAATATTATCAGTTGTAAGCGTTTAATATTTTGAATTAGTACAACATACCAGTTCCTTTATCAGCCAATAAGTTATCTATTATACTAACCTTACCTTAACTATCAATACAACTTTACATTTACTATTGTTTTAGACTTGAATTGAAGGTGATATATTTTAGAGGATGTGCTAGCTATCGTTATTTTTGTATTCAAATATTTATATATCTGAGTTATATAGATGCATTTTATGGATTATTGAAAAATGTATTTAAATGTTATGGACAAGGAATAAAGTAAGGACTGCCATAAAGTAAGCCATGCTTATATATTTTGTTTTTGTACATTACAAACATATTACTAATAATTTTGTGCTTTGGTTTTGCAGGAAAATACTATTAGTAAGGGAGATGGACAACAGGACAATAGAACATCTCCGTCAATTGCCCGACGAGTTGCAGCAGTAGATTCTTTTTACCACGACAATAGATTCCTGGTGGTTTGGTTGGGATGTTGAGTATTCTATCCATTCTCTACACCCTCATAGTGTAGAGATCACCATGGACGTATGGTCTTTTTACTGTAATGCTCTTGAGAGTGACGACCAGATGGCCTCGATCAATAATATCATGACACTATGGCCAACGGGGAGTAGAATAATAGTTATGGACTATACGTACGAGGTGACATCGTGGGGGTCATAGCTGGTAGATGTAGTTCCTAAATAGGCCATTGAATTTTCAACTCAAGGCATTCTAGCGTCAAGAGTGGTGTTGGATTATAGCACACTATTTAGGCCGAGTCACAGGGCACCGAGATGATGACGCCATTGAATGGGGACCACATTCAGGGGTGTTTGCAGGTTGCCCGAGTGACTTAAAAAATTAAACTTACTTGTTATTTTTACACATGCGATACATTTTGGGGACCTTCATGTGTGACGTATACTATTAAGCTACTTTCCTATTTGATACCTTTTTGATGCTTGTTAAAATTTTTATTTTTTCATGATAGATGTAATTTGTTTTCAATATTGGATATGTTGGTTTAGTTTGGAGATTATAAATGTATGCTTCTAACATATATTAAAAGTATATTTATGGATGACATTTCTAACTTATGGATTTGGAATATAGCTATAAATCATATTCTGATATTTGGTGTGGTTTTATCAGTTTTAGGAAACCAGTGCCATAGGTGTATTATAGACAATTCGTTTGAAAGGCTTAAAAGAATAGTTGAAACTTTCATCAATGATCGTTAGGGTCTTATTATAGCATCAAATAACACCAAAAACATATTGAAAATGCAAAAACCATTAGAAGGTATAATTACATTCTATATGATTCGTAGGTGCTCGTACACAAGATTTTGAACTTGTTTGGCTGTTTAAAACTTCTAATTTCAACAAAAAATGTGTTAGGTTTCTAACACGTTAACTTGGGTGATATGTTATTAGAATTTTGTGAAGATTTTATTGCAAATTCTGTGACTTCGGGCGATTGGAAATGACTTCAGGTGATTGGATATGTTATTAAAATTAGTTAGTATTCTATGAAGATTTTATCCCTGTTGTTGTTTGCTTGGAGTTTTTTTTAAAGAAGTGTGAATTTCTTTCTGTTACCTCTCTTAATTTCTTGTATTATTGTCAAAACCTGTGAATTCTTAAAATGGCGCATAGAAGAGAATTAAGGGGAAAGATTGAATATCAGGAGAGGGGTGTGCATGAAGACCTCTTGCAAGAGTTTGATCATTCAACTAATGACACAGTCAAGGCAAAGGGTTTAACACCAAAAGAGGCTAGGGTTAGAATTTCAGATGGCCTGTACAACAAAGGGAATTATATGAGAGATGCCAAACTTGGGATCTCTGGTTTAGAATTGTTCAAAGTAGGGTTTGGTCAAAGACATGCTTTTTCTCCCACAAGTAATGTATGGCAATTTGACCTGGGTAAACTCATTGTGCTAAATGTGTTCATGGATGCACACATTATGATCCAAGTAGCACATAAATATGATCAAGTCACTAGGGTTGTAAGGGATATAAGTCGAAACCCTTTAATCAGTATTTCAGCCGAGGAGATTAGAAAGGTTTTTGGGTTAAGTGAACCAACTGTTGACCTGGAAATAATAGATGTGGATGTGTTAAAAAAAAGTATATGATGGTCAGATAGATTATCTCAGAAGTGGTCCTTTGAAGGAATTGTACAATAAGATTGGGGGTCTGATTACAGTAGGGCCAAACACACAAGAACCTTTCAAAGTAGACTACTTTAACCCTAAGGCAAAAGTTGTGTACCGGTCATTATGCTAGATATTTGGAGAAGATGTTCAGGAGAGGATGCTAGTACACTTCATGTATATGATGGTTCAAATCTTGCACCCTTTTTTGGCTGTTACTTTTGACTTTGCCCCTTTCTTAGCTGAATTGATTCATGAGGGATTAATGGGAATCTTAAATAAGAAAGTATAGAAACCCTTTTGCTGGTATTCCCTATTAATGTATGTGTTTATGTATAGAGGTGCAAATTAATTTGAAAAAGGGATGGATTTGATGAGGCAGAAGGATGGTGAAAAAATGCATGTACAGTTATGGAACCTCAACATGACTTGAGATAGAGTTGAGAACAATTTTGTCAATTTTGATAGATGTTTTGCATCAAGGCTGAGGCCCTTGTTATTTCTAGAAAATCCTTAAATTCTGAAGGCTTTGTTAGAACTCCTTAGAAGAGGACTAGATGTGTTTCTATGGATCATATTTTTAAGTTTCCTAAAGATATTATTAGGAACATTCATCACCTATTGGAATAGGAGCTCAGGAAAGAAAAATGGCTGGTGTATAGAAAGACATTAGATTTTGTGCATAATTTTGTCAGGGATTATGATCCCTTAAAATATATTACCCCTTTTGAGAATAAAATAGAAACCCTTATGAGCCATTTTGAGGGTATTCTACAGAGCCTAAATGAATAAAAAAGAACAAGTCATGCAATCTGAACCAAATAAAGGGCTAGATTTGTGTTGAATAAGCCTGCATTTGTGAAGATGTTGCCCCCGGGTAGATATATGGTGCAGAAGAAGACCAGATATAGTGTGGTTATACCTAGACCATGCAGCCAAGAAAAGGCCAAAACAATAGAGGACATCCCTTCCACCTCAAAGGAAGATGAAATGCAGGACAAAATAGAGGAAATGAAATCAAATGATTGGTTTTGATTATATGTTTCTGACTGTAATGATTTCAATCATTCCTTATGAAATAAAGATACATCTACACAGGCTAGTACCTTATCCATTGGGAAAATAACACCAGAAAATAGAGCAAATACAAGGATCCTGGAAGAACTTAGCTCATGAACATAAATATAAATACATACACATAAGTCTCTGATAGACTCATAAATTCACAGATTTGACACAAAGGAGAGGTAAAGACCTGAGATTTATATTAAGTATAACCTTTGATCATTTGTATACAATATACACTGAATTACAAGCTAGGAAATAACAGTATCAACCTGTGCTTCTTCTCTATTACTTGACAAGAAATGATACAAAATATTACAATCCTTGACTGAGGGTTAGGGTTTTCAAAAATTTTATATTCTCAACACCTCGGACTCTCAATGGCTGATATTATCATGGAAAATCCTTTTATATAAAAGGAAATGCAACAAGCTATCGATCATATTAGGGTTCACAAAACTTTACCCTAAAACTTTACAAGAACCCTACTGGGTTTACAATAAAAACCTCGATCAAATGTTAGCTTGAGGAATGTACTGGTACCTCCACCTATTAAATACATCTTCACTTGGGAACACAAATTTGAGAATTTCAACCTTTCTACTGGAGAATTGTTCCCACTTGTTCTCCATCTGAGTGATCTCGCGCTGAATAAAGTCAAACATGGACTTGGCAGATATTAATGTTTCAATAGTGTGTATGAAGAACAAAGTATTTTCTAAAGTTAAAATGCTAGTCATCCTAGTAGAAAAATCATCATCCATCTATCCTCTCCATTTGACTAACTTTTTAAGCTCACCATTTTTCTTGAAAACTCCTGGAATTAGGTCACAGCAAGGGAGTGCCAATTCTTTCTTCAGTAGATTGGATTTCCTTTCAAAATCATCCAAAATTATACTATATTCTACAAGCCTCTTTACAGACTGATGCACTGGCTTGATCAATGGATTAGGATCAACTTGGTCCTTAGATAGGCAATGGAATAATCTCACATTTGGGGATCTTTCAACCCACTTATTAAAAATTGGACCCAACTCCTCTTTATGTTTACCTAAAGATGTGAGCAATATTTTCAGTCTCCTAGCATTATCAAACAAAATTGTAGGATTTAGATTAGTAGCAAACTGCATCATAGCTTCTATAACTTTCTCCTCATATTTCTGGTCCAAGAGGCATTTAGCCTTCATGTGTTGATCTCTTTGTTTATTCAGCTCTACCATGCAGGTCCTCAAATTATTTATCTCCTCAAGCAATGGTTTCTTTTCCCAACTAATCCTTGCATCTATGTTTGCTTTTGGGAGAGGAGATGGTGGGAATTCAATAATAGGACTAGAAGAAGAGGCCACTACAGGCTTATTAGTCAGCATCAACTGAGATGATCTATGATCCAGTGGTCCTGACAATTGTGCAATCAGCTTGTCCTTATGGATCAAGTTTATCTTCAAATAATTGTAAGATTTAAGGATAGTCTCAAATTTTATCCTTAACTCCTCTTTTTCTTGTGCATCCTTTTATGCTACCTTTACATTGAATCTAGTTGTTTCCAAAATAATGTTTGAGGCTTCCACACTTGAAGTCTCACCAACCCTTTGTACTAGCAAGTTTCCATCATATTCTGAAGAGAGAACCTCTCTTTTCCCTTTATTCTCCTTCCTCTTAAGGGACCACATGACCAGAGCCGCATGGTCATCAGAGAAAGTCGCACCCCTGGTGGCCTACTCCACCTGTTCTGCAGTAGATAGGGTCTTCACTTTACTTTTTTTGATGGAGTCAAAAATAATTGCATCTACAATATCCCACTTAGGGATTATTAACACTCATGTAGTATCGATCATGGCTCTTCCTTCCTCCGGGGTTATCTTCTCAAATTTCTTCATCATTTCCCCCTTTGTCTCATTCTTACTTACAGTCATATCCCTATCAGGGAATTCTTCTTTCCTTTTCTGACAAATTTCCTTATACTGATTTATTTTCATCCTCCACAAGAACTGAAGAAATGCCCTTGTCTTCACAAATTTATCATCTGAAATAAAAGAGTCACTAGCCTGCTTCAAAATTAGGTCAATTTGTTTACCCTCAAACTCTACCACCGTCAGATCCATCTCTATTCCTTTGGGTGCCTCTAGCATTCACTCCTGTATCTCATCATTAGACACAAAAATATTTCCCTCATTACTTAACTGCAATAGTTGCTGAGCAACTCCATGTTCATCCAATTCTAAGGGGGATTGGGAAGGAGAGTATATATCTTGCTCTGGTTGAGACTCCTATTTTTGCCTCTTTGAGGAAGGCTTCTCTACTATTGGGTCACTCATAGGTATCTTTCCCCTAGAAGTAGATGGGAGACTCTCATCTTTATGTTGAATTAGGAGAAGGACACTATACACTGTCCTCGGTTGAATTGCATAAGTTCCCCTTGGGGTCAACTTTGTGTACCCTGGCTGACTCAAAATCCTCCTAGCTCTCTCAGGATCTACTCTACTTACTGCAACCCTCTTTTCATTTGTTGCTTGCATAATTTCCTCAAAAATTTTCATGAGGGCATCCACCTTCTTTTCCCATGGTTGAAAAACCTTCAGAGGGTCGTACTCCTTATCAAAGTTTCTCATAAAATCTATAGTCTTCTTGTAGATTACCCATTTTTCTTTCTTGATTTCTTGAGCCTGAAGATCAAACTCATTTCTAATTACATCCTCAGGGAAGTTAAACTAGTGTTCCATAAGAGCACACCTTATCTTTTCTCTAAACACTCCAAAAATGAATCCCTCATTGTCGACACATCTTGCCACAATTGTAGCCATTATGTAGGGTTGGAGAACTTGATTCAAGTGTACCCATCCCTTCTTGACAATGATATACTAATGGGATATTGTAATATCTGGGAATAAAGTTCCCCTTCCCTTACTTGTTAGGGTTGTCTCTTGCAGATCACCAATCTGCCTCAAAATCTCTACATACCTTATTTTCAATGGAACCTAGTAAGGCAATATGTAGGGTTCTTTTTTAGAACCATATACTCTGAAAATAGTAGAAACTGGATATAAAATTATATCACCAAAGTTATGCATGATGGTGATATCTTTGCAATATTCATTAGGCCTAATTAGCCTTAGCAACTCTGTTGGAATTCTAGGATTCTCAAAAAATAATAATGTTCTAAGCCTTGAAGCAAAATTTTTGTCAAATATAAGGAAACTAGCATCAATCCTATCCCATGAAAAATCTGTAGTCCATAACTAGATTGGAAATGTTTCTCCATTCTTCTCTTTGACAATATCCATTGTCTTACTGAAAAACTCCTCACCCTTGTACAAAAACATATGCATCAGCATAGAATACCATCCAAAAGGCCTGTTCATCTTCATGTTTTTCATTCCCATTAATCCTTCATGGATAAGATCTGCAAGGTAAGGGGCAAAATAAAAAATTAATGCCAGTTGTGGGTGTAAAGACTATACTATCATGAACATGTAAGGAATTGGCATGTGAGTAGCCTCATCCTCTCCAAATATCAAAGCCAAAGACTTGTATACACCCTATGCTCTTAAACTAAATAGGTCCAACCTGATAGGCTCAGGTGTACTTGGGCTAACCATGCACATGGTTTCAATTTTTCCAAAGAAATCTCTTAAAGGCCCTGACCTTAGATAGTCCCTCTATGCCTCATAAATCTCATCAAATTCCCCAAAGTCAATCTTTTCCAATCCAACAGAAGTGTTGTTTAATGAGAAGAAATCTTTGATCTCATCTTCTATAACACTTATTAAATAATTTCCATTTATATCCTTGATAGATCTAGTAACAAGGTCATAACATTTAGCAATTTGTATCAGAAGGTCTGCATCCATGAAAACCCCAAGTACAATCATTTTTCCTATGTCAAACTGCTAAATATTACTAAGAGGAGCACATGAATTTCTCTAAGAGTATGCAACCCTAAATAAAACTAGGCCATTGTAATCCTTTCCCACCTTCGCATCTATCATCCATAACCCCCTGTCATACAGTCTATCATTTACAAAGTCTCTAGGGTTTTTCGGGACCATTTCTTTCATTCTAGATGGCCCATTCTCTGAATATGGTAGAAACTACATTAAATCCTCAAAAACCCCCTATCCTTATACTCTATTTTTCCTGAGAGTTGTCTTATGGGTGACATCTTAACTAGGGTTCGAAGAAACGTATGAATACCAGAACAAAAAACAAAAACTACCCGTATACCACAAGATAGTAATAAGAGAGAAAAATTAAACACTTAGACTTTCTTCTTATAAAAAACTGTGTACTTTGAAGATCAAACTGGCCTACCAAATGCTTGAGATAATTCACTGTTGACACTCTCAAAGAAAACCAATTCGCTGGCAGAGGAACTTGAAAGAGAAGCATTGTCTTTAACAATCAAATTAGATTATGTAATCATTGGCAACCCATCATAGCTTACCCACATGAAACTCATTAAATCCACCATTACTGAAAATTGTCGGCTTCAATGTTCACAGGATGCGAAACAACAACCGTCACAAAATAAAACTTGAACTTGAACCATTCATTTTCCTTCTTTCCGATGCATCAGACGGCTCTCAAAAATCATCATCATAACCATTTAACACCCAGACCGTTTAACACGTAGTCTGTTATCGACCAATGAGAACAAATCAAATTATCCATGTAGCGTATAGAAACTCATAACTGAAAATGGGCCTGCCTCAACAGGTGTCAGATTGTCATCATTCTGCAAGTCAAAAAATCTGACAATCGAGAGCCTAGAGATAAAGTGACAACCACAAGATTAAAGTGAATCAGATGGTGAGAGAATAAATGCGAAAGACCAAAGTTTGAGGGAAATTTATTAAAAAGTAACCTACTTAAAACCTAACTCTAAAACACATGGAGTGGATAATTTTAAATGTTTATAATGGCACATGTCTTATTTGTACCTTCAGTGAATGAAAAAGTAACGTTCAATCATAACAAGGCTTATATCAATTTAGGGTTTACATCCTCTTTGCTCCTTGTTGGGTATAAGAGTTTATCAATTTTATGAAACATGAGGACCCAAAAATTTTATAGTACTAACATGGTCCTTGAGGAAAAATGAAAACAACAAAGGCCAAAAAATTGTGAGAGGTGATCTTACAAGCAGCCTTCTAGTAAAAAAGGGTTGGTCAGACCTTAATTGTTGAGGCATCGGCCATGACCTTGGAAACAACCAAGCTCAACATGAAGGTGGCAGAGAGAGAAGCCAAGGAAAAGGAAGAGCTCACAGTAAAGTTAGAGACAGTGTTGAAAGCCTATGGAGAGATGAAAAATGAGATTAGTGAAAAGGATAAGATGGTAACAGACTTGAGAAAGAGGTGTTGGTACTTAAAATTGTAGATGATCAAAACTCAATCAAAAAACTCTGATTTATAACTCTAGTAGTCCCAATAGATGCATCAACAATAACCAAGAGTAATGTATTAAGGATTTTCAATCCTTCTTCTCTTTGAGCTTAAAGCTTCTGGTGGGTATTACCTTTCAAAGATTGAATTCTTCAAATATCACAACTATGATTTGTATAATTGATATAGATGTAATCATATAACTCATATAGTTTAAAGTAAATCATTTTACTTTGATTCATGGTGAAAAAATTGCAAAATAAGCATAGAACAGTGCCTAATCCTAGGGCACCAGAGTCAATGAATGAACATCTACAGAAAATATCTCAGATGAAACACACCCAAACCCCAGATAAGATGCCTTGAAAATTACCTTCTTATGCAAAAATCATATCATCTAATTCATGTATGAACATAGAAATCTCAGATACCTCACTCAAGATTTATCCCTCCCTTGAAAGGAACTCAAATTTCAACCCCACTATCTACCTTGTAGAAAGATATGTCTAAAATACCTTGAAAATTTAAACATACAGAGAAATCAAAACCATACATGAAGACAATAAGAAATATACATGGAGATTTAGTATATTTTATTGATAAACCTCGAGTTTCAGTACATTCAAAGAAAAATGGATTCCTGAGAATCAAAGCCTATATCTATAAACTCCTATGACAATACATATTTCACCACCCTTTGGTGTGAGAGAGAAACAACTATATATAGAGAGACCACCTTGGGATCCTTGAGAAAAAGGATGCAACAAGCTACGGATGGCTCTAATAGTGACTTTCACTAGAATACAAAAGTTTTAAAACATATAATAGAAAGAGGGAAAATGGGGCCACTCTTGTTTCTTATTGGAGTTTGAACTTCCACTTTGAGCTGCACCTTTGTCTGTAGATATTTAGATGCAACTGCTAAAGTTTCTTGTATGAATGATGACCGCCTAACCGGCTAACCTACATCATCCCCTGTATGATCAGTTTCTCTTCCTGTTCTCATAGATCAGGTGCACTGCTGGAAGTAATTCATCATCCAAGTCATTCAGGTCATCTGTTGCAGGCCTAGTTATCTCTGGCTTTGTCATGTTGTCCCATGTAGTAACTTGATCTTCTATTGGCCATGGGAATTGTTGAATGCTCTACAATTGCTTCTTTTGTCTTTCCCATCTTGCATCAGCAATTTGTTTTACATCTGTGGTGAACTTGCTGATGTCCATTTCTGCCCCAATAGCTTCATCCAAAACTATGTTAAAGTGATCTAGATCAACATCATTTTTATCTTTAAGAAAAGCCTCTTTCTTAGGTAGTAAGAGATCAAAATCTGACCTCCATGTATCTAAGTTCTTTATTTCTCCCTCCTATATTCTAATTCGAGTAATGAATCTATTGAAATCAGGTCCAAACATTTCCATTTTTGCCTCCACCTGATTTGCCTTGCCCTTGAAGAAAGAGGAAACAAGACCAATCTTTGCAATTTCAGTTCCCACTTGTAATACTACATGGGGGATGTCACTCCTTAGAGACTCTACTATTGCTAGTCTCTCAAACAATGACTCCCTTGTGGACCAAGTTGTATGATAGGTACTTGAAATAGAAACAAAATTGTTTACCTCACTTTGTAAACTAGGAAATTTATTATATGCAGTATAAAATACGTCTACCTTATCCTTCAAGACTTCTATCCTATGCTACAAGATTTTCAACAGGGACTGCACTATACTCTCAATCTTTTCCTTGTTCATCCTTTCTTCTATAGCAGCAACTTCTTCTTTAGTTACACCTTGTACCTCTCATAGTGCAGGCTATTCTATTGGTGTAGGGGCAACTTGAGGCATGTTGAAAATTTGCAATTGCAAGTCCTCTACACACTTTTCTAGCTCTTTTCCCTTCATTATCAAAATCTCTCTATCTTTCACTAATGCATTGTAATCATTGAAATTTTTTTGATGCCTCTCTGATAATTATTTGGTTTTATCTTCATTTAATCTGGAAAATTGAGTCAGCACCTGTGAGATCTCAAGATCTCCAGTATTGTGTATTGACCATATTATCTTATCACCATCCATCTTCTCTTGGATGTTCAAAAGAGAAGGCTTCTGATCTTTTGGGTACAAGCTCCACATAGCCAATGCCTTATTCTTAGGGCTATATCCAAACCCTCTTATCAAATCCCCCACTTGGGTTTCTAAAGTTAAGCTTATGTTATCCTACTTTTTGATTTGGTCAATTATAAAAGCTGAGGCCAAATCCCACCCAGGTACAAGCAACATGTTACTAGCTTTTACTAATCGCCTGGCTTCTTCTGGGGTTATGGTTTTAGATTCAGGACCATAATCCCTCAAGGCTTTGATGGCTTCATCAGGTATCTAGCCATCTTCTTTGATCTAAACATTTGAAGCTACCTGTTGTTTTTTGTTCCATAAAAGGAAGTGCTTGAATTCATTTGACTTGATGAAATTGTCATCCTTCAAGAAGGCATCCCGCTCAAGAATCCTTTCATCTTGACCTAAGACCAAAGGTAACTCAACTACTTCTATCATTGCTTTCTATTTTCTTTTTTCCTCTTTGATCCTCTACCTAAGCTGATGATCATGGTCTCTATCTCCTGGAAACAAAGCTTTCACTCTATCTCCCTTCTTTTCTTTGACCATAGCTGGTGAAGATTCTCCTACTTGCAGCTTCTGCTTCTTCTGAGGAGGCTCACCAATGTCTTGAGAGATAGGACGCTCTGTTAAGTCCATTATTATATTTTCCTCTCCTTGTTGAGTAGCAGGAGATCCTTGTTCCATAGCAAGAGGGTTGTAGATTGGGTAACCTCCATCACTATCTTCATAATCAAACTCTGAATGCTTCTCCTTCTCTTGATTCTTATCATCAATTTGGTCTTCAATAGAGTTGAACAATGTTTGGTAATTATCCATCATCATCTCCAATCTTTGAAAATAAGGCACAGTGGGATAGAAGCCTCCAAAGGGAATCCCTTGTACTTTCAATTTCTTCTCATACCTCATCAATTCATTGAATTGATGTATTCTTTTTTCTATCACATCCTCTTCAATGATGTTCCTGATAAGATCCTCTTCAAGATACTCCTCATGTCTCTTATTTATAGGAATGGTAGGAGTGTAGTACTTTCTAGCCATAACTATGAAACCCTCTGTATCAACATATATAGGTGCTGCAGCATTCATTTTGAATTGGCCCAGCCAATCATTTAACTTGGCAAATGCACTCTTCCCAATTGTGAAGTTGCATACAGAAAAGTACCTAGGGGTAAATGTACCCTTTCTAAGGGAGGCCAGATGCTCTTTATCGGTTAATATTAGTTGCCAAATAATCTCTAGGAAAGTAACCCTTACTGGAACAAAGAATGGTAGTATATAAGGTGGTTGAGGGCACCCATAAACTCTTATTATGGTGTGTGTCCCTTCATAGTAAAAGTCCCCCCAGTTGTGTCCTTTAGGCCATTTGTCAATAAATTTACAAGGTCGTAGAAATTGTAGAGCCTTTTCTAGTAGCCTGCAAAAATCTAACCCTAGTTCAAGCATGATTGGTCTCACCATCCAATTTTGAAAAGCACAGAAATCACAACTAGGGCAAGTAGGGCTCCAAGCTCTTATCCAAAATTGTACTAGATTGGGTTGACCCTTCCACCTCATTCGAGGATGTAAGTGCTCTAGATTCATAATGTTGTAATTGTGGAACAAAATGAGGTGCATTAACAATGAGTGATGCAGAAATTTAGGGGACTCTTCCTTGTTTCTTATTGCCTCCAATCCCCTATGCATTTTATCAATGGCATACCCGATGTAGTCATAGCCTTTGTTGGTATGCACGTGTTTGGAGTCCAATACCATCATCAAAAGGTCAAATGTAATCCTATCTATCCCACCATCTACTCCAAGTACTCTACACAAACCATATGCAATATACTTTACATAAAAATCCAAATCTTTGTAGAAGTAAGGGGTTGATCTAGCCACTGGTGCAATGTAATTCATGTTGCCTCGGTGAACATGGCTTTGAATCTCCTTGGCTATAAGGACAGATTCCTAAGTATATCTATTGGCTAGGGCTTGTAGGTTAATTTATGTGGCCATGGGGATATTAATGCCAAAAGACCTCATGAAAGAGCTCCTATCCAATGTAACTAGGGCTGAACCATCATGTCTTCTTATCATTCTAGACAAGGGGTCATAACAACTTGCCAATGAAACTATCAAATCAACATCTAAGAAAACATCTGGGACTATCAACTTGGCTAGTCCTGATGTCCAAGGGTTTGACACAAGAATTGGACTTTCAACATTTTTTTGAAATATCTAAACAAAAACATTCTGGAACACTTAGGCGTCCTGGCATCTCTTAAATATCTCAAATTGTCAATGAAACATTTGTCACTAACCTTTTTATTTTGTGACGATCCTGGTAGCAAGGTGAGAAATTCATCAG
This sequence comes from Chamaecyparis obtusa, assembly GCA_027943335.1. NCBI lineage: Eukaryota > Viridiplantae > Streptophyta > Pinopsida > Cupressales > Cupressaceae > Chamaecyparis > Chamaecyparis obtusa. The sequence goes on along the minus strand of BSBK01004314.1, from coordinate 1,438,731 downwards.
AGTAACTTTCTTTTGACTTCTCCTTGGAACTCATGCTGGTAGAAGCCCCACTGGTCGATTATTGACTCATTCTGACTTCAAAGTGAATTCTTCTAAAAATTCTAAGACTGTAAATCCTCTGACTGTAGAAAGCTCAAAAAATCTCGTTCTTCAGCTTCAGCTCTCCGGAATGAATACTTGGCAATGATTATTAGTTAGTTATATTTATGCTAGAGAATTGAATGCAATTTGGCCTTTCGATATTTTGAATTCTGTAAATCCTGTCACTTTTTCCATTACTTGGCATGCCCTGAACTTTAATTCACTAGCCGTGGGATATGACAATGATAGGTAATCAAATTTAATTTCTGGCATGCTAGCGACTACCAAGCCAACCAAAATCACTGAATGATTTGGAGCTTTTCATTTTATTTAGAGATTAAGCGACTAAGGGGAAATCTTTAATTGTTATACTATGATTCTCTTAACCTGAGTTTACTTCAGAGACTGGGTGACTACACACTTCTCACAGTTGTAGCAAGATTTCTTAACTCATGGTATAATCCTAAGATAATGTGACCACCGCCCGATTTCAAACATATCAATGGCTCATATCTATTCTTTGAAGACCTTTTTCCCTAACCCATGTTCTTCTGGAGATCACACGACTGAAGACATCTTGCAGTCGCGTAATATTTCTCTTTACCCTGGTAACATTCAGAGATAGCTGGAACCCTTAATTCACCAAGTCGCCAGATACTTTTCTTAACCTTGGGAAAACTGTGAGATATAACATTGACCATTGATTCTTCCTTCATCTTATGGTTATTGCTGAGTCACTGTATTTACTACGGCTTAACTGCTTCAATGTGAGATTATGAGATAACCATGTCATTGGATCACTGAGTGTTTATAACATAACCGCTGGGAACCTAAGAACACGTGACTATCATTATAGCTAGATTGCTTGATGATTTTCGTAACTACCAGAGGATTGGGAGATTATGAGACTGAAAAGAAACATAATTGTTATCCTTTATTTAGAGACTCAATGACCAATCAATGAGTCTCCTTATTGCTAAAACTTTGGTGACTTCATTATTTCATAAAGAGATTGCCCGACTTCCTGTCTTTTGCATGTAGAGATTAAGCAACTATAGTTCAACTCTGAAATATTTACCAGTAGCGGTCGGTAGATCTCAGAAAGATCACTTGGAGACTTAGCGACTATAAACATCCATTGAGTCTCATGATAAAAGAGAATATTCTCTAGACTTATAGAGACTGTACGACAAAGCATATCTTCTGAATCACCAAAATAAAAGGAATATGCTGAATGCATTTTGAGATCAGGTGACTAAGTGGTTATATAAAGCGCACATGCTTAAATGATCACTTAAGTCACTTGGAAAAAGTAACGGCAAATTAGAACCTGGTCAACCTTTGTAGGGTTTTCTAGATTTTCACAAGCATTTTAAACCTAGCACCTAGGGTTTTCAACATTTGGAACACAAATTTGGCATTTTGGATATGAAACTTGCAGGATAAAAAACACACAGACCTGGAAAACTACCAAAGAAACCAGGCAGAAATGTAATCTTGAAAATTTTAAAAATATTACCCACAAGAGGTTGGGGGAGCAGGGCCAAATCTAGGTATTAGAACAGCTACATATATCTTCCTCCACCGCTATGCCTTCTTGATCTAGTCCTATAATTGAATACCCCCCTTCCCCTTTACCCCCTCCTTTGAAGGGTGAAGATATAACACAAAGGGAAATGTTTGAAAATGAATGGTGGGCTCTCTTGGAAAAGGCCAATATATTGAGAAATGAAAGACAATTGTTTGAGCAGGGACAATTGGAACTATTCATGAAATATGAAGAGAAAATAAGGGACATAATTTTGCAATTAGTTCCAAGTATAGAGCCAAAGTAAATCTATAAGGTTGGTGAACAAGTATGTAAAATATTGATTTCTTTAAAGGAAGAAAAAAACACTGTGAACCCAATTTTGGACAGGTGGGTTGCAAGAATAAATAAGTTAAAATCATTTTACTCTTTGATTAAAAATAGCAGATTGTGGATATATAGTTAAGAAATACCCATAAGTTTGTTAAAACCTTATTCGAGTTTGCAATAAAGAGGGAAAACTAGGAGAGAAAGACATCAGTTATGAGGGCAACATGAATACCAGAATAGTTTGCAAATATCTCCCGGTCTTTTCAAAGTAGATGGAGCCATAAAAGACAAAGAGGGATGGTTAGGACAAATAGATGATGAATTGTCAGCCACAATAACCACCATTTTAACTGCACACAGCAATATTCCCTTTGTCCAAACAATTGAACTATTACAAGATGCCAAGGTACATTTGAAAACCCTATGGAAAGAGGTACATCAGGTAAAATTTGAATGGGACACTTTGTTACCTAAAAGAGATGAGGCATTGGCCTTCCAATGGATAGATGAAGAAGTTTATACATCTTGGGAAGCAACATATTGTTTAGAGTGTACCAAGAAAGAAGAGACATCCACTGAGGCTACAATAGATGGCACTTCTTTAACTTCATAGAGAAAAGCAAACAACACAAAGGATCTCATATGTAGAAAGTAACACTTGGCATAATTTGAACTAACTTTGGAACTTGTTACTAATTTTGGTGCCCAAGTCAATAAGAAACTTTGTAAAAATATAACAAGAAAGTGTTATACTTGTAATTTGTTGTCCTGTATGGTTATCATTATTTTGTCTTTTCTAAAGGGATCCAAAGCTTGTATGCAATCCTTAATTGGTATAAAGGGATTCCCAGGATCACTTCGTAATTATCGGAACTTGAACATTTGATTGACAAATTTTCAGTCTACAATATAGTAGAGTGTATTACACAAAGTTTTTAATAGAATACCAAGTATGACTTGTTTAGCTAATTTTCAGATGGTTTGCATTTTAAAGCATTATCTATACACACAGATGATATAGAAAATTGAAAAATAAAAAATCCAAAGTTCATATCTCTCCTTCGTGTTCTCTTTCTTTTAGTTTCATTGCATGGATTATCTTGTGTATGTGTTGATAGAATTGTTGAGATGCATGGTGCCCTGTCTAGTCAGCTACAGGGACAACCTGAGGAGAAGTTCTAATTATGAAGAGTACTTTGATGCCCTAGGATTTGGCCCTGCTCTTAGCTCCATCTGCATTTTTCACCATAAAAAAAACAAAATAATCAATTCATTTTAAGTTTTCTTCTATGTTTTGAGTGTATCTTATCTATTTCAAAGGCATGGATAACTATTGTAATGCTTTAAAGAAGGATATCTAAAATGTAAAGCCGCATGGGTTTGAAACCTGAAGTGAAGAAGGCTTTTTAACCTTAATACTTTAGTGTTTAAATTTTGTTAGATGCATCTGTTCGGAGTGTTAGAGTTATAAATCAAATGTTTCTAATACCTATTTATCATCTACAAGTTTGAGCATTAACAAATCCCACATTGTACCTTGCAAATGATGTATCAAAAATGCCTTGCAGATATGACACATAAAGAAATCCAAATTCACACATGAAGACAACAAAACATATACAAGGAATTTCATTATATTTTTCAATAATAAATCTTCTGTATCAGTACATCTAGAGACTAAAATTCTTAAAACTCAAAACACATATGCAAAAAATCTTGTTACAATAAGTAATTCCCCACCTCTTACATGCCAAATTTCCACCCAGCTTCACAAATATCATACAAAACATATCAATAAAAAGTTGGAACTGATCATTATGTATTTGGCAATCTTATATTGGCAAATAGTCGGCAATATAATTCATTCACCTGACTTAGCACGTCACCATATCCACTATACTCTCCATATTGTCCACACCTGCTCATATACCCTGATATAGTGATTCTATGTCAATGCATACCTTCCAAACATTGTATCTTACTTATCAGCTCATGAAAACTCATGCGCTCTTGACTAAAGCATATAAATATCCCAATATACATTCAGTTATCTTCACAATCCATAATACCTCATATATCTTCATCGCTGACCAAAACTGTAGCACTATACCTTGATATCCTGATTGCAGACTTAGTCATGAACTTAGTCATTTTCATGACTATGACTCCAGTAGAAAACTTCTCATCATGCAATCAGTCCAGCATAAGTGTTGCCATAAATGAAAACTCTGAAGTGATGCATACTACCCCAAAATATCACTTACGAATAATCTCTCCCTTTGGCATCGATGGTGACACTTAGAAAAATGAGTAAGTGTCACAATACAAGTCTCTTCTATTCATGGTCTTCCTCATTTTTCTGTCTTCCTCTCCCATTGACATCAATGGCAAAGGTACATTCAAAATTTCAAGAACATAAGCACAAAAAGATTTAGTGCTTACTCACCTATTTTAATACATCTTGGAAAGAGTTTTCCAAAGTCTTCACTTCCTCAGCCCATGACTTTATCAGTAGCTCACTAACATGTATTAATCCATTCACTGCATATGATGTTGTCTCCACTGCCTCGAGTCTAGTAGTTGTAGACACAGTCATTGATCCTTCAAACTCTTCCATCTCTAATAGATGTATCTCAAGCATTCTAAGCTTAGGGGTCAATTGGCTTCTCAATAAACCAAATCTATCTACAATTCTCCCTTTCTCCATTTCTAGTACACTTATCTTGTCCAATAGCCTAGATGTCTCTTTATCCATTTCACCCATAGTTAGTGAAGATGATTCATAACTGTCCATCAGACTATCAAGAGTAGTCCTATCATTGGCTAATATCTCCTCAATGTTCTTTACATGCCTGCAAGGACTTATGCAGTAGCTGTAAATCTTCCTACCTTGTGCTAGACAACTCTTAGCCTTAATAGTAGTAGCCTTGAGAATGTCTAAGTCCAATGAAATGGAGTGACATACTTGTCTCATCTTCTTCTCCAAAAAGTTCTTCTCTGCCATATCTTCCGTACTCTTTAGTAATGAGTCAAAATGACTATCAAAGCTATCCAATACCATACCAAGGTTCTCAGATTCATCATTTTCTTGAAATGTAATCGGTGAGGGAAGTAGCTTGTTCACTATTTCTATAGCCCTAGTCATTACCTTTACTCTTTTGTCACCTTTCTAAATTGCTCTTTCTTTAGCCTTAGCAAAGGCCACAAAGGATAGTCTCATCAGCTCATCCTCATCCATAGTGTCCACATCTAAACTTACCGGTTTGGCCATACTTGCCAACATTGAAGAGGTGTCCAATCTAACATCAACAACTTTCTCTATTTTGATCTTTTCTTGCTTGTTTTCTTAAAGCATTATAGATTTATTCTCTATATTCTCTTCTTGTTTCTCCTTTGTTTTCTCTTGCTCTACCTGTTCCTATTCTTCAACTTCCATTGCACTACCAAAATAATCTAGAAATGGATCATTAACATAGTGCGAAGTGTCAAGGGTCATAGGCACACCAAAAATAAATAAATCTGGTTGCATGCTAGCCTGTACACTTTCATCGATTGCCTTGGAACTTTCTCCCAATCCCAGAGATGTGGGCTTAGTAACATTGGGAGGTGATGTGTTCTTTGGCATATCAACCATTAGGATTTGGTCTAATGCCTTTTGAGTCTCCTCAATCACTTCATCATAATTTCTAGTCATGATTTTGACTAGTCTGGCCTTTATCCTCAGAAGGGGTTTCAATTTATTTAAAAGTCTCTCTCTTTCCTATATTGACACAACTTGTAATGTGTCCTCAATAGCCTTACTCCTTATGTTTTCATCCTTTGATTTTTCCAACTATTTTCTGATCCATAATTTTCTACAAAGCTCCATAGGGATGCTTTGTTCAATTTCCAACAAATTCTTCTCAAAAGCTAGTAGATACTCAATGATAGTATCTTCAATGATCGCTTGATCCTCAGAACTATATCTGTCATAGTACCTGTCAACTAAGTTTACCTTTCCATCTTTTAAAACTCTCATCTGCAATGATTGAAGGTCAGGCTTCCACAAGGTTTGTGGATCCTTCTACACTAGTTTCTCTTCATCTTTTTCAACTACCATTTCCTCTTTCTTCTTCCTTTTCACTTGTACCTCTTTTTCTTTAGAACTGCCCTGCTTGTTAGATCATCTATATCTCCCAGGCAAGCTTGTAGGCACAACTTCTTGTGCTACCTCCTCTTGAGTAACTATCAAATCAACAATTTCAATGGTAGGACTTACTATTTTCTCTGCCTCTGTAGGAATACATGCATCATTGGCAATGCTAGAAGATGCGACCATCTTTGTTCTTAAATGTATCAACTGCTCCTTAGAGATTCCCACCTTCGCAGTAATATCTTCCACAATCTTGTTTATTTTTCTTTTTCTTCTAACTTTTTCATGTTCTTCTGTTACCTTTTTTTATTTCTCTCTATAAGTTCCCCATCTTTCTTCTATAGGGTCTACCTCTGGTACCAACACATGTTCTACATGCATAGTTAAGATTTTTGCACTGACTTCATATCCCATAGGATAACACCATTTCTTTCTTGGTACTACTGCCTCAAAGAAAACACAATCATTTTCAACCATAAAATAGATAGTGTCTTCATATTTGTCAACTAGACTCTCAGGTATCCTATACCTTTCCTTCATCTACCTCTGAAGTATCTTGATCCATGCAAACAGTTCCCCATCAACCCAATTTTTGTCTTGTCTCTTGTAACTCTCTAAAATCTGAATCCCAGTAGGTACATCTGCTTTCCATGCATTGGGGTACATGCCAGGGAATTTTTGAATGATATGTATATACATATGAACTAACAAAGACCTAAACCTAAATGCTTTACATTTGTTTTTCTTTGTCGCTTTCACATTGTCTACGAACTGCTCTACAAGAACTTCACACAGGTTATACTTCTTGTTTTCCTTGACCATCTAATAGGCCATCATAACAACTCTAGCAGAAATTGAATTAGGTCTGCTGCTATAAAACAACTTGTATCCCAACAACATAGCTACCAACCTAACATCTAGCTGATAGATTTCATTGACTGTCATCGCTCTCTTATTCCACTTGGAATGTGTTAGGGCTTTTGCTTGTTTCCTTAAGTTCTTTTTTGAAACTGGTGGGGCTCCTTCATTATCTAGGCATGCTATCTCATGTATCATTTGTGCACATATTTTTACTAGATGATCTCCAATCCAAAGAAACCGATCATGTACTTTGCTAAGAATAATCTTAAAACATTCTACTTCTGTGAATTCCATGAGTTGGGTAAGCTTCATGATAGATTGATCCTGTAGGTGTTTAAACTCATCTACCATTGATCCATCTACTTCTATCATTGTGCCCAATTCACTATATATGTTTACATCCCCAATGATTTCATATTTGCAATGAATGTATGCCCTAATATCTTCTACATGCAATACCCCGACAAGGGTTTGTGAAAATGCTCCCTCCAGATCATCTTCGCAAGACTTAAATGGATGTTTCTTGAACTTATACCTGGGTCTATCAACAACATCATAAACTATCGGTGCATCCATAACTTTTCAGTCAATATAAATCTAAATACCTTTAATGCACTAAAATTGGGGACTGCTTCACACGATCACACAATCTATTTGGTAGATGAGTGACATCCTTCACAACTCTACTCTCCTTAAACACTGATCAACAAAGACTATAGAAATGATATCTACTAAGTCCTTTTAGCCATCGCAAGTTGAGTAAGTGCATTAAAGATTGGTAGATCAACTTCACATGTCATCCAATCAACACCAAATTCGTGAACATAGAAGATGAACCTCCAAGTGCTGCGCTCTCAGCTATAGACTCCTCGGTGTTTTTACACATCATAACCAAGCTCACATGAGCTTACTCCACATATACAGGGGCTCGATATATTCTATTCCCCACATCCAATGCTCCCCATAAGGGCGCCCAGACTTCTAGGTCGATGTCTTAGGGTTAATCGCTTGTGAAGAGACAGTACCATCGACTATCTCTCCCTTAAACAGTGTCTTGTTGAAATCTTTCACATTCCTTACTTTTCCATCTTCGCTCTTTGACTACTTCTTGAAATGATCATTGAATTAATTGGAGTACTCGGTAAAATTTTTACCAATATCACCAAATTTCTTCTTTATCAGTATAGGAGGCTGTCCTCTTGGTATAGGAAGGTTGCCGAAACTTTCTCAACAAGAAATTTAGGCAAATATTAGCAGGGATACAACAATTCGTATAGTACTAACCAATTCCAGTGATTTCCCACAAGACGATAATTCACTCTGCAAATTTCTTCACCCGGGCTCTGCAAATTCTCTATCTTTATGCTTTTAGAATCGAAACAATCAAAAAGATATACTGCGCACAAAAATCATTAACTCTTGACAATTCAATCTGCACGATCGGGCCATAACTTATCTGACAATTCGAACGGTTTGAACTCAACGGGAGAATTTCCTTTCCCACCAAATTTGGATAAGTTTAAATGAGGACCGTCAATCTTTGCTTACGAAATATCTGATGGTTTTCTTTCATGCTGAGTGTTTGATGCATTGACGGCTGTCGCAATGCCGCCATGGTTAATGATTCTGCATGTTTACTTTGTGGCATTGTGCCCACCATTCGATTAGCGAGGAAGATAATCACTTAAATAAAGTGTTGAAACACAGGGACTTAGGACTTAGGAAAAATGACACGGGCACTTAGGACTTAGGAAAATCTATAAGATTTAGTTTTAATACTTTAAGATTTGGATATAATTTTACTTTTTTAGTTGGATTCAGATTTATCTTTTCTTAAATTTAGATTTTGATCATTATTAATTTAATATTTAAATTTAAATTTAAATATGGAGAGAAAACCCACCATATTGTTTTAGATTTAGATTATTTAATTTGTTCATTTGCAATGGTTCAAAATGGTGAAAAATCTTTCTTCTTCTTTATTAGCACTTGCCGATAGGCTAAGCAAGTACTATTGCATCAGTTTTTGAGTTTTTAGTGTTAACTAGTGATTAAATAAAACTGTATAGACCAATTATAATTTTTTAGATTTTGTATTTTGTAATAAATTTCATATTTTGTAAAGTTAGATGCAACATTTTTAACTTTATAATTTATAGAAATCATTTGTCTATCATTTGATTGACTAAATCACTTGAAGTCTTATTACAGGAGTGAACCAATTAAAGTTTACCATGTTTGTTATTTATTTTACACTTTATATTTAATATAATGAAAATGCATTGCTCCTTACATATTGCATAGTTTTCGGCTTGGAAACAATTTTTGTTTCTATCTTTAATTAGGATTTTCATTAATCTTTTTCTTTTTTAGTATATAACTCACTTTTTCTAATGTAAATAAAAATATTGTAAATATATGATGTAATATACTATATATTTATTCTCATTTATATATACTTTAAAAATATTTTAAAATTTATTATATGTAAATTATGCATTAATAAATATTTAGGTAAACCAATGTGTGATATATTTTCCCTTACAAAATATTATAATTTAAATTAAATATAGTAAATAAATATTTTATTTTATAATTAAGTGGAAATGTTAAATAAAAATAATATATATTTGTATTATATAATCTTCTAAGATAAATTATTATATATTATTATTATAATATAGATTATAATATAAATCAAAATAATAATATTATATTTATAATAATATTATATTTATAATTATAATATTTATAATTATTATTTATAATTTAGATTTAGTTTTACTTTTAGAGTTAGATTTATCTTTGCCTTAAATTTAGATTTTAATAACTATTTTATTTAAAATTTAGATTTAAACTTAAAAATGGAGGGCAATTCTGTCATATTGCTTTAGATTTATATTATTTATATTATTCATTTGCAATGGTTTAAAATGGTGAAACAAATTCTACTTCCTTATTTAAAATTGGAAAATCATTAAGATTTAGTTATAATACTTTAGTTATATTTAGCATTTAATTTCTACTATTATATGTGGTTTTGAATGTTTGAAGAAAAATATGTAGGGCTATGTTGTCATATTATATAATTTCTATCATTGTGCAAACAATAAAATTTCTAGAGAAATACTTAAAATTTAAATATGTGATAATTTTTTTAATTAATGACCTATATGGAAGAAAGAAAAAATTACCAAGAGGTCTCTTGAAATATTACCCTAAACCAAATTGAGACTTTACTCCAAAACTAAAGCAAATTAAACACTAACCTTACAAATAATTGCAATCCTAACCCTAATCATCATTAAATTTTAAGTCAAATAAATTTTAAACCTAAAATATTAGTTGAGGAGAAACTTATTGAATAAATAGAAATTACAAACCTTAAAAAAGTATATTGAGTACCAACCTTAACTCTGTATCATATTACACATTAAAACTAACAACAAGCCTAACCCTAACAAAGATTAAAAAAAAAAGGTCACTTGATAGATTAATTCCTAAACTTAACCCTAACCATTATACTACACCAAAATGAACTATAACCCTATTTTTAAATCTTGCTAAATCCTAGCTTATATAAAATCCAAATAAAATGACCCTTCAAATCTAACACTCAACTTAACCCTAATTCTAATACAAATAAACTATAACCCTAACTATAGCTATAATTGAACTCTAATTCTAACCCTAAGTATATTCATACATTATCCATATTCAAACCCTTACCATAATCAATACCTAGGTATACTTAGCTTCAACCCTAACCCTAAAAAATCCCTGCCCCTAACCATAATACCCTAAGCCTAACAAAACCCTAACCCTAACCATAATACCCTAACCCTAAAAAATACTAACCCTAGACATAATACCCTAACCTAATCTTAACCATACCATAGATCCTAATTTCTAAACCCTAATACTAAATGGTCAAGCCTCATCATATTTATGCTAAACCCTATACCTGAATGCAAACCCCTAAATGCTAAATTATAATTGTAACACGAACCCTGAATATAACCATAACTCTAACCATGTCATGCATATAAACCTTTATCTTAACTAGGTAACCCTAACATTAACCAACATGTAAACCATAACCCTAATGATAATTGTAATCATAATCCCTAAATCCTAACCCTAATCAAAACCAAAATCCTAACCAAATTAATAAGCAATATCTAAACCCTCACTTTAACCATAATCCTAACCCTAACCATGGACCTAAATGCTAAACTCTAATCCTAACACGAACCCTCAAAATAACCATATCCTAAACTATGCCATGAACTTAAACTTTTATCCTAACCTTGACCCTAATACTACCCATGATGTAAAGCCTAACCATATTGACAATCCTAATCGTAAGCTCTGATATTAAAGTAAATTGAACCCTACACGTGCGCTAACTCAAACAATATCTTCTTCTCTACTAATGTTCAGTAGATCACTGTGTTGACATCAACGACAATCACAATCATGAATGCAACAACAACTAGTACATAATGGCTATGAATACTCCCCCGTATGATTTATGCAGCATTCATTCGTAATAGCCTAACCATAATCCCAAGTCTAACCATGATCCTAACCCTAACCCCAAACAAAATTCTAACCCTACCATAAATATAATCCTAACATTAAACCTTAACACCAAATCCTAAATGTGAACTCCAATCCACATCTAATAGCATATTGAACCCTAATCCTAATGATCAATAAAAATTGACAATAGTGTGCCACATCGTGCTCAAAGGTAACATAAAAGGAAATTGAACACAATCCATTAAAGCATAACATAATTGAATATGTTTGCATATACAGGAGAATCATGCATGCATTGTCATGTGTGTACAATCATATCATCAACTGAAACCCTAATCATAATAGTAAACCAAATTAAACCATAACCTTAAAACTATTTGAACATTTAACCAAATTGAACCATAATCATGAACTATGTTATACCTTGTCCATAAAAAATGAACCAAAATCAACACTCACACTATCTTTAATCCAAATTGAACCTCAATACTGAAATAAGTGGAACCCTAAGCATAATCCTAAATAAAATTTGTTTATCCCTTCACAGGAATGGTTTTGCAAACCATATTATTAACAAATAACTGGTGGATAGTTGGGATGGTTGCATCGGTTGGAATACCCATGCAACTAATCCCTCCTATTTATATACAGAGAGATCACCTATGAGAGAGGGAGTTGGATATGAATTTGGATTTGAGAAGAGATATTGTATGGATTTTTATTTTATTTGTAGGAAAACTATAGTTATGAGGATAGAATTTATTTTTCTCTAAGATTGGCATTGGGTTGCTTTCAGTAGAGGCTGGAGATTGCACCCAGAAGGACATGAAGGAGTGCTGGAAGAGATTGAGAGGATTGGATCCTTTTTCATGAAACCAGATCTCCACATGGGAGGTTTCCACAAATGGAGCATTATGTTTTTCTTCCAAAGATGTGTAAACTTCTTCATATGGCCAATGGAAGGCGAATTGGGTTGACAGTGGTTCTTTCTTCCTTTAAATAAATGGAAATTTAAGATAATTGTTCACCAACCTTATAGATTAAAAAAATATGGTCACTTGATAAATTAAGCCCTAAACTTAACCCTATCCATTATACTAAACCAAAATGAGCTATAACCCTAATTTTAAATCTAGTTAAATCCTAACTTATATAAAATCCAAAAAAAAATGTGACCCTTGAAACACAACACTCAACTTAAACCTAATCCTAATACAATTAAACTATAACCCAAACTGTAGCTCTAACTGAACTCCAATTATAACCCTAAGTATAATCATATATGATCTATATTCAAACCCTTACCATAATATGTCCTAATATGGTCTAATTAGGTCCTAATTGGTATAATTGAGTCTAATTAGGTCCTAATAGGTCCTATATTATCTAATCAGGTCATAACTAGGTCTAATTAGGTCCTAATTAGTTGTGAATGAGTCTAATTGACTCTAATTGGTCCGAATTGGTCTAATTGGGTCGAATACCTTCCTAATTGGTCTACAATTAAGTCTAATTAGGTCGTAATTGGTATAATTCTATCTAATTACGTCCTAAGAGGTCCTATATTTTCTATTTAGGTCCTAATTGGGTCTAATTAGGTCCTAATTAGTTATAAATGAGTCTAACTGAGCCTAATTGGTCCTAATTGGTCTAATCGGGTATAATTTTACCATCCTAATTAGTCTAGAATTAAGTCTAATTAGGTCCTAATTGGTATAATTGAGTCTAATTAGGTCTTATTTGTTCTAATTGGTCTAATTGGTCTAATTAGGTCCTAATTGGTCTAATTGAGTCTAATTAGTGTAATTAGGTCTAATTAGGTCCTAATTATAGTTGTATTTCAGTTTATGGTTACATTTGAAAAAGGGAGCTATGATTAGAGTTCAGTTAACATCTTTGGGGAACATAAAGACACACTCTCAAATTATAAACAAGTGTCTCCTCATTTCATTTGTATGAAGCCCTTTTTTTTAGAAAGCAACCAACCAAATGTAAATATAAGGGTGATATTTTTATTTTATATTTAATAATTTTTTATATATAGTTATAATTTTAGTTTTAGATTTAGATTTGGATTTGGATTTAGTTTTAGCTTTACATTTAGATTTAGTTTTAGTTCAATGAGTTAGAGTTAGATTTATATTTCTCTTGGATTTAGATTTTGATCATTATTTTATTTTATATTTAGATTTAGATTTAAATATTATTTATATCTATTTGTTCTCTTCACATTTAATTAATGGTTTTATGATGTTTCTATTATTTCATTAATTAACATAATATGATTAGTATAGACAAGAGAAAATATATCTCTATCATTGTGCAAACAATATTTTTTTCTAGAGATATACTTCAAATTAAAATATGTGATAATTTTTTGAATTAATGACCTATAAGGAAGAAATAAAAAAATAACGGGTCTCTTGAAATATTACCCTAAACCAAATTGATACTTTACTCCAACACTAAACCAAATTAAACACTAACCTTTTAAAAAAAATGCAATCCTAACCCTAGCCCTAACCCAAACCATATGCCTAGGTTTAATGGTTAACCTTAATCCAAACCCTAACCCTAATACTAACCATGTTGTAAATGCTAACCCTAATGATAATCCTAATCATAAACCCTAATCTCAACCACAACCAAATTCCTAACCTTAACCACAATACTAACCATGATGTGGACCCTAACCATGACAATAATACTAATTCTAAAAGCCCTAATCCCAAACCTAATACCAAATTATATAGTTAATTACTTATAGTTCATTAAATTTAGGGATCTAATAAACTAAATCCCCGATAATAAACTTACATAAGGCTTGGCACAACACACCTGCGCACTTACATATAGGGCATTATAAATGTAATCACGCAACCTCGATCAATCGATACACGCAAGTGGGACCAAACAAATAACAATTACCTATTATGCAGAGATGATGGACAAAACTAGTGCATTCAGAAATTTGAGGTGACTTCCTGGGGCACGCAGGTAGTAGATGCAATTCTGGAGTTCGTGATAAAGTATGCAACTTGAGGCATTCGAGCATCCAGATTTGTGTTAGACTACAACACACTATTCAAGCCAACCCACAATGCACCAAGACGACGACGCCATTGAATGGGGAGCATAGTCAGGGGTGCTTGAGCAGGTTGCCCAACTGACACATAAATTTAAGCTTGCTTTTTTTTACGTATGCCCATACATATTGGGGACTGTCATGTGTGACATATACTATTAAGCTACTTTCCTCTTTGATCCCTTTTGATACTTCTTTAAAATTTCATTTTTCATGATAGATGTAAATTATTTTCAATTTTGGGTGCACTGGTTTAGATTGGAGCTTACAAATGTATGCTTCTAATAGATATTAAAAGTATATTTATTGATGACATTTCTAACTTAAGGAGTGTTAGCACCTGCAAAAGATTCCATGGCTATATAATTTCTTCTCTAGTCCCTGCATTTCTTTCCATGTTCTTGGCTTGAAACCCTAGGTCTAGATTCATATTTATAGCCGTTGGAAGGAAAAAACCCTAGATTGTCTTGGCCTGGTTCTATTTCGTCGTTACCTTTTTTGGACCACTTAAGTGTTTATAAAAGCATGTGTGCTTTTCCCTCCCAGTTAGTCGCTTAATCTCTCGATAATAATAGTATATCCCTTTCAGTCTAGCGACTTCCTGAAATGCCTTCAGTTGCGAGGTCTCTCAGTGTCCAAAGAATATTCCTTATCTTTTTGAGACTTAGCGGTTGCCCTTTAGTCACCAAATCTCTAGATATGAGGTGGTGGTTTACTCTTTGCAATCACCAGATCTCTAAGTCCTCCGGTGGTTAGCACTTTTATTTGGCAATTGGGAGACTGCTTTGGTCACGTAATCTCATGTTCCCAATAGTTAAAGGCTAAACCTTCAGTGACTCCGCTAGTTGTTAGTCGCTAGGTCTCTGAATTTTCTAGCAGTTATTGATTTCATTCAGTGACTTTGAGATTGCCTCAGTCATGCAATCTCTTGACTTGGGCGGTTAAGTTGCAAATGTTCAGTGATTTAGTGATTGTCTCTTTGTCGCCAGGTCTCCAAATTTTATTTCAAGATTTGGCGACCACTATATTAATATTTTTTAAGATGGCCTCAGTCGCCAGATCTCCTAAGAAAAGTCAAAGTCAGCACAAAGTTCTGAGATCCAGCAACTACCATCAGATCGGGATCATGTGGTGGAGATTTAGTCGTTGAATCGAGAGATGGTAGACCCATGTCATAAGAGATGATCTAGGTGGATCTAATGTCAGAAGATGCTGAGGTGTCTGATGGTTATTGGTTGCAGAACAATGACATGGAATTTGTCAGTGGGGCCCTGTATTCAGCAAACTCAAGATCTAACAATTGGCGTAAAAGTGCATGGAATATTCTTCTTCCATGAGATCATGCGACATCTGTTGATTTGGTATTAGACCATAAGGGAGGGTAATGGGCCCACTCTGTGCAACGTGGCAGTTTGTGTTTCAGCAAAGTGGGGCCAAGTTTTTATGACATCCACAGCGGATTCAAGATCTATGGCTGGCGTATGATCACATGGAATCTTTCCAGGCCATGTGATCATACGACAGTCATCCGATTTTCTAGAGGATAGAAGGGTTTAGTGGGTTCGATGTGCTATGTAGCACTGAGGTTCTCATGTTTCATTGGTCAAGCTGGATGATGATAAGGATGTATCAGTGGGCCCAAATCTTTCAAGAGGAAAAGGAAGATCTACGATTGTCACTTGATCACATGGAATCTTTCTAGGCCATGCAATCATGCAACCACCATTCAATTTAAATGCTTACTGGGTGGGTCCTCTGTTGCTAGGTCACCAGATTGAAAGTTAAAGGTTCCTATAGTCACCAGATCGGGGGATGAAGAAAGTCTATTCAGCGAGGGCCTCAATTGTGTAACCTCTAGATTGAAGTGAAGGGTTTGATGGTGGTTAGTGTCCCTGCGGTTGGGTAATCTCATGATGATGATGCAGTTAGTGATTTTGTCTCATGACTAAGAATTTCTTCAGTTGCGTGATCTCAGGAAAATGTGGTGGTTAAAAGGATAACTGTGAGATTACGAGACTGTAGTCGCTTAGTCTCTAGATGTAACCACAGTTAGAAGGGATGTCTAGCAATCTAGTGACTAAGGAGAAAATGTAAACCAGGATTCCTATGCAGTTAAGGTGAGAAACCCAAGATAAGTAAGAGGATCTGATGGTCATGATATAAAGTGAGCCCAGATTTGAATGCTGGTTGTCGATATGTTGTCTGGTGCCATAATATAGCCGTTTCTCCCAAATTTGAATATTTTGAGGGTTTCTCAGCGACTAAGGAATGAAATTGAATGCTTGGGCGGCTAGACCTAGTAGATATGATTTGGCCAATTATCACAATGTGGTCCAGAGAGTTGGATGATTAATTGCAGAGAGATTTGTACCATGAAGGAATGGGTAAGAGTTGCTCGAGGCATGTTGCAGGTTGACAATCAAATTGATAAACTTGATGAATTCATGATCTCCAGTACACAAGTCAAAATAATTATCATAAATGGAGATCATTTTAGGATTTGTTTACTCCAGGTTACTTGGTTTTCTCCCCTATAATTAATTCTAATTGAATCTCATTGGTTTGGTGGTTGAAACCTTTACCCTAGTCATCTGTAGCTTGTTGCATCCTGATTTTGGGATTCCATGATGACTAGTGATATATATTGCAGAAGTTGTTACCTTTTTTGGGTTGTTGTTGATGTTATGTTGAAAATCAATGTAAAAGACTGAACAAGGAGAGCTTGGATTTTGGGCTTGTTTCCTAGCATTTTGTTGTCTTGGTAATGTATAGATTTTGCAAATTTTAATTAGAATACACTTGAATTCCAATCTCAGATTTATGTTTGTCTTCTTGTTTTGATCTTGGGCTCATATATGTTAATGTCACAAAGTGAGTTAGCATATGGTGGACAAAGAACATTGTGGAATTATCTTTGAGTTCCTAACAAAGTTAGGATTAAAGTCTTTAAGGTAGTTTCAATGAGTTCATGGTTGGATAGGAATTTGATGATCAGGTTTGGGAGTGAGAGGGATAATAGGCAAAGCACTTATTCTAAATTCAAGACTATTTGAGTTAGGATTCTCAGTTGATATATGTTATTGGGTGACTCTATGCCATAGGTTAAGGCACTGATCCATTCTCCAAAAGCAGTTCATCGTCATCAATCACACATTTAAATGATAAAATATTTAAAACTAGTTTGTAGAGGGTATAGTTGTATAATAGTTTGTGACTCCTTTGAAAAAGTGAGTCAAAGGTACACCCGCCTGAGCATCTAGGCTCAAAGTGTAGGAGGATCCTTATTGATCCTTGTTAATTGGCCCTTTTCCTTATAGACTTTGGAGTGGTGATAGGGTCAGTGACATTAGTTTTTCAATCATAGTGTAAACCTGCAAGTAGAAAGAAAAGTCACCAACAAAATGGTGACTCTACTAGGGAGAGTCTAGAGATAGGAGTTATTAGTGGACTTTTGTGTTTTTCCTATTGTATTCAGCTATTTTCTTTAAGATTTTCAAAGATTTCCCACTTTGGTGGGTGGTGAATCAAAAGGATTGGAACCAGTGCTATAGACTATAGATCATGGACAAAAGAAGGAATACTAGGTCTTTTGTCAATAAACATCCAGAGGTTACTCTAGAACAGTTACCTAGATAGGAAAAGAAGATTTGGATCAGAAGAGATGGAGAGTCTACTAGTGCTCCCATAAGAGAACAAAGAAATACTAGAAATAGAGCACCGCATGCATCCTCTAATGAGGAAGATTCACTATACAAAAGTTCTAAATCAGATAGTGGACACTCTGAAGATAGATTTTATGATACCCCAGAGGCAGTATTTCAAGATAAGGGTTCATTACTTGTAGGGCAGGATGAACAAGCCAGAGAAAGGGGTTGTGGACCAAATTTAGATCCTGATAAGGATATGTTCAGAAGGAAACCCATGAGACCAAGATAGGTCCATTTCCCATATCAAAGCCTCATTGATATGGATGTGTCATCAAGTTCTGATGATATTATGATAGACCTAGATGATTTGACAGTTAGCAGAGCAGAATGCCATACATAAGAGGTTACAAAAGGAGAGAGAAGCTGAGAAAGTGAATGCTCTGATAGAAAGAGAGTCTCTTCTTAGAAAGATTAATGAGTTGAAGGAGAGAAAAAAGATGCTTGCTTCTCCTCCTAAGATTTTATAGCATGATGTCTTTGGTGATCTTGATGCTTTGAGAAGTGAGCAGGAATGCTTGCTACAAGACCATGAGTTTGATAAAGAGGGCCCTATGATTAGACAGGTTCAAAGTTATGCTTCCCTCTCTAAGGATAAAGATGGGCATGAGATCACTATGCCTGTTGTTGCTGTTGGTGAGAAAGGAAAGAAAAAGATGGTGGGACACCAAACAAGCAAACCATTGACAATACCAGGGGTCCCACCACCCATTTCAAATAAGGATACAGAAATGGAAAGAAGAAGAAAAGAAGATGAAGAGCTGGGAAGAGAATTAGGGAAGGCTGAAATTGAAGCTTCTATTGTAGAAAAAAGAAGAAAGATCCAGTTCTTGAAGGCTTCATCTATAAATGCTCTTGGCCCATCTGCTACTGAAATAGGTATGCCATCTATAACTACTACTGTTCCACTTAGTAATGGTACTACTAGTAATCTAATTCCTACCACATCTACCAAATCAGTTGTTGACCCTAATAAATAGTTAGATATACAAATGGGTGGGAATGTAGATAAAAACATTGATCCTAAGGTGAACACTAGTTCAAGTTTTCAAACAAGACCTATGCAACTAGAAGGCTATAGGCAAATTAGTTTTGATGGAATACCTGGCTACCCAAATGCTTTTCCAACTGATATAAGGGATAAGGTACCTAAGTTTGCTGGTAACAATGCCATTAGTTGTGAGGAACATCTTAGGTTATTTTTTGATATGCTAAATGATTATGAGATAGAACATGAGGATGTAGTCATGAAACTATTTGTTCAATCTCTGGTGGAGGATGCTAGAGATTGGTTTAAGAGACTCCCTGACCGATGTATTGACACTTGGGATTCTTTTGAAAAATGTTTCAAAGAACAATATGGTGATAGGCCTAATGCTAGTTTCATGTTGAATGAGTTCAACACTATAAGGAAAAATCAGAATGAATCTGCAACTGAGTTCAATATGAGATTTCAGAAGGGTATGCATAAATTATTTCAAGTCATCAGGTTAGATGACAATGTTTGTTTGACCACATACTTCAATGCCTTTGATGGAAAAATGGGATATTTGTTGAGGGACAAGGAGCCAAGAACTCTCAGAGATGCTTTTAGGATTGTTGTCAATATTGAAAACAATATGAAAATATCAGGAAAATTGGGTGGAAAGAGAGATGATCCAAAGTTGTTTAGAGATAAAAAATATAAACGGGATAATGAAAGAAATGTTGGAAACAAGAAACAAGAGGAAGATAAGTTGGATAAGGTGTTGAATGCATTGAAAGACTTGAAAAAACCTGCTAATAGGAACAATAATACTCCTACCAATGAAAAGCCTCAATTCAACAACCATTTTAATAGGTAGAATAAACTACAGAATTATCCCTACAACACCCAATGGAAGGATGGCAAGCCTATTGTCCCTACTGCAAGAGGAAATAATGATAAAGTTGTCCCCGATCCTTTGCAAAAATCCTCTGTAAATGTTATAGAGAATGCACCATGGTGCATAGCATGCCAATCCCCTCATTTTGTAGAGCATTGTGTGGTTGCACAATCCATGTCAGCATATCAAGATGATAACAATGAGGAGTTAGATCAAGAAGAAAATCATGATGACATTGGATGCAACATGGCAACTTTGTATTTAGGATATGAAGATGATTCTAATATTGATGAAGAAGCAGATGTGTCTTTGAAAAGACGCAATAGGGCACTTTTCCATTAGGAGGTTTTTTCTGATAATGATGACATTGATGAAAAGACACGCAACATGATTTCCTCCTCAGAAACAATAAATTTGAGAAGACCTTCAAAAGAAGAAATGGATAGAATTACTGTAGAAATGATAGCCCAAGTGCAAACTAGAGGCATGGTGGCAAGGGATACAAATGGGAAAGCTGCAGGAATGTTTATAAAGAACACCAACTCTGGGGAACTCAATGGAAATAGATCAAAGGATGATCATTTAGTGAGGTTCAAAAATGTGAAAGGTAAGAAGTGGGAACCTAAGGAAGTCAGAGTTGAAAAGATTCCTACTGTTCAAGAAAAGAATCATCAAAGTGGAGTGGAAAAGCCAGTTGGCACAATGGCTAAAGCTGAAAAGGTAAAAGTCACCAGTACGACTAATATATCAAATAAATAGAAGGACACTAAAGCAATGCAGATTGAGATTCCTCCCTCTGCTCCTGTTGATATGTTGGTTGTATTGTCTTAGATAACTATTAAGGTTCCTTTGTCAGAAATGCTAAGGATCCCTAAGCACAAAGATAGGGCTATTGCATGGGTAGATCATGTTCATAATAATGATGTTGCATGCAATGAACCTCAATCTAAAGTTTTGAAAGAAGTGGAGGTCCAAGGATTGGTATCTCACATACCACCTATATACTTGGACAATTCTATCAATGCTAGCCTTGAAAACATAGACCCATTCTTTTTGAGTATCATTGTGAATGGGATGAAATTAAGAAATTGTATGATTGATTTAGGTGCTTCCAATACTGTCATGCCTTTCAAAATTATGGAAAAGTTAGGTCTCAAAGTTGATACAAATCAAGGCAGATGTTGTGCAATGGATCAGAGGGAAGTACCAATCATTGTGACTATAAATGATATACCTTACAGATTGGCAGCCTATCCAGAGAAAGAATTGACTATGAGTGTCTTGGTAGTAGACATTCCACCTCATTATGGTATGCTATTATCTAGGAAATGGAGTGCTTCCATGGGTGGAAGTTTCCAGTGTGACTTATCTTTTGTGACTTTCAATTTTGATGGTCAGTCCATTAGGATTGAAAGAGAACCAAGGGTAACTTATATGATTGAAAAGAATATTGATAATAAGGTTACCTGCTTTGTAGATACTAATGTCAATGCTTTCAGAGCTAAGGTCATTGTACTTGAAAAGGAGCCTGTATTGCCATGTATTGCTGAAGAGATAGGTTCTAGGTCTATGAAGGGTGATTTGTGGGTAATGTACTTTGATGGTGCTAGCTGCAAAGATGGAGCAGGAGAAAGTATTTTACGCATATCTCTTGATGGGAGCACCTACAAATTCTCTTTCACATTGAATTTCTTTTGTACCAATAATATAGTAGAATATGAAGCATTATTGTTAGGATTGAGATTGGCACACAAGCATGGAATTAAATGTATAAAAGTTGTTGGGGATTCTAAATTAGTGGTGTCCCAAATAAGATCAGTATATGCTTCCAAGAACAAAAGGCTAAAATAGTACAGAAATGATGTATGGGATTTGATTGAGTATTTTGATGCCTTCACTATTGAGTGGAAGGATAGAAGTAATAATAAGATGGATGATTTGTTAGCCAACATAGAAATCAATCCCAATGACATTACTTTTGCAGGCCTCTCTAAAGTTGAAATTTAGACTAGGCCTAGTATACCAGATAATGTTGAGAATTGGAAAGCTTTTGAAGATGACCAGGATATCTTGAGATTTTTGAATTGTGAAGACCAATATCATGGTCAGGAGTTAGATTGTTCAGCCTTGGTTGAGATTACATAAGGAAAGGAAGTTGTCCTGGGTAATGAGGTCCTACAACTTAAAACTAACAAGGTTCCCAAGGGACTTGTTGTTCTAGAAACTATATTTGATAACTAGGACAGAGTTCAAAAGGATATTAAAAGGGAAGTTCATATGAATCTAGAAGAGATAAATCTTGGAACACAAGAAGCACTTAAGAAGGTTTACATTGGTAGAGAAATGTCTCACAAGGTAAGGAAG
Source organism: Chamaecyparis obtusa (assembly GCA_027943335.1). Lineage (NCBI taxonomy): Eukaryota > Viridiplantae > Streptophyta > Pinopsida > Cupressales > Cupressaceae > Chamaecyparis > Chamaecyparis obtusa. Next base: position 1,416,236 of record BSBK01004314.1, on the reverse strand, counting down.
TCCTTGATTGAGCTATTAAGAAAACTTAGGCATGTTTTTGCATGGTCATATGATGACCTAAAGGTTTATAGAGAAGACTTGTTCCAGCATATTATTCCTTTGAAAGAAGATGCTAAACCCTTTAGGCAAAAATAAAGGCCTATAAATCCTAATTTGGCACCTAAAATGCAAGAAGAAGTAATGAAGCTAAGGGATGTTGGAATTATCAAGCCCATTAGGCATTCTTCTTGGGTGTCAAATTTGGTCCCTATTAGAAATAAAAATGGTGACATTAGACTTTGTGTGGATTTTAGAAATTTAAATGTCATCTCATTGAAGGATAACTATTGTCTGCCTAATATGGAGGCTATGCTGCAAAGAGTGACCGGATCTAAATTAATATCTATGATGGATGGTTTCTCTGGTTATAATCAAGTAATTGTAAAAGAATCAGAACAATTTAAGACAACTTTTACTACACCTTGGGGGACTTATGTTTATGTGAGAAGGCCTTTTGGTCTCACAAATGCTGGTGCAACTTTTCAGAGGGCAATGGATGTTGCCTTTTCAGATTTCATTGATGATTTCCTTGTTGTCTATCAAGATGATTTAACTGCATATTCTAAGAAGTAAGAAGACCATTGTACTCATTTAGAGAAAATATTTGTGAGGGCCTTGGAATATGGCATTTCATTAAACCTAAGGAAATGTGCATTTGGTGTCACTAAGGGTAAGTTTCTTGGCCACTTGGTTGGAAAGCAAGGAGTTAGAATTGATCCTTAGAGGGTGGAAGCCATTGAAAAAATCCCTAAGTCAAAATTTTTTAAAGGAATTCAGTCTTTCTTTGGTCAGGTGAATTTCTTGAGAAGATTTGTTACAAATTTTGTTGAAGTCACTAGGCCAATATCCAAGATGTTGAAGAAAGGATCTGAGATCAAGTGGGAAGGTGAGCCTGATGAAGCTTTCAAGAATATCAAGTAGGCTATCAAAGATGCACTTGTGCTTAAGGCACCTGATTACAGTATCCCAATGCATATATTTTCCTTTGCATCTTTCCATATTGTTGCTGCAGTTTTGTTGCAGAAGATTAATGAAGGCTATGAGCAGCCTATTGTGTTTTTTAGTAAATCTTTGCAGGCTACTGAACTAAAATATGATATCAATGAAAAATAGGCATATGCACTGGTGAAGGCTGTTAAGGCTTTTAGGTGCTATCTGATGGGAGCAATTGTGATTGTTTTTGTACCAAGTGTTGCAGTAAAAGATATTTTTTCACAGCATGAGGTGTCTGGGAGAAGATGTAGATGGATAAATAGAATTCAAGAATTCAATATTGACATCTAGGTTACCAAATTGGTCAGAGGACAAGGATTGGCAAAACTGATGGCTCAATCCAATCTTGATGCAAACCAAATAAACCAGACTGAGATTGATTATACTTGTGATATGGATGATTGCTTTTGGTATCAAGATATTATCTTCTACCTGAGAAATATGAAGTGCCCAGTAGGGATGCATGATAATAAGAAGAGGACACTAAAGTTACATGCCATCAAGTATGTGATTGTAAAATGCAAATTATATAGGAAAAATTTGGATTGCATACTTTTAAAATGTGTTGATGAAAATCAGGCTGACAGGTTGTTAAAAGAAATGCATGAGGGAGTTTGTGGAGGACATGACATGGGTAGAACTACTGCTTAAAAGATCTTGAGAGCAAGATTCTGGTGGCCCACAATCTTCAAGGATGCAGAACAATTGGTAAGGAGGTGTGATGCTTGTCAAAGATTCTCTGGTAAGCTTAAATTTTTAGGCAATGTGCCCTTGAGGCCAGTAGAAGTGCAAGCTCCTTTCCAACAATGGGGAATAGATTTCATAGGAGAAATACCAAATAAGTCTAGTGGAGGACATTCAAGCATCTTAGTTGCTACTGATTATTTCACAAAGTGGGTAGAAGCTGCCCCTACAAAAAATGCAACTAGTAAGGTGGTGATTGATTTCTTATTGAATAATATTGTTACAAGGTTTGATTGTCCTAAGAGAATTGTCAGTAATAATGCAATGTGTTTTAGGTCTGTTGAATACAATGATTTTTGCAAAGGTCTAGAAATTCAGATGTCATATTCCTCACCTTATCATCCACAAGGAAATAGACAGGAAGAATCATCTAACAAGAGTTTAATAAAAATCCTCAAGAGAATCCTTGATAAGAATAAAAGAGCATGGAATTCAAAGTTACCATTAGCTATCTGGGCTGACAGGGTAACTGTGAAGAAGGCAATTGGTTGTGCACCATTTGATTTAGTATATGGGATACATGTAAGGATGCCTTAGAACAACTTATTAGAAATGTATAAGTTTGTTCAATTGTATGATGATGATATAGATGATGAAATGCAGTTAAGAATTGAAGATCTCATCAGGTTGGATGAAACTAGAAGAGAATCAACCTCAAGAAATGCCAAGCTACAGTTGCAAGTTAAGAATTTGTATGACAAAAAGACTGTTGAAAGGAAGTTCGAACCTAGTGACTTGGTATTGATCTGGAATGCTAGATTGGAAGATAAAGGGAAACATGGAAAATTTGATCCAATTTGGTTGGGGCCATATCAGATTCATGAAAAATGGGGCCATGATTCTTACATTATAAAGGAACTAAACGGTGATATTCAAGAATTGCCAGTTCATGGACAGTTTTAGAAGAAATACTTCAATTGAAGGTATTTATCTTTCCATGAATAGTAGTCAGGTCTATATATGTTGTACATTCTATATAGTGGTGTGTTTCTTTCCTATTATTTTCATCTCAGCGTGTAGGGTTTTGTCTTGGTTTCTCTCTATTGTTCATGTCTTTTTCCAGTAGGTGGTTTGCTCAACCTATGATTCTAGATTCTTGTTATGCCTACAAGAGGCATACATCCCCAAACAGAGCCACTATTAGCACCTGCAAAAGATTCCATGGCTATATAATTTCTTGTTTGGTCCCTACATTTCTTTCCATGTTCCTAGCTTGAAACCCTAGGTCTAAATTCATATTTATAGCCGTTGGAAGGAAAAAACCCTAGATTGTCTTGGCCTAGTTCTATTTTGTCGTTACCTTTTTCAGACCACTTAAGTGTTTATAAAAGCATGTGCACTTTTCCCTCCCTATTAGTCGCTTAATCTCCTGATAATAATAGTATATCCCTTTTAGTCTGGTGACTTCCCGAAATGCCTTCAGTCATGAGGTCTCTCAGTGTCCAAAGAATATTCCTTATCTTTTTGAGACTTAGCGGTTGCCCTTTAGTTGCCAAAACTCTAGATATGAGGTGGTGATTTACTCTTTGCAGTCGCCAGATCTCTAAGTCCTCCGGCAGTTAGAACTTTTATTCAGCAATTGGGAGACTGCTTTGGTCATGTAATCTCATGTTCCTGACAGTTAAAGGCTAAACCTTTAGTGACTCCCCTGGCGGTTAGTCGCCAGGTCTCTAATTTTTTTGGTGATTAGTGATTTCATTCAGCGACTTTGAGATTGCCTCAGTCGCGCGATCTCTTGACTTGGGCGGTTAAGTTCCAAATGTTCAGTGACTCAGTGATTGGCTCTTTGTCACCAGGTCTCCAGATTTTATTTCAAGATTTGGTGACCACTATATTAATATTTTTCAAGATGGCCTCAGTCGCCAGATCTCCTAAGAAAAATCAAATTCAGCATAAAGTTTTGAGATCCAGCGACTACCGTCAGATCAGGATCATGTGGTGGAGATTTAGTCACTGAATCAAGAGATGGTAGGCCCATGTCATAAGAGATGATCTAGGTGGATCTGATGTCAGAAGATGCTGAGGTGTCTGATGGGTATTGGTTGCAGAACAATGACATGGAATTCGTCAGCGGGGCCCTCTATTCAGCAAACTCAAGATCTAACGGCTGGCGTAAAAGCGCATGGAATATTCTTCTTCCATGAGATCATGCGATGTCCATTGATTTGGTATCAGACCATAAGGGAGAGCAATGGGCCCACTCTATGCAATGTGGTAGTTTTTTATTCATCGAAGTGGCTGATAAGGTAAAGTGGGGCTAAGTTTTTATCACATCCGCAGTAGATTCAAGATCTACGGTTGGCATATGATCGCATGGAATCTTTCCAAGCCATGTGATCATACGACAACCATTTGATTTTCCAAAGGATAGAAGGGATTAGTGGGTCTGATGTGCTATGTAGCACTGAGGTGCTTGTGTTTCATTGGTTGAGCTAGATGATGACAAGGATGTGTCAGTGGGCCTGAATCTTTCAAGAGGAAAAGGAAGATCTATGGTTGTCACTTGATCGCATGGAATCTTTCTAGGCCATGCAATCATGCAACCACCATTTGATTTAAATGCTTACTGGGTGGGTCCTCTGTCACTAGGTCACTAGATTGAAAGCTAAAGGTTCCTATAGTCACTAGATTGGGGAATGAAGAAAGTCTATTTGGTGAGGGCCTTAATCGCGTAATCTCTAGATTGAAGTGAAGGGTTTGATGGTGGTTAGTGTCCCTGTGGTCAGGTAATCTCATGATGATGATGATGCAGTTAGTGATTTTGTCTCATGACTGAGAATTTCTTCAGTTGCATGATCTCAAGAAAATGTGGTGGTTAAAAGGATAACTGTGAGATTACGAGACTGTAGTCACTTAGTCTCTAGATGTAACCATAGTTAGAAGGGATGTCTAGCGATCTAGTGACTAAGGAGAAAATGTAAACTAGGATTCCTATGCACTTAAGGTGAGAAACCTAGGATAAGTAAGAGGATCTAACGGTCGTGATATAAAGTGAGCCCAGATTTGAATGCTGGCTGTCGATATGTTGTCTGGCACCATAATATAGCTATTTCTTCCAAATTTGAATATTTTGAGGGTTTCTCAATGACTAAGGACTAAAATTGAATGCTTGGGCGGCTAGATTTGGTAGATATGATTTTTCCAACTATCACAGTGTGGTCCAGAGAGTTGGATGATTGATTACAGAGAGATTTGTACCATAAAGGAATGGGTAAGAGTTGCTTGAGGCATCTTGCAAGTTGATAATTGGATTGATAAACTTGATGAATTCATGATCTTCAGTACACAAGTCAGAAGAATTATCATAAATGGAGATCATTTTAGGATCTGTTTGCTCTAGGTTGCTTGGTTTTCTCCCTTGTAATTAATTTTGATTGAATCTGATTGGTGTGGTGGTTGAAACCTTTACCCTAGTCATCCATAGCTTGTTGCATCCTGATTTTGGGATTCCATGATGACTAGTGGTATATATTGTAGAAGCTGTTACCTTTTTTGGGTTGTTGTTGATGTTATGTTGAAAATCAATGTAAAAGACTGAACAAGGAGAGCCTGGATTTTGGGCTTGTTTCCTAGCATTTTTTTGTCTTGGTAATGTATAGATTCTGCAAATTTTAATGAGAATACACTTGAATTCCAATCTTAGATTTATGTTTGTCTTCTTGTTTTGATCTTGGGCTCATATATGTTAATGTCACAAAGTGAGTTAGCATATGGTGGACAAAGAACATTGTGGAATTATCTTTGAGTTCCTAACAAAGTTAGGATTAAAGTCTTTAAGGTAGTTTCAGTTTGTTCATGGTTGGATAGAAATTTGATGATCAGGTTTTGGAGTGAGAGGGATAATAGGCAAAGCACTTATTCTGAATTCAAGAGTGTTTGAGTTAGGATTCTCAGTTGATATATGTTATTGGGTGACTCTATGCCCTAGGTTAAGGCATTGATCCATTCTCCAGAAGTAGTTCATCATCATCAATCACACATTTAAATGATAAAATCTTTAAAACTAGTTTGTAAAGGGTATAGTTGTATAATATTTTGTGACTCCTTTGAAGAAGTGAGAAAAAGGTACACCTACCTGAGCATCTAGGCTCAAAGTGTAGGAGGATCCTTGTTGATCCTTGTTAATTGGCCCTTTTCCTTGCAGACTTTGGAGTGGTGATAGAGTTAGTGACATTAGTTTGTCAATCATAGTGTAAACCTACAAGTAGAAAGAAAAGTCACCAACAAGGAGTCTGTGGAATATAGCTAAAAATCATATTATGATATTTGAGTGGTTTTATCAGTTTGTGCAAATGAGTGCCATAGATCTATTATAGATAATTCCTTACAAAGGCTTAAAATAACAATTGAAAATTAGGTCATTAATGGTATAACTATATATAATTTTCAACATTGATTTTGTAACTACGATATATACCTTGGTAGCTATAATACTGATAGTTGAAAACATCTGCTATATTTATTTTATGGTTCACGAAGAAAATTTTTAAAAATATATGAAAAACTAGTTGATATGTGCACAAATTTTTTTAGAGGTCTATATGATAGAATTATATCTTAACAAGGATTGATTGGTTTCAGAAGAGCAGTGTACTTTCACAAGGAAAGGCATAGGGTAATGGCAGAGAGTTTTGTTTTCAATGGTTAGACATGCATTTTCCCATGAATCAGTCACCTCATACTTTCTGAATATCAGTGGCGCTGGCTATCCTCCCAAGAAAAAATGCACTACAAGACATTTTTTTTTCCAGATTTACGAAAACACAGTCATTTGTTTTCAAAATTTTTTGGTTGTTTTCGATTCAGAATATCGAGATCACATCCTCACTCAATATCAGTAAGTATTTAGCAGTAAGGATGACTGCTGCAGAAGTGGATAGATGTGCAGGTTGCTTCCAAGTTATTTGAAGTAGGGAAGGAGATCAAGTTAAGATATTGGGACAAAGAGAAGGGATGATTTTGACGGTGCACATGAGAGACTCATGATAAATCTCATGAATTTAGGCTATGTTGCAGTCAGTTCATGTTTCATCACGGAAGCTCTTCGATAAGGATGCAGATAGTTCTATTTATATTCCTCTGTTGTTGTGTTTTTTCACAACACAATGGCAAATCACCTGGGCGTAACATGTCAGTGTAGTAAGGTGGAATCATTGCAGGAAACACCAAAGGAACAATTACAGAGGATTTTTAACAAATCGAAGGAGAAGGAGCATGTGACTATGGTGTCAATCCTAGGGGGTGACTTTTGGTATGGTGGTCATGTCCATGATGGCATACTAGTGGTAGAGTTGTTGCAACCGATCATATAGATTTTCCTTTTCGAGCACCCTCTGCATGGTGGGGGACTAGCCTATAGAATCCTGGTGGATGAAATATACCTAGAGGTGGCAGAGGTAATGGACATCATCGATACCCAACTAACAAGCAATGGTTTGTTGGGTTTCTTTGCATTGGAAGTTGAAGCAAAAAAGATATTGTTGAAGAAGGCATGGTCTGCCTTCAAAGAAGGTGTTAAGCAATATGATGAGGTGAAGTTTAGAGCCTTTCTCCAAGAAAAAGATAAGCTCTTTTCAGAGGAGATAGGAGCAAGATTGGTTGAAATTGGTCATCGAATAATTTACTTATTCCACTAATCACTGTTGGTTGTAATCTGTAGGTTCTCCCTCATTTGTAATCTTTATTTTCAAGGAATACAAAAGGGTAATGCTCCCTAGGCAGAATGGGAACCAACAGAACTTACTAAAAAAATAAATAAGGATTAATTGGTAGAATTAAATTTTAGTAAACAAACATGTATTAAAGGAAAATTAAAAAAAAATTGAAATTAAACTAAAATGTATTGGTCAAAATTTAACTTATGCACCATAGTATTGTACAAAAAAAGGTTCATTTAACAAAGGACTTTAACAAATGCGTATATTATGTGATTTGGATTCTTAGCCAGTCAGCTTAACACTAATTATAGGGAGTCCCTTATTATGTACGACAATTTAAACCATGATATAAATGTAAACCTAGCCATTATATTAACCATTATCTTAACCCCAAACCCTAACCCCATCAGTAATACTAATTGTATATTTGTATTCTAATAGTATTTTTATTTTAATAGTACTTGTAATGTAACTATTTTAAATTTTGCGAACAAAGAAGGAACTCACACAAAACACACAAAAGAAAGAAAGAAATAAAAATTGCTCAAATTTTAACTTATGCTGCGTATTGTTCTACCCAACAAAGTGACTCATTCAATAAATGCATAGATGAGGTGGATATGGCTCTAAAAAGGGGTTTATCTATCATGTTAACAATAATTATAATAGCAAGCATGATAGGAACATCACATTACAACTTACCCTAACAATAATAATAACATCTACTCCACTCCTAATCGTAACTGTGACCAAAATGGTAACTGTAGCGATACTACTATCTATCTAACCCTAACCATCATCCTAACCATATTCAATATCTTAAACCATGAATACTAATAAAAATGGAAAACCCTTACTCTAATCCTAATAGTGTTCATAATACTATAAAATATCATAACCTAATTTTTAAATCCTAACAATAATCCTAATCAAAACTCTAAATCCTAACAATAATAGTAACCGCAATGTAGTCTTACCCTTACTCGAGTCATAATCCTTACCTTCAACTCAATCATATTCATAAAGATAATAGAAAATTAATGATCTAAACTCTTACACTTAGTGAAATCATAATTCTTACAATGATCCTAACACAAAATCCTAAATCAGAGGAATATAATATTAAACCTAAGCTTAATCCAAACTGGTAAATCCTAAAACCCAATGTAAGCCATTTTATTGTCTTGAAATTTAGTGCACAAGTTTTTGATTATTACCTTTCCCAATTCATCCAAAATCCTAAAAGCTAAGCCCTCATCATAAATGTTGAACTGTAATCTAAATCTCAACCCTAAATGGTAAGAGCTAATCCTAAATGATAACCCTAATACTGTAAGGAAACTCAGGTGCGGAAACAACTTCCTATGCTAATCTCTATAGGAGAGTATTGTGAAAATTCTTATAAATCCTTACAATTTCAAATTCGTTAACTACTTTAACAAAGATATTGCAACCACATACCATACATACAAAAAAATAGAGAATGACACAATGATATACCCTGGGGAAAACCTTTCGGTAAAAAACCCCAGCACTCCAAAACCTGCACAATGTATTATCTTCAACACAAAGATTACAATAGACTTGCAATGCAAGTTCTTTCAGGAAATGAGAGACAAAGTCAACAAGACTTAAACTTCTGTTATATCTCTCCCATAGGAGCAGCATCATATATATAGACTCCTCTGGACCCAAAAATAGGCACAACCACCAAGACCCATGCACAAAGCCACATGTACACAGTTGTTACATGCAATCCCAAGAATAGATGTCCATCCCTAGAATAGACTATGACAGCTTGTCATAGAATCCACCAAAAATAACGGTCACAAGAGAAGTGTAAGAGAATCTATCATACCAACCTATTTTTGGCATAAGATGCTCTTACACCTGTCATAGCACATTCCTTAAATAGTTCTTACGTGTCATAGGAATCCATCATGACCATTTCAGTCATGATCTCCTTACGCACAAGATGCCAACACATCAAGTGGAGTGACACATCAACATGCCAACTAGAGATGTACACTCACACTTAATTACATTATTTGCAAAAAATACATTTACAAAACAAATAATAAGAATAGGAATTATCCAAGGTTGAGACACCTTATTCCTAACATTCTCCCACTTGTCGAACACCTTGTAAGAGCAACAGGAGCATAATAGGAACTTTAACCGCTATAGGCCAAAAGGCCCATAGACTCCGAACACCATCTGAACTTCTCAGTGCCCACTGGTTTTGTTAATGCATCTACAACATTCTTCATAGTATCTACCTTCTCCAAATTTACCTTTCCATCTTCCACCATATCTCTCACAAAGTGAAACTGCACATCAATGTGCTTCGTTTTGGCATGGAAAGTTGGATTCTTTGTAAGGCAAATAGCACTCTGACTGTCACACCAAATAGTAATATGTTCTGCATCGACACCAACATCAAAACACAATCTTCTAAGCCAAATGGCTTCTTTAAAAGCATGAGTAGTAGCCATGTACTCAGCTTCTGTAGTGGATAAAGCAACCACAAGTTGTCGCTTACTCATTCAATTGATGGCACCACCAAACATAGTGAACACATAAGCACTGGTGGATCTCCTGCTGTCAATATCACCTGCCCAATCTGAATCCACAAACCCATGAATAAAAATTGAATACAAAGTTCCAGAAGAGTTACCATGATAACATATGGAGTAATTTGATGTACCCCTCAAATATCTGAATACTCGCTTAACTACATCCCAATGTACCCATCTAGGATTAGCCATAAACCGACTCAGGACTCCCATTGCTTGGGCAATGTCTGGTCTACTACAGACCATAGCATACATAAGACTGCCAACTGCACTAGCATAAGGTACTCTACTCATGTCCTCCACTTCACTAGGAGATTTTGGACAATCATCTACAGATAACTTTGTTCCCACAAAAATAGGAACACATAGTGGTCTACAATTTTCCATGCTGAACCTGTCCAACATAGACTTCACATACTTACTCTGAATCAACCAAAGTTTTTTGTTAGACCTGTCTCTACTAATTTCCATACCCAAGATGTACCTAGCTACCCCAAGATCTTTCATCTCAAACTGTGCTGACAACTGAGATTTAAAATTTGAAATCACACCCTTACCCTTCCCAAACAACAACATATCATCAACATATAATGCAACAATAAGAAGGTGATCATTTTCAACTCTGAAATAAACAAAATGATCTAATTTTGATCTTACAAATCCAATTGACAACACAAAGGCATCAAACTTAAGGTACCACATCCTAGGAGATTGCTTCAAACCATATAGAGATTTCTTTAATCTGCAAACTAAGGATTCTTTACCTTTAACAATGTAGTGCTCAAGCTGTGACATATAAATCTCTTCCTCCAAATCACCATGAAGGAAAGCTATCTTCACATCCATCTGTTCTATCTCTAAATCATATGATGCAACAAGAGATAACAAAAATCTAATGGATGTCAACTTTGCAACAGGAGAGAATATTTCACCATAATCTATTCCCTCTACCTGTGAATACCCCTTTGCAACCAATCTAGCTTTATACCTTTCAACACTGCCATCTGTACATAATTTCTTCTTGAACACCCATTTATAGCCAATAGATTTTCTCCCTTTAGGCAAAGGTACAAGGTCCCAAGTTTTGCTTTTCTCCAATGAAGCTATCTCATCATCCATAGCCTCAATCTAGGAACCTGCATCTTCCATGCCCAAAGCCTCTTTCACAAATCTAGGCTCATCGGTGTTAGTAATCAAAGCAAAGGAACAACTGGAATCTAACATAGAATAACCAAACCTTTCTAGTTGCTTTCTTTCTCTCGTGGATCTCCTCAAGGGCTGAGGTTGAGGTCTTTCTTCCTCTTCTTCTAAACTATTAGAGCTACTAGAGCTCTCCTCATCATTAGACCCAACATGGTCTCTCTGTTCAGTCTTCTCAGGGGTAGGAGGCAAGTGAACAACATCTTTTTCCTTTTATTTTTCATCTGGTTGTAGCACAATAGGAGAAGATGTTAGCTCTTTGAAAATAACATTTCTACTATACAATACCTTACTAGTCACAGGATCCCAAAGCTTGTATCCTTTCACACCAGCACTGTATCCGATGAAAATACATTTAACAGCTTTGTTTTCCAACTTAGATCTTTTCTCCTTTGGAACATGTGCATAAGCTTCACAACCAAAAACATGAAGATGTCTAATTGAAGGCTTCTTACCAGACCACACCTCCATGGGTGTCTTACCAACAAGGGTTGATGTAGGAGATCTGTTAACCAGATAGCAAGTAGTGGCCATAGCTTCGGCCCAAAACCTTTGTTCTAAACTAGCTCCACTAAGCATACTCCTAGCCTTCTCCATCAGTGTCCTGTTCATTCTCTCTGCAAATCTATTTTACTGTGGGGTATAAGGAGTTGTCTTATGCCTCTCGATACCTTGTTCTTTACAGAACTATTCAAACTTTGCTGATCAAAACTCACCACCATTGTCAGTTCTCACACACTTAATCTTCTTACTAGTCTGATTCTCTACAAGAGCTTTAAATTCCTTGAACCGAATAAAGACTTGTGTCTTACTTTTAAGGAAATAAATCCATGTCCTTCTACTGTAATCATCTATGAAAGATACAAAAAATACAGACTTGGAGATTGAAAGAACTTTTACAGGACCAAATACATCAGAATGAATAAGATCCAAAACATCAGAAGATTTGTGAGAACTATAGTAAAACTAAACACAATTTTGTTTAACATAGACACAGTGTTCATAGAAGTCAAACTTGAGATTGCAATCATTTAACCCCTCAATGAGATTTTTATTTTTTAGGGTTCTGAGACCCTTTTCACCAATGTGGCCAAATCTCATATGCCACAACAATGTCTTTTCTGCAGGAAGCTTAGCAAAACAAAGTGTTTGCACTACCATCGGAACCAATAGCCACAAACTTCTTCACTACTTGTTCAGATGGTGAGGATGAAGAACTATTACATAGAGGAATACATGCATCTAGCTAAAATAAGGTACCTCTCCTAGTACCCCTTGCAAGCACTATCGATCCTCTCATCATCTTGCATCCTTCTTTTGAAAAAACAACTTGCACACCTACATCATTTAGCATACTTACAGATAATAGGTTTCGTGCCAAACCCAGAATGTGCATAAATCCATTGATTCCCTTTACTCATCCATCAGGAAATTTGTTAGTGACCCTTCCGCGTCCAACTATCTTTAGGTGAGAATCATCACCCAAGTACACCTTTCCACCATCGAACTCTTCATATTTTGAGAACTAGTTTTGATGAGAGGTCATGTGAAAAGATGCACTCAAGTCAACCAACCACACATCATTAGATGCATGGGCTGCCAAAGCTATGATGAATGCATCGCTATCTTCTTGAGATCTTTCTGAAGCTGAATCTGAACCTTTCTTCTTCTTCTTCGGCTCTTTGCAGTCTTTACAGAAGTGCCCAGATTTATCATAGTTCCAACATTTTGCCTTGGACTTATTGGAAGTCTTTGACTTCCCACGGGATTTGGATCTACCCTTATTGTCAGACTTATTGTCATTTTTCTTCCCTCTTTCAGTGGATCTCCCACGAATAGCAAGGGCTTCTTTTTCTGGAATGGAAGCCTTTCTCCGCATCTCCTCTGATAACAGCGAAGACACCACATCATCCATTTTGAAGGTGACTAAAGTGCTTCTGTGAGCCATCACAAGATGGTCCCATGAATCCGGTAAAGAACACAAAAGTTTGTAGCAACGATCCTCCTCCTCTAACTTGACACCCGCTGATGTCAATTGTGCAGCCAACAGATTTAATGCATTTAAATGATTTGTTAAGGATCCACCTTCCTCCATTCATAGAGAGTACAAATTCTTCCTCAGGAATAACTTGTTCACCAAAGATTTGGCCTAATACATAGCCGCCAGTCTTTCCCACAAACTATTTGCGGTTTTCTCATCTAGAACATTCAGAAGGACTGCATCGGTTAAACAGAGTCTTATGAGACCCTTAGCTTTATGGTCTTTGATATCCCAATCTCCTTGAGCTATTGTTGCTGGTCTTGTAGCACTTGAATTCACTTCCCATAGGTGATGATCTTCCAACATGTCTTCCATCTTGAGTTTCCACCACTCGAAATTAGTGCCATTAAATTTCTCCACCTCCATTCTTCCATATGATGAACTTGCCATCTCAATCTGCAAATAAGATTCAGAATGCTCTGCAAAAAACTCCCACTCAAACTTGAGATTAGCTAAAAAAACCCTACCCAACAACTAGGATCAAAATTTGATCAAGTTCTGATACCACTTGTAAGGAAACTCAGGTGCGGAAACAACTTCCTACGCTAATCTCTATAGGAGAGTATTGTGCAAATTCTTATAAATCCTTACAATTTTAGATTCGTTAACTACTTTAACAAAGATATTGCAACCACATACCATACATACAGAAAAATAGAGAATGACACAATGATATACCCTGGGGAAAACCTTTCGGTAAAAAACCCCAGCACTCCAAAACTTGCACAATGTATTATCTTCAACACAAAGATTACAATACACTTGCAATGCAAGTTCTTTCAGGAAATGAGAGACAAAGCCAACAAGACTTAAACTTCTGTTATATCTCTCCCATAGTAGCAGCATCATATATATAGACTCCTCTGGACCCAAAAATAGGCACAACCACCAAGACCCATGCACAAAGCCACATGTACATAGTTGTTACATGCAATCCCAAGAATAGGCGTCCATCCCTAGAATAGACTATGACAGCTTGTCATAGAATCTGCCAAAAATAATGGTCACAAGAGAAGTGTAAGAGAATCTGTCATACCAACCTATTTTTGGCATAGTCTCTTACACACACCAACCACTTCTTCTTGGGTGCCCAAATAGGCCCAAGTCATAAGATGATCTTACACCTGTCATAGCACATTCCTTAAATAGTTCTTATGCGTCATAGGAATCCGTCATGACCATTTCAATCATGATCTCCTTACGCACAAGATGCTGACAAATAAAGTGGAGTGACACATCAACATGCCAACTAGACATGTACACTCACACTTAATTACATTATTTGCAAAAAATACATTTACAAAACAAATAATAAGAATAGGAATTATCCAAGGTTGAGACACCTTATTCCTAACATTAATGGTAAGAGCTAATCCTAAATGATAACCCTAATACTAATCATGATGTAAAATCATACAATGATCCTAAATCAGAGGAATATAATATTAAACCTAAGCTTAATCCAAACTGGTAAATCCTAAAACCCAATGTAAGCCATTTTATTGTCTTGAAATTTAGTGCACAAGTTTTTGATTATTACCTTTCCCAATTCATCCAAAATCCTAAAAGCTAAGCCCTCATCATAAATGTTGAACTGTAATCTGAATCTCAACTCTAAATGGCAAGAGCTAATCCTAAATGATAACCCTAATACTGTAAGGAAACTCAGGTGCGGAAACAGCTTCCTACGCTAATCTCTATTTGAAATATTTCACTCTTTTAGTATCATAAATGTTGAACTGTAATTTGAATCTCAACCCTAAATGGTAAGAGCTAATCCTAAATGATAACCCTAATACTAATCATGATGTAAAGTCATACACTAACCTTCAACTATATTAATCCTAAATTAATACTCAATCATATTCATAAAGATAATAGCAAATTACTGATCTAAACTCTTACACTTAGTGAAATCATAATCCTTACAATGATCCTAACACAAAATCCTAAATCAGAGGAATATAATATTAAACCTAAGCTTAATCCAAACTGGTAAATCCTAAAACCCAATGTAAGCCATTTTATTGTCTTGAAATTTAGTGCACAAGTTTTTGATTATTACCTTTCCCAATTCATCCAAAATCCTAAAAGCTAAGCCCTCATCATAAATGTTGAACTGTAATCTGAATCTCAACCCTAAATGGTAAGAGCTAATCCTAAATGATAACCCTAATACTAATCATGATGTAAAGTCATACACTAACCTTCAACTATATTAAATCTAAATCCTAAATCAAATTGAACCCTAAACCTAGAGAAAACCATATTGAACCTATTGGCTCCTGAAAATGTTAGGAGTTTATGCTCTGAGACACACAAATAGTACAAGGTCAATATCCTAATGCATAAGCAGAATTCAGGAACCAACTTTAGGAATTCAATATCCTAATTGGTCCTAATTGGTCTAATTGGGTCTAATACCATCCTAATTGGTCTAGAATTAAGTCTAATTAGGTCCTAATTGGTATAATTAAGTCTAATTAGGTCCTAATTGGTCCTATATTGTCTAATTAGGTCATAACTGGGTCTAATTAGGTCCTAATTAGTTGTAAATGAGTCTAATTGACTCTAATTGCTCCTAATTGCTCCTATTTGGTCTAATTGGGTCTAATACCATCCTAATTGGTCTAGAATTAAGTGTAATTAGGTCCTAATTGGTATAATTGACTCTAATTAGGTCATAATTAGTAGTAAATGTGTCTAACTATGTCTAATTGGTCCTAATTGGTCTTATTGGGTCTAATACCATCCTAATTCATCTAGAATTAAGCCTAATTAGGTCCTAATTGGTATAATTGACTTTAATTAGGTTGTAATAGGTCCTATATTGTCTAATTAGGTCATAAATGGGTCTAATTAGGTCCTAATTAGGTGTAAATGAGTCTAATTGACTCTAATTGGTCCTAATTGGACTAAATGGGTCTAATACCTTCCTAATTGGTCTACAATTAAGTCTAATTAGGTCGTGATTGGTATAATTGTGTCTAATTACGTCCTAATAGGTCCTATATTATCTATTTAGGTCCTAATTAGTTGTAAATGTGTCTACCTAAGTCTAATTGGTCCTAATTGGATCTAATACCATCCTAATTGGTCTATAATTAAGTCTAATTAGGTCCTAATTGGTCCTATATTGTCTAATTAGGTCATAATTGGGTCTAATTAGGTCCTAATTAGTTGTAAATGAGTCTAATTGACTCTAATTGGTCCTAATTGGTTCTATTTGGTCTAATTGGGTCTAATACCATCCTAATTGGTCTAGAATTAAGTCTAATTAGGTCCTAATTGGTATAATTGAGTCTAATTAGGTCATAATTAGTAGTAAATGTGTCTAACTAAGTCTAATTGAGTCTAATTAGGTCATAATTAGTAGTAAATGTGTCTAACTGAGTCTAATTGGTCCTAATTGGTCTAGAATTAAGCCTAATTAGGTCCTAATTGGTATAATTGACTCTAATTAGGTCATAATTAGTAGTAAATGTGTCTAACTAAGTCTAATTGGTCTAATTGGGTCTAATACCATCCTAATTGGTCTAGAATTAAGCCTAATTAGGTCCTAATTGGTATAATTAACTCTAATTAAATCGTAATAGGTCCTATATTGTCTAATTAGGTCATAAATGGGTCTAATTAGGTCCTAATTAGTTGTAAATGAGTTTAATTGACAAGCTAATTGGTGCTAATTGGTCCTAATTGGACTAATTGGGTCTAATACCTTCCTAATTGATCTACAATTAAGTCTAATTACGTTGTAATTGGTATAATTATGTCTAATTAGGTCCTAATTAGTTATAAATGTGTATAACTGAGTCTAATTGGTCGTAATTGGTCTAATTGGGTCTAATGCCATCCTAATTGGTCTAGAATTAAGTCTAATTAGGTCCTAAGGGGTACAATTAATTCTAATTAGGTCTTAATAGGTGTAATGTCCCCACCAAGGAACCCATAAGTAATCAAGTCTAATTAGGTCCTAATTGGTCCTATATTGTCTAATTAGGTCATAACTGGGTCTAATTAGGTCCTAATTAGTTGTAAATGAGTCTAATTGACTCTAAATGGTCCTAATTGGACTAATTGGGTGTAATTCCTTCCTAATTAGTCTACAATTAAGTGTAATGAGGTCGTAATTGGTATAATTGTGTCTAATTAGGTCCTAATAGGTCCTATATTGTCTATTTAGGTCCTAATTAGTTGTAAATGTGTCTAATTGAGTCTAATTGGCCCTAATTGGTCCTAATTGGTCTAATTGGGTCTAATACCATCCTAATAGGTCTAGAATTAAGTCTATGGTTACGTTTGAAAAAGGGAGCTATGATAGGAACATCACATTACAACTTACCCTAACAATAATACTAACATTTACTCCACACCTAATCATAACTCTGACCAAAAAGGTAACTGTAGCGATACTTCTCTCTACCTAAACCTAACCATCATCCTAACCATATTCAATATCTTAAACCATTATTACTAATCAAAATGGAAAACCCTTACTCCCATCCTAATAGTGTTCATAATCCTATAAAATATCATAACCTAATTATTAAATCCTAACAATAATCCTAATGAAAACTCTAAATCCTAACTCTAATCATAATCCTTACCTTCAACTCAATCCTATTCGTAAAGATAATAGTAAATTAATGATCTAAACTCTTACACTTAGTGAAATCATAATCCTTACAATGATCCTAATCCTAATCCTAACACAAAATCCTAAATCGGAGGAATATAATATTAAATCTAAGCTTAATCCAAACAACAAATCCTAAAACCCAATGTAAGCCATTTTATTGTCTTGAAATTTAGTGCACAAGTTTTTGATAATTACCTTTTCCAATGCATCCAAAATACTAAAAGCTAACCCCTCATCATAAATGTTCAACCGTAATCCGAATCCCAATCGTAAATGGTAAGAGATAATCCTAAATCATAACCCTAATACTAATCATGATGTAAAGTCATACCCTAACCTTCAACTAAATTATATCCAAATCCTAAATCAAATTGAACCCTAAACCTAGAGAAAACCATATTGAACCAATTGGTTCCTAAAAATGTTAGGAGTTTACGCTCTGAGACACACGAATAGTATGGGGTCAATATCATAATGCATAACCAGAATTGAGGAACCAACTTTAGGAATTCAATATCCTAATTGTGTCCTAATTAGATCTTAGTGGGTGTAATTGGGTCATAATTGGTCCTAATAGGTCGTAATTGGTTTAGAATTAAGTCTAATTAGGTCCTTATTGGTCTAATTAAGTCTAATTGGTCCTAATTGGTCTAATTTGGTCCTATTATGTACTAATTGGTCTAATTCAGTCCTATTATGTACTAATTGGTCTAATTAGGTCCCAATTGGGTCTAATTAGGGCCTAGTTAGTTGTAAATGATTCTAATTGAGTCTAATTGGTCATAATTGGTCCTAATTGGTCTAATTGGGTCTAATACCTTCCTAATTGGTCTAAAATTAATTCTAATTAGGTCCTAATTGGTATAATTAAGTCTAATTAGGTCCTAAGTGAGTCCAATAGGGTCTAATTAGGTCATAATTATTTGTAATTGACTCTAATTGGTCGTAATAGGTCCTAATTGGTCTAATTGGGTCTAATACCATCCTAATTGGTCTAGAATTAAGTCTAATCAGGTCCTAATTGGTATAATTGAGTCTAAGTATGTCCTAATTGGTATAATTGGTCTAATTAAGTCTACTTAATTCCTAATTGGTCTAATTGAGTCTAACTAGCCTAATTAGGTCTAATTACATCCTAATTCTAGTTTAATTTGAGTTTATGTTTACATCTGAAATAGGGAGCTACGATTACAGTTCAATTAACATATTTGGGGAAAATGAAGACACACTCTCTGATTATAAAGGAGTGTCACCTCATTTCATTTGTAGGAAACCCTTTTCAATAGAAAGCAACCAACCAAATATGAAGCTCATATTTTTTTTTTCATATTTAATATTTTTTTTATATATAGTTTTATATTTACAAATAAACTATAACCCTAACTATAGCTATAATTGAACTATAATTCTAACCCTAAGTATAATCATACATTATCCATATTCAAACCCTTACCATAATCAATACCTAGGTATACTTAACTTCAACACTAACCCTACAAAATTCATAGCCCTAACCATAATACCCTAAGCCTAACAAAACCATATCCCTAACCATAATACCCCAACCCTAAAAAATACTAACCCTAGACATAATACCCTAACCTACACTTAACCATACCATAGATCCTAAATGTCAATCCCTAATCCTAAATGGTCAAGCCACATCATATTTATGCTAAACCCTATACCTCAATGCAAACCCCTAAATGCTAAATTATAATTGTAACACGAACCCTAAATATAACCATAACTCTAACCATGTCATGCATATAAACCTTTATCTTAACTAGGTAACCCTAACACTAACCCATATGTAAACCATAACCCTAATGATAATTGTAATCATAAACCCTAAATCATAACCCTTTGAAACCAAAATCCTAACCAAAAGAATAAGCACTATCTAAACCATCATTGTTGCCACTTCAATTTTCAAAACATAAAATTATGCTTTTCCTCACAAAATTGAAGTTGTATATGTGATCCCGAAGTTAAGAAAATTCTACTGCAAAAAACCTAGAAAAATCCTGCAAAGTTACCAAGTGTTCACTACAATCTAGCAAGCCCTAATTGAATAGAACCAGTCCTGAGAAGAACCCTAAGTGCTTTTATTTGAAATGGAACCTTAGGTTTTCCTTTAAGGTTTCTATTCAATCGTTACTTTTTGCAAATCACTAAAGTCTTTAAAAGCATGTGCCAAATCATATCACCATGTGGGGTCATGTTAGTAACACTTCTTCGGTCACCTAAACCCGACCCTTTTTTAATTTTTCCTAAGTCAAAGCCCGACGATTTTCCTAAATAATCTGAAGTCCTAACCGCCTTATCTCTTAATATTTCAGCACTGTAGTCCGCTTGGAATCTAGAAACTAAATCTAACGGTGGTCGCTTGTTTTCATAGAATCTTTTGAAGCCATGCCATCATGCAACAACTGTCGATCTTATTTATTCATTGGCATTTATAGCAGGTGGGACCGCTGCTAGATGTATCCCACATGGACTTCTCTGATTGGTTATATTTTGTTGACTTGGAAACCATTGACGAGACTAACACTCAAGTAGGAAAACTTTATGTTCACCTACTAGATATTGCAACGTGGCAACTCCTTGTTAGTTAAGAAGAATGGGCCCAGCCTCATGAGAATCTACATGCCTGACAACCTACAGAAGATCCAATGGTGGTTGCATGTTTTCATATAATCTTTTGATTCCATGTGATCATGCGACAACCGTAGATTTAACTTTATTCGTAGGCATAAGAGAAAGGTGGATCCACTACCAGGTGTATACACATTGCCACTATGGATTGGTCCAAGGTGTGTGATGATGTGGAAGATGTTAGTTATACTGGTGCTCAGTAACAAAAAGTTACATGTCCTCTATGCTAGGTAATGCAAACGTGGACTTTCCTAAATGGTCACGGCTAATTGGGGCCAGAATATTTAAATAATAAATGGCAAGTGGAGAATCAAATGGTGGTCGCATGTTCGCATAAAATCTTTTGAGTCCATGCGATCATGTGACAACCGTAGATTTAACTTTATTCCCAGGCATAAGAGAAAGGTGGGTCCGCTACCAGGTGTATACACGTTGCCGATGCAGATTGGTCAAAGGTGTGTGATGATGTGGAAGATGTCAATTATACTAGTGCTTAGTAAGGAAAAGTTACATGTCCTCTCTGCCAGGTAATGCAAACGTGGACTTTCCTAAATGGTCGAGGCAAAGTGGGGACAGAATATTTAAAGAATAAATGGCAAGTGGAGAATCTAACGGTGGTCGCATGTTCACATAGAATCTTTTGAGTCTGTGTGATCATCCGACAATCATAGATTTAACTTTATTCCCAGGCATAAGAGAAAGGTGGGTTTGCTGCTAGGTATATACATGCTACCATTGTGGATTGGTCCAAGGTGTGTGATGATGTGGAAGATGTCAGTTATACTAGTGCTTAGTAAGGAAAAGTTACATTTCCTCTCTGCTAGGTAATGCAAATGTGGACTTTCCTAAATGGTCAAGGCAAAGTGGGGCCAAAATATTTAAATAATAAATGGCAAGTGGAAAATCTAATGGTGGTCGTATGTTCGCATAGAATCTTTTGAGTCCATGCGATCATGCGACAACCATAGATTTAACTTTATTCCTAGGCATTAGAGAAAGGTGGGTCCACTGCCAGGTGTATACACATTGCCACTACAGATTGGTCCAAGGTGTGTGATGATGTGGAAGATGTCAGTAATACTGGCGCTTAGTAAGGAAAAGTTACATGTCCTCTCTACCAGGTAATGGAAATGTGGACTTTCCTAAATGGTCGAGGCAAAGTGGGGCCATAATATTTAAAGAATAAATGGCAAGTGGAAAATCTAATGGTGGTCGCATGTTCATATATAATCTTTTGAACCTATGCGATCATGCGACAACCGTAGATTTAGTATCAAGGGCATGATGGCCCACTTCATGTCCAGTCATAAAAGTGAAATCAGAATGACCATCGAATGCACCATCTGACGAAGGTGAAGAGTCAAAGGTACAAAGTGGGGCCTAGGTGACGTGTTTAAAGATTATCATCGATGCAGATTGATCCAATGGTTGTCGCATGTTTACATAGGTTTCTTTCAGGCCTTGTGATCATGCGAAAACTGTTATATGTTTTTTAAAAGAAGATGAACGGCCCAAATTCAAACTTAATATAGAAAGGTGTGAAATTAAATTTTTCCCGTTGGATGATGACAGGTCGATTTCTCAAAGAATTAATTGTGAAATCATGCGGAGTAAATTGCTGGAATGATTACTTTTGATTGATAATATTTCAAAGATCTATGCCTTCTTCAAAAATCACAAGAAGATAAAAGTTTGCGGAGAGCTGGGCGAGAACTTTGTAGAGACTGATTGTCAATTCTGATAAATTTGAGGACAAGGTTGGTGAATTTTTGCATTTTCTGTTCCTGTTAGAAAGAAAATCATTACAATTTTGCAGTATTTCTTTTGCATCAATTGTATAGAATCAAAACCCTAAAAATGCCGCCTAGAAAGGAATTGTCTGGTGAGATCGATTATAGTAAGAGGGGTTTGCATGAGGATTTGTTACAATTATTTCCCAGTTCAACAACTAACCTAGTAAAGGTGAAACAACTAACGCCAAAAGAACCTAGGGAAAAGTTTGAGGATGGTTTATATGATACAAGAAACTACATTAGGGATGCTAAGATTGGTACACTTAATGCGAGTGGCATCTCTGATCTCACTGATCTGACACTATTCACAGTAGGGTTCAGCCAAAGAAATGCCCCTATTCTTACTAGTAATGTATGGCAGTTCGACCTAGGGAAGCTTATGGCGCCTGGTGTTTTCTTAGATGTAGACCTAATGGTTCAAGTTGCAAAGAATTATGACCCTATTACTAGGGAGATTAGGGATTCCAGAAGACAATTGTTGAAGAAGATTTCAACTGATGAAACTAGGACAATTTTTAGGTTAAGTGAACCCTCAAATGACCTAGAACAGATTAATTTTGAAGAATTGAGAGAAGTGTACAATGCACAAAGGAATTATATCAGAAATGTTCCTTTAAAGGAATTGTGTACTAAAGTTGGAAAGACGGTTGTCATAGGACCAAGCACACATGAGCCTTTCAAAATAGATTATTTTGATGTGAGAGCAAGAGGTGCATATTGGGCATTATGTCAAGTTTTTGGGGAAGATGTTGAGGAGAGAATGCCAGTACATTTGATGTGCATGATGGTCTAGATTTTGCATTCATACCTGTCAGTTACTTTTGATTACACCCCTTTCATTGCTGAATTGATTCATAATGGATTAATTAGAATCCAAAAGAGAATAGTTGACAAGCCTTTTTGCTGGTATTCTTTTATGATGTACATGTTCTTGTTTAAAAAAGCTAGCTATTTTGAGGAGGAAATGGATTTGGTAAAATAGAGGGATGCTGAGGACATGCCAGTACATTTGTGGAACCTCAGCATGACATGGAATAGGAAGGATAGCAGTTTGATACAATTTGATAAATGTTTTGCTACTAGATTGAGGAAATTATTTGTTCCTGAGAGCCCTAGAATCCCAACTACCTTAGCCAAATTGATTAGGCCACAACACTTTTCCAAAGACCTCAACATAGTTCATAATTGGGGTGATGTTATTTTCTATCCTTATTCTATTGTTATTAGGTTATATGGTTTTAAAGGGGCCCCTTTTATATTACCATATCAAGTTCCTCTTAAGATTGGTATAGCTGAATTCTTCAGACAGCTAAGAGATATTGAGAATAATGTTGTCGTAGGGAAACAAAGGGGATGTCTGTTCCCAAACATTACAGTTGCCCACCAATTTATAATTACAAATCGTGGATGGGTTCATATGAACAAATTCCTAGAACCATATCATATGGCTACCACAGTTGTCAGGACAACAGACCCAGAGGGGTTTTATAATGAGATGTTCAAGAAGAAAGTCAGGTGTTCACCCATAAACCATATTTTCAATTTTCCAGAAGACATTATCAGGAATGTCCCAAGATTGTAGGATCAAGAAGTAAGGAAAGAAAAGTGGTTGGTGTATAAGAAGATATTAGATTTTGTCAGACAATTTGACCCAAGGTATGACCCCCTAAATAGTATAAATCCAATGGGTAAGAAAATATATACTCTTATGCATAATTTTGAAGAGATCTATCAGACCTTAAATGAGAAAAAGGAGAAGGTCATAAGTGAAAATCTAGGAAAAGCTCAAACACTATTGAGACAGACAACATTCACAAAGATGTTGCCTCTAGGAAAGTATGTGGTACAAAAGAAGACTAGTTATAATGTGGTAATCCCATAGTCTGACAGAAAGAAAGAAATAAAGAAATAGGAGGATATCCCTTCCACATAACAGCAGGTGAAGAAACACAAGGAGGTTGTGGATGTTGTAGACACACCTCAAGATAAATCAATTAAGAATGTTCCTGATTTCTCACCTCCTACAAAGAAACAAAAATTAGAAGAGAGGCCCCAGGATGCAGAAGAGGAATACTCTCCTTCCCAATCACCTCTAGTTATCACAGATGATTAGGAGAGTACAGAGCAGGCACAACAAATGGGTTCTCAAGGTCAAATTTTTATGACCTATGAAGAAATTAATGGAGTGCCAAAGAAACCAAGAGAGCCTGAGCTAGGCTTAACACCAGAATAGATGGTAGGTACAGAGCTAGACCCTATAATCAAATAAGCTTGTGATGAATTCCTGGTTGATGATGACTTTGTTAAAACTAGGGCTTTTATGCAATTTCTTTGGAAATTGAATATGAATAAATTTGAGGAAACATGAGAAAAAGGACATAAGGAAAATCTAGATAAAGATCTTAAGATCATTGAAGCTGAGGTCAGAAAAGAGATGACATAAAATTTTGAGAAAACTACTCCGGAATAGGGGAGAGAACTAGTAAAAAATGTAGGAGTACTTATCCTCCCAAAATGGGATATAGAAGATGCAGTAGTCCTTGATGTAATGAGGAAACAAACTACTCCTATGCACAAGACCAAAGAAGAGGTAGAACAGGCCATAAAAGGAGTTGCTTTCAGTAATGACCATTAGGCCTTGGTCATGTGGTCTTTGAAAAGGGAAGAAAAGAATAAAGGAAAGAAAATTACTAGAAGTGATCTCACTGGTGGCCGCATAGTAAAAAAGGTTGTTGACACTTCCATGATTGAAGCATCAAGAATGGTGGTAGCCATAGCCCAACTTGCAGAGAAAGTAGCAGAGAAGGAGGCCAAGGAAAAGGAAGAGCTTATAGAATCGTTTGAGATAATGTTGAAAGGCTATGGGAAATTGAAAGAGGAGATGTTTGAAAAGGACAAATTGATTGCAGATTTGAAGAAAAGGTTGGGAGAAGAGGGTCCATTTCAAGTTTCAGGACAATTTCAAATTTCCTCTTCCCTTACTAGGCCTTCTTCTTCAAGTCCTATAGTTGAATATCCCATATCCCCTCTCCTTCCTTCTATAATTAATGAAGAGATAGAACAGAGAGAAAAGTAGAGGTATGAGAAAAGAATAAGAGGTATTATTCTACATTTTGCTGCTAATATAAAACCAAAGGAGGTTTATAAGAATGCTAAGCAAGTGGCTAGCATTTTGGTTTCTTTTAAGGAAGAAGTAGCCACTGTAGGAAAAATTATGGATAATTGGATTCCTAGGGAGAATATGTTAAAGTCATTATTTGATTCAATTAAAGATCAGGGCATTGTAAATGTTCAACTAACAGACACCTATAAAATTGTTAAGAACCTTTTTCATTTTGAAGCAACCAGGGAGGGGTTGAAGAGGAAAGCAGAACTCCTAAGAGTTAGATATTTCCAAAATGATTTCCAACTAATCCTTGGCCTTGTCAGAGTAGATGGGATTATAAGGGATAGGGAACAATGGTTAGAATAGATTAATAATGGAGTGTTATCTAAAATCGGTGTTGTTTTAGGAACAGAGGATAATGCCCCTTTTGTACAAATAATTGAGGTACTACAAGACATCAGGATACACTTCACAAAGGTAATTGATGAAGTTAACCAAGTGGTTTTTGGTTGGGATAAAATCCTACCGAAGAGGGATGAGATTCTGGCTTTTGAATGGCCAAGTGAAGACACTTTTACAGCTTGGGAAGCAACATATCTTGTGGAGAGTGAGAAAGAAGGAGAAACATCTAAAGAAGAAGCAATAGGTGGTGGGGCCCCAAGCTCCTAAAAAATTGTTGTAAATAGTAATACAAGCATCAAACAATTGAAAGATGCAAGGATGATACACCTGGAAGATGCTGAACTGACCTTAGGACTTGTTGCAAAATTTTGGCCCTCACCTTTGCAATTTTTTTGTAAAATTTTAACAAGAAGGTGTTATATTTTCCTTTTTTGTCTCATATGACAAACTCTTTTGTCTCTTGTAGAAAAGATCTAAAGCTTTTATGCAATCCTTGTACCTATAAAAGGATTACCAAGATCATTATAGGAGGACTGAGACTTGAGCATATCTTCTGACAAGTTTTGAGTCTAGGATATGGTTGACTGTATTAGGCATATTTTTGTAGGAAAACAATATTACTGGTTCGAATTAAATCCAGATAGTTTGCATTTTAAAGCATTGTGTATACATGATATTGATATAGCATTTGAATAAAATCCAAAGTTCAAATCTTTGAAATTATTGAAATTATGAATTATTGAAATTCGTTGCATAGATTTTCTATGTGTGTATGTTTGTGTTCTTCAGCTTTGATTCAGGATCAGATTAAATAAGCTTTAGACATAGCATAAATTCTTTAAAGTTTTACATAAGGATATGAGTAAATAGTATGAACATAGGTTTCCTTTGATAAAATCCACCATAGACTGATAGCATTTTCAAAGGACAAGGATATTAAAAGTTTAATATATTTGTTTATGTATAACAAACTTGCAGTGAAGGTGTTGGCCGATGGATAAGGCACTGGCCAATAGAGGAGTTGTTTCTATAGAAATCAGTGTTTAAAGGAGTTCTATGTGTATTCATAATATTGATATAAATCTTTTCAAAATTATATGAGTACAGTGACTTGCAAAGTATTTTTCCATCTAATGATAATGGAGAGTCAATAAATGAATGGCTATCATTTGGTATTTTCTTATCATCTATCTATTGTTATTGAATCCAGATTGTTATTGCTGAAATAAGGTTAGTTGATCATTGGATTAGGAGTACAATGCTATAGTTTTGGTCAGTGATGAAGATATATGAGGTATTATGGCTTACGAAGATAATTAAATGTATATTGGGATATTTATATACTTTCATTAAGAGTGCATGAGTTTTCCTGATCTGATAAGTAAGATACAATGTTTGGAAGGTATGCATTGACAGAGAATCACTATATCAAGAAATATGAGCAGTTACGAAGATTATGGAGAGTATAGTGGATATGGTGACGTGCTAAGTCAGGTGAATGAATTATATTGCTGACTATTTCCCAATATAAGATCGTCGAATACATAATGATTGGTTCCAACTATATATTGATATGTTTTGTATGGTATTTGTGAAGCCGAGTGGAAATCTCATATGTAAGAGGTGGGGAATTACTTATTGTAACAAGAGTTTTTGCATATGTGTTTTGAATTATAAGAATTTTAGTCTCTAGATGTACTGATACAAAAGATTTATTACTGAAAATATACTATAATTCCTTGTATATGTTTTCTTGTCTTCATGTGTGAATTTGGATTTCTTTGTGTCATATCTGTAAGGCATTTTTGATACATCATCTGCAAGGTACAATGTGGGGTTTGTTAATGCTCAAACTTGTAGATGATAAAAAAGTATCAGAAACATCTGATTTATAACTCTAACACTCACAACAGATGCATCTAACAAAATTTAAACACTAAAGTATTAAGGTATTGTGACACTTACTCATTTTTGTAAGTGTCACCATCAATGCCAAAGGGAGAGATTGTTCGCAAGTGATATTTTGGGGTAGTATGGATCACTTCAGAGTTGTCATTTATGGCAACACTTATCCTAGATTGATAGCATGATGAGAATTTTTCTACTGGAGTCATAGTCATGAAAATGACTAAGTCTGCAATCAGGATAGTAAGGTACAGTGCTACAGTTTTGGTCAGTGATGAAGATATATGAGGTATTATAGCTTGCGAAGATAACTAAATGTATATTGGGATATTTATATGCTTCAGTCAAGAGTGCATGAGTTTTCATGAACTGATAAGTAAGATACAGTGTTTGGAAGGTATGTGTTGATAGAGAATCACTATATCAGGGTATATGAGCAATTGCGAACAATATGGAGCGTATAGTGGATATGGTGACATGCTAAGTCAAGTGAATGAATTATATTGCTGACTATTTTCCAATATAAGATCATCGAATACATAATGATCAGTTCCAACTTTTTATTGATATGTTTTGTATGATATTTGTGAAGCCAAGTGGAAATCTGGTATGTAAGAGGTGGGGAATTATTTATTGTAACAAGAGTTTTTGCATATGTGTTTTGAGTTTTAAGAATTTTAGTCTCTTGATGTACTGATACAGAAGATTTATTAATGAAAATATACTGAAATTCCTTGTATATGTTTTGTTGTCTTCATGTGTGAATTTGGATTTCTTTATGTGTCATATCTACAAGGCATTTTTGATACAGCATCTGCAAGGTACAATGTGGGATTTGTTAATGTTAAAAATTGTAGATGATAAATAGGTATTAGAAACATCTGATTTATAACTCTAACACTCCAAACAAATGCATCTAACAAAATTTAAACACTAAAGTATTAAGGTTAAAAAGCCTTCTTCAGTTCGGGTTTCAAACCCATGTGGCTTTACATTTCAAATCTCCTTCTTTAAAGCATTACAATAGTTATCCATGCCTTTGACATAGACAAGATACACTCAAAACATAGAAGAAAACTTAAAATGCACTGATTATTTCATTTGTTGATGGTGAAAAATGCAGATGGAGCTAAGAGCAGGGCAAAATCCTAGGGCATTAGAGTACTCTTCATAATCAGAAGAAGAGTAACTAAAGAGTAACCTTTCTCTACATCAAACTTCTCCTCCAGTTGTCCCTATAGCCGACTAGATAGGGCACCATGCATCTCAACCATTCTATCAAGACATACACAAGATAATCCATGCAATGAAACTAAAAGAAAGAGAACACGAAGGAGAGATATGAATTTTGGATTTTTTTATTTTTCAATTTTCTATATCATCTATATGTATACATAATTCTTTAAAATGCAAACCATCTAAAAATTAGCTAAACAAGTCATACTTGGTATTCTATAAAAAACTTCGCCTAATACACTCTACTGTATCATAGACTAAAAAGTTGTCAATCAAATGTTCAAGTTCCGGTAATTACAAAGTGATCCTGGGAATCCCTTTATACCAATTAAGGATTGCATACAAGCTCTAGATCCCTTTAGAAAAGACAAAATAATGAGAACCATACATGACAACAAATGACAAGTATAACACTTTCTTGTTATATTTTTACAAATTTTCTTATTGACTTGGGCGCCAAAATTAGCAACAAGTTCCAAAGTTAGTTCAAATTATGCCAAGTGTTACCTTCTGCATATGATATCCTTTGTGTTGTTTGCATTGCTTTACGAAGTTGAAGAAGTGCCATCTGCTGTAGCCTCAGTGGATGTCTCTTCTTTCTTGGTACACTCCAAAGAATATGTTGCTTCCCAAGATGTATAAACTTCTTCATCTAGCCACTAGAAGGCCAGTGCCTCATCTCTTTTAGGTAACAAAGTGTCCCATTCAAATTTAACCTAATGTACCTCTTTCCATAGGGTTTTCAAATGTACCCTGGCATCTTGTAATAGTTCAATTGTTTGGACAAAGGGAATATTGTTGTGTGTAGTTAAAATGGTGGTTATTGTTGCTGACAATTCATCATCTATTTGTCCTAACCATCCCTCTTTGTCTTTTATGGCTCCATCTACTTTGAAAAGACCAGGAGATATTTGCAAACTATTTTGGTATTCATGTTGCCCTCATAACTGATGCCTTTCTCTCCAAGTTTTCCCTCTTTATTGCAAACTTGAATAAAGTTTTAACAAACTTATTGGTATTTCTTAACTGTATATCCACAATTTTCTGAGTTTTAATCAAAGAGTAAAATGATTTTAACTTATTTGTTCTTGCAACCCACCTATCCAAAATTGGGTTCACAGTGTTTTTTTCTTCCTTTAAAGAAATCAATATTTTAGATACTTGTTCACCAACCTTATAGATTTCCTTTGGCTCTATACTTGGAACTAATTACAAAATTGTGTCCCTTATTTTATCTTCATATTTCATGGACACTTCCAATTGTCCCTACTCAAACAATTGTCTTTCATTTCTCAATATATTGGCCTTTTCCAAGAGAGCCCACCATTCATTTTCGAACATTTCCCTTTGTGTTATATATTCACCCTTCAAAGGAGGGGGTAAAGGGGAAGGGGGGTATTCAATTATAGGACTAGATCAAGAAGGCATAACAGGGGAGGAAGATATATGCAATTGTTCTAATACCTAGATTGGGCCCTGTTCCCCCAACCTCTTGTTGGTAATATTTTCAAAATTTTCAAGATTGCATTTTTGCCTGGTTTCTTTGGTAGTATTCCAGGTCTGTGTGTTTTTTATCCTACAAGTTTCATATCCAAAATGCCAAATTTGTGTTCCAAATGTTGAAAACCCTAGGTGCTAGGTTTAAAATGCTTGTGAAAATCCATAAAACCCTACAAAGGTTGACCAAGATCTAATTTTCCGTTACTTTTTCCAAGTGACTTAAGTGATCGTTTAAGCATGTGTGCTTTATATAACCACTTAGTCACCTGATCTCAAAATGCATTCAGCATATTCCTTTTATTTTGGTGATTCAGCAAATATGCTTTGTCATGCAGTCTCTATAAGTTTGGAGAATATTCCCTTCTATCATGAGACTCAGCGAATGTTTATAGTCACCAAGTCTCCAAGTGATCTTTCTGAGATCTACCAATCGCTACTGGTAAATATTTCGGAGTTGAACTATAGTCGCTAAATATCTACATGAAAAAGATAGGCAATCGAGCAATCTCTTTATGGAATAATGAAGTCACCAAAGTGTCAAGGATAAGGAGACTCACTAATTGGTCACTGAGTCTCTAAATAAAGGATAACGGTTATGTTTCTTTTTAGTCTCGTAATCTCCCAATTCTCTGGTAGTTACGAAAATCATCAAGCGATCTAGCTATAATGATAGTCGCATGTTCTCAGGTTCCTGGCAGTTATGTTATAAACACTCAGCGATCCAAGGACACGGTTATCTCATAATCTCACAATGAAGTAGTTAAGCCATAGTAAATCCAATGACTCAGCGATAACCATAAGATGAAGGAAGAATCAATGGTCAGCATTATATCTCATAGTTTTCCTGAGGTTAAGAAAAGTATCTGGTGACTTGGCGAATTAAGGGTTCCAGCTGTCTCTGAGTGTTACCAGGGTAAAGAGAAATATTACGTGACTGCAAGATGTCTTCAGTCATGTGATCACCAGAAGAACATGGGTTAGGGAAAAAGTTTTTCAAAGAATAGATATGAGTAGTTGATATGTTTGAAATCGGGTGGTGGTCGCATTATCTCGAGATTAAACCATGAGTTAAGAAATCTTTTAGTGACTGTGAGATGAACTTTGTCACCTAGTCTCCAAAGTAAAATTGAGTTAAGAGAATCATCCAGTGACTAGAAGATAACCTTAGTCACGCAATCTCAATATGACTAAAGTTTAAGTGTCAGCCGAGGATTAAAAGGTCAAAAAGGCCATAAATTTGTTTGCCAGAATTGATGACGTGCTCACTCTCAATTGGTTGCAGAATATAAAAAAGGGTTAACAATTTCTCAGTAAAAATGAGATAGACTATAGTCGCTTAGTTGCTAGAGAGAATAAATCAAAGGTTTCAGCCTATAGTTGCCAAATCTCCAAATATGCTTAGTCTCCAGATCTCCCAAGCCGTCGCCTTTATGTGATTAAGGTAGAGTTGCACAAATAGTTAAAAAATGATGGTCTGATAAGGTTGAACAGGCCATCAAATTTCTTACATTGTTGAACCATCAAATAGCTTAATACTTGTTCCCTTGCCACCCGCCAAGATTTACACATTTCCTTTCCCAAGTTTCGAATTCAATTTGTAATAGCTCATTGGCTTGCCTGAGCACACAGGTGTGGTTGACATCTGGTTTGGGACATTGCAGCTAAATTGTCTAGAAAAGGTGTTCTTCTGCACTCTTAAATGGTAATTTTCTACACTTTATCCATTCCCATTTGTATTCCGTTTATAGCTTTTCCTCCTGCAAATTGCACAAATCACTCTGTGTTATCAACTTGTATGAACAAATTGAATGAATATTTCAAGTGCATAGTTCTCTATTACTAAATTATTCAGAGGTTGTGTATCATAACAGATTATGATTGTGAGCTTAGGGTAAGAAATTTAGCTATCAATTTGAAGCCCTAACCTTCCTATCAACCCTACCAAAGAATTGTAATCATGAAGCGGAAGGAAGGACCTTGTGATCAGAATTTGTATCCTGATGAGATAACAAGATAGTTACCAGGGCCACATGGAATCCAAAAAAGAGCAACCTGTAATACTCACCCCAAAGATTTTTTAATCGACGCCCATGAAGGATACAGAGACCCTTTTCTAGGACTTGGCATGATAGGTTTTTCCTTGTGGAGAAGAAATTACAATAAGAGAAAGGAGGCAAAACCTGTCAGGAACATATGGGATTCCAATTTAGCTAGAATCATTGTCCCAAATGTTTTTGTTAATGAAAATTTGATACTTGAGATTGCAAATAGGTACATCCCTGACACTAGATAGGTGTTGACCCATGATAACAAGGAAATTATCAAGATAACAAGAGAAAGTATAGAGGAGACATACATGCTAGATACAGACAAGGACTGGTGGCCACTTGATACAAATATGATGGGCTATGATTTTGAAAAGTTACATAATTTGTATAGAAGCAAGATTTCTCTTCACAGGCCAAAGCACTTGACTAGGGTAGAGAAGGCATTGAGTCCCAGAGACAAGCCTCTGTATAATGTAGATTTGTTTACTCCATATGTGAAAGATACATACTACGCTTTATGTCAGTGGCATGGTCGGGATGCAACATTTAATATCCCCAATTGGATGTTGGTCATGTGCTTGGATATACAGGGAAATGAAGCTTGCAGATGTTTCGATTATGCAAGAACATTAGCAGATGACATCCATAAGGCCTTCATTAGTATAAAGTAGGGAAAAAGTAGTAAGTTTAGGTTCTACTCCATCTTAATGCACATGATTCTGTGGAGCGGACTCAAGATTTGGGATCCAAAACTCAGAGTTGAAGCTAGTGTTGATGGGGAGATGCCACCAATCCAAGAGTGGACTTACATTTGGGACAAGGATGATAGCGCATCATCCTATATTTTGTTTGAGAATCATTTTGTCAAGCCTCTGATGACTTATTTGAAAGGGAGTGTCCCATGGGGGCTGTTGGATAGAGTGAAGAAATTCCTTAGACCAAAGGATTTAAACCCAGAGATGGGAATCAATCACAATTGGGGGTCATGGTTTTACTACAAGCACCATACAGTGATCAAAGTTTTTGGAAGTCAAGTAGCACCCAAGGCACTACCGATCACAGTCATTGATAGAATTGCATTCTATGAAGTAATGAGGCAGCTTGAATCTATAGAAAGATATGCTCTAAGAGTGACAAAGAGAAAGAGAGGTTCTTTCTTCCCTACCCAGGTGGTCATAAAAGGTCTTCTACACTTCCTATCAAGAAAGGGATTTGAGGTGATACCTAGAAAAATGAAAGAATATAACATGACCGATGAGAATTATAGATTTTATGACCCAGAGGGATTCATAAAGGCAATATACCCAAGATCTAACACTCACCAAGATGACGAGTTAGAAGATTGGATACATAATTGTACAGACTACGATGATGTACTCAAGCAAAGGGAGAGGTGGTACAAGATACAACATTTAGAGCACCAGAGGTAGAGAGAAGGTAACTATCAACCTAACTATAAAATGGCTCATAATGTTGAGACAAAAATGAATATGCTTGCAACCTTGTACATTGATGTTGATAGCATGCCATTTCCCCATGAAATCAACATTGAGGGTGAAGAGTGTAGGCCCATCCAAATGGAAATAGTCTCTGGATCTTCACCTACTTCCATTGGATCCCTGATTGGGCCTGCATCCGAACCTTCCACTCAATCTAATTCAACTACACCCATGGAGGGTACTTCATCACCACGCCCAAGGCCATCACCTGCTATGCAGAAGCATTTCTCCATTTTTCCACTTTGAACACTAGCTATGAGGCATATGAGGCATTTCAAACACCAACTCCTCCACTTCCACCTCCTACACGCTTTGACATTGTGAAAGCAATTGAACTGGAGCCACTGTCCAATGAAAGAACACTTCCTGCTTTCAAGTTAGGTGGAGGGTTGACTAAAGATATATGAATGGAGGCATGTAGAGAGTTAATTGGTGATGATAAATTCATAAAAATGGAGTTCAAACACTTTTTTCTCCAACAAGAGGCCATCAACCTAGTTGCTAGCAGGGGACTAAATTTTCAATCATTGAGTGAAGAGGACCAGTCAAAAGTAAAGGATGAGGTACTAAAAAGGGTAGAAGAATTGATGGAAAAAATCATTCCAGAACAGGGGAGAGAAATTATAGCACAAAGTGGTATTCTTCTTTTGGAAGGTTGTGATATTTCATCTACCATTGCATTTGATAGCCTCATGAGGAGGTAGGATCTTGATCTCTCTAACCTCTCGCTAGATCAAGAATAGAGCCTTGTATTTGGTTTTGCATTTGATGATGATGTTGATGTACTTTCCATTTGGTTGTTGTATCCCAATACTAATAAGCCATCCATGATTTCATTTCAGGATAAATATTATGGACAGTTGCTTATGAGAAAGTCTTCTGAATTTTTGAGTGTACAAGCAACTAGTTTAGTTGTTAATGTGGCAAAGATGTCACACGCAGTTGCATCAAGGGAAGAGGATAGGATTGTAGCATTGGAGGCTACAAATAAGAGGCTTTGAGAACAACTACAAGTAGCATGTGGACTTCCTAATGAGGGGATTCATCGTGAGGAGGTTGATAAAATGAAGACTACAATTGCAACATTAAATGTTGAGAACCAAAGATTGCAAGCCAATTTTAAAAAGACCATTATAGATGCTCAGATCAGTGATACCAGTAATAATGCACTATGTGGTGTCATTCACTACAAGACATACATCCTTACAAATAATGCACAAGAAACATGGAAGGTTTTTGTAGAGTTTTTCAACATTCAGAATAAACATCTACAGTGCCAACACTTTTTGGCATGGTCACTGTCAAAGTTGAACAAGTTGATAAGAGGATTTAAATTCTACTCATCAAAGTTTCCACCTTGTGTTCTTTCTGATCTTGTGGTTGATTTTGAGTGGAAGTTTGTTGTTTTATCCGAACAGTTCTCCAAGCATCAGCTATACACCCACATGATGAGGAGAGAACTTATAGATTTTTATAGTCTAAGTGATTGCGGGATGCCCTCCATTTAGGCCGACCACAAAGAGGGAGACAAGGCAACAAAAAAATCTCAAGACATTCTTTGCTTGGCAGGCTGAAATTCATAGAATGTGAGATAATACCCTTCTACCATCATGACCCAATGAAGATGGAACAATGAATGTATTTCATAATAAAATTGATGACTTGGTTAGAATCCAGCACGGATTGGTTAGACTCGACAAGGAAAAGACAAAAATCTATGATACAGAGTATATCTACCATCTCATATCCATGCATGATTTGAAAGAGTGAGGGCTAATCAATGAAACAACACATCTAGAGGATCATTTCAATATCCGATTTCAAATGGCCTCCGCATTGATGCAAAAAAGGTACAGTGATTTTATCGACTGGGCCGAAACATTTTTGGAGTCCCATTTAAACAATATGAAAGCTATTAAACATGCTGAAAGAATTGGATGTAGGATTCGAGAGAAGTTGAAACACTATGAGAGTAGATGGCCATGTACCGATAAAGACGTGTAGGAGGCTAGGATACTAAAACATAAACATAAAGAATTCATCAAATCTCTCAAATTAGAGATGGACAAGCTCAACTGTCTTTCAGATGGGTGCTTGCCCAACCTTTACGTGGACATTGGAGACATGAGAGGTGTGGCTGAGTGGGTGGATGATTACAGGACAATGGTGGACGATGACTTCAAAAGGAAAAGGCGTTCGATCCCACACTTCAGAAGATCCACTGTCTCTTGGATAAGCTCATTACCATTGAAATAGCTATAAGGGAAACCATCAATCATGCTGTGATGTACAAATGTGATGACTATATGGAACATTTATCTATGGTCGAATCATGGGTTCAGAGGGCCTAATAATCATAATGTTTTGAGTTTGAAAGTTTTTTCAAAGTAATTAATTATTTTGAAATGACATTAGCAAAATGCAATGACCTTTCTCGGAAGGTTCATATACAAATCATAGGTGTAAATGTGAAATAGAGGATGAATCGATTGCAATGAATATAATGTAGGTTTTGTATACTTCATATTGTCCTTGACAGAGGCTTTGTTATCATAACATTTGGTGTAAGATT
This sequence comes from Chamaecyparis obtusa, assembly GCA_027943335.1. NCBI lineage: Eukaryota > Viridiplantae > Streptophyta > Pinopsida > Cupressales > Cupressaceae > Chamaecyparis > Chamaecyparis obtusa. The sequence continues at coordinate 1,379,628 of BSBK01004314.1, read as the reverse complement.
TTAATTGAAGAAGGTGAATAGTGTTTCAATCATTTTGCATGACAAGTTCTTATGCACGTAAATGGACTGACATTAATTGTGGATTCGCATAATTAGAGCAATTACAATTGTTGTTATAACTTATGTGTTGGGTCTATCAAAGAAGGCATGAACTCAACTGAGTAAATTAAGATATTAAACTTTCCTTTCATTCTCTATTTTCTTTGGCTTTTTTCTTTCCTCGCTTTCTTTGTGCAGTCCTATGCCATGCTTTACCCTAGGCAGTGATGTTGTCTTTCATCACATTATGATTTTAAAGCATTCATTTTTTGGATTGTTTGCTGCCTATTCATTTGTATTAGCTCTTCAAATGAGCCCCACTGGTTGTTAAGATTCAAAATCTACTTAATGTGCTTTGATGGGTTGTTGGGTAGGCTATGTTTTTTATTTAGATGAACATTTTGTATGCATTTGTTTATGAAACTTACAATTTGTATATGTGAGGTATGACAACATATATATGTTTCTATTCAGAGCTTAAGTTAGAATAGGGCATATTCATTTTCTGAACATAAACAAATAATATAGAGATATTCATGGAACGTGTTTTCTTGTTTGTGTCTGGGGATTTCTATTTCATTCAAGTGTATATTGCTTAACGATTATGGATGTCTCAAAAGTTAGTATGTTGAACACTATTTTTTTTTCAGAAAAAATGGATTTTTTTTTCAATAAAGAGTTGACGGTATCATTTCTTTTATCTCATTAAAGGGTTTGTTATCTATGATGGCTTCACTATTGGCCCAATCTATTAAGGTTAGTTTGTATACTTATTAATTGTGAAATGATTAATTTGGATCTGAGACTAACTCATCGTCGATCTTTGTCAGATGCAAGATTTGTTGTCTTCTATTGACATATCTGGTAGGTTTATACAATTTTTATAGAACAAAGTTGTGTGACCAAGCCAATTACACTTAATATAGACTGCGCATGTGCAGTACAAGAAAATCTATGGTTTTGTAGTATACATTGTATCAATTTGTTTATGGACAGAGTCATGGTATGTATGAGTTGTACGTTATGTGATGAATAATTGCAATTCTGAATATATATTGAGCCAAATACATATTTAGACAAACATAGAGCATACCCATCACACATACTAATGTGTCTAGATATTACTTTTTTTTTTGTCTATTTATTCAAAGTGATGGCTAATTAAATTATGACATCTAGAATTTTGTTCGTATCTATGAAGGATTTATGTGGATGATGATTTTTTGATCAATAGTAATGTGTATCTAGGATGCATGATGCTAGTTTAAATACAGGTTTTATCAGGATAACGCAAGCCGAGGACATCGAACACAAAGTTGACACTTGTGATAAGGAAATGATAATTGTATGTCATCTGATTTGGACAATTTGTAATGTAACAACCTACATGACCAGGACTGTCGGGTTAGAATTGTTATATACCATAGTGTAACGGCATAAATGACCTATACTACATATGAACACAAGTGGATATGTATTTTCCTTTGTAAACTATATGATATATTTCTGAAATTGTGACAAGGAAAATGAAGCTTCTATGCCTAAGTGTTCTGCATGTTTACTAGCAGAAAATATTTGTAATGATATGGACTGCACTTGTCCCAGGCTACACTAGAGGTCTTTGTAACTCTATTCTTTCCTACCAGTGCCCGCATGGAATGAAGTTTGTACTTTTCAAATTATAAAAATAAAATAAAATTTATGGCTCTCACCTCTTACTTTATGATAATAAATTATTTTCGTTGTTTAGATTCTATTCGTCTTTATGAGCCTATGCAATGACCCTGATATGTGCAAACCAAATTTCTTAGATAAAAAGAAAATAAATACAATAGTGAAGAATTTTGACAACAACCTAGTCATCTTATATTTCAAAAATATATAAAATAAGATATTTCTTAAATCCACTGTTTATGTCAAAAACATGATTGCAAAACTTATGCATTCGAACAAAAGCATATGCAAAATTTCATAGAGTACATAGTCATGATCATAAGAAGACATAGCCATAAATGATGGTCATAGCCATCACAAGATATTGAAGAGATAAAAATGGCATAGGATCATCTACGTGATTACATGGATTTCCAGTTAAACAAAGACCTAAAGAAATCAACAAATCAGATAAAAATGTTTATCATTGTCATTTGATAGAGACCATCCAAAATGAACATCAAAACCTCAGGCCCCTATGTTGACCCAAAACCAAATTCAAGAACTTCAACTTGACTCAAGAGGCACATAAGAAGATTAATTCCTCTTCTAAACTCCCAAAACTCATAGTCTTATCATTAGATAACTATACAAATGGAACTACCAAACTTTGTCCTTTTACAACAACACCAACGAGAATTGTTGGAAGAATGGGTGACTGGTAGAACACATTACTATATCAAGCACGAGTACAAAACATTGTTTTTTACCACCGGTAGGAACACAGAGTGTTGACAGAATTACCAGATATGCAATCATTTGTCCATAGACAACTAAAATATTAATGTACGACTGGCTAAGCTCCATATAAATGCACAATAAACTTAGAAAATATAGAAACACAATTATGTAAATGCCCAAAGCACACTACTTTTTTTCCACAGTTATTTGTCAGTTTAAAATACACTGTATGCAAATCATCAATATGAAACTCTATTGTGATAACATCAGCTCTATGGGCTTGGCAATCACAAAGTGATCCTTTGGAATCTCTAGGGTGGACTCTGACTTCACTGTGTATTGAACCCTTCAGTATAGTCCAACACAATTAGGTTTCTGGGGAAAAGGGCACAGATGACTGATAAGAAGTCACTGGGCTGTAGGTACTAGCCCTCTCACCTGGTGGCAGTCTCAACCATGGTGCAACACATTACAATCCTTGGGAGACATCCCGGCTAGTTAATAATGGCATCCCGAATGACCCTTGCTTCGACCGCCATAGACTGTCGGTCAACCACATATGCCAGATAATACCTCCATGAATTTATTTTGATTGTCAAATGACGGTTGCCCCCGTCATCTGAAGAAACTCTCACGTCGACCCCCCACCACACAGACTTTGCATCAAAGAAACGCTGCACGATCAACTCGCGCATCTCAATTGGTAGTTCAAAAAATATGTGAAGTAGTGGATACATTCGAACACACAACTCCAAATATCTACATATATACTGACTACAACAGTCAACCACATTTAAGGATGTGCATAGCGAAAAAATAGATAATTTTAATGATGAACAAAAACATACATATGTTTATAAACTATAAACAACTTTAAAGGTATTATAGCTGGAAGACAATACCTCCTACGACATGCTTCTGTTAGCATGTTCATGTCTATGCAATACGAGCAAGCAATAGATGAATCAAAGAGTTTCTACAATTGCCAAAAAATTGACAAGTATGTTACAAAAAACATGTTAATTTCCAATAGATAACTAAAAAATGTACCATACAAAAGGTCATCAAAAACTGATAATTCAATGTAAAGACAACAAATAGAGACATAATATATTTGTACTGTGATCCCTTAAATCTTGGACTTTCTCATCTTTATTCGTAATATTGGTTATAAGTTAATTGTATTAGGATTAGGGTTAAGTTGATTGTTACATTTCAAGGGTCATTTTATTTCAATTTTATATAAGGATTTAGCTAGGTTTAAAATTAGGGTTCTATATATTAGGCTTGTGAAAAGGTAGAAAGTTGCACCAATAATTATTTTCTTGTTGTTCCTGTTTCCAGTATCAACCTATGTACCCCATGGGTCATTACCAATTAAAAACCTTGTCAAAGAATAGGTGAACACAATCTTCTACATGTGAACTAATTACAACCATCATGGGAAACTTTGCCACCACTGGCACCATCATAAGACAATCTCCGTCGATGATTCCTCGAGGCAGCTTCTGGTGGTGGTTGCAAAACATAATAAACAATTGCTAATTATGTTTGGATACTCCCAATAAAAATGAATAGCAAAATAAAAAAATTCAATGCTGTCAACCATTCCCTAAGAACGTGTTTTTCAAAAAATGAAGTTCTCACCAACAATTGTTGTAGTAGACGAAGCGGGCCCACTGTGTTCTACAAAATGTAAGGGATCCTTCTTAGACCTCCCACTCCTGGTGCCACCGATGGGAAACACAAATGACTACAAAGGATAAACTTCATTCAATTGGTCATGGTTAGAACCACGTGTGTCTTGTCACCTCTAAGGGACAGGAACCCTACCAGCACTAAACCATGGATGCATCTGAACTGTGCTCATTGCAAATGGATCTGTGCTGAGAGTCAGGCTGAATGGCATGGCCCCCGACTATTTTAGATCAATAAGAAAATTTCTGACGCATTCTAAGAATGCTTTCACTTGGTCATGTGTCTATGGCTTCATTTTCATCACTGACTTCAACAACCCGATCGATTCATTCCACTGATCCATTGTTTGCAGAGGCGATTGAACATCAACTTCCCTTTCGGGGTAGTCTGAACTACATGTGCCCTACTGTGCATTCTCAATGCCCATATGAGGTGGAGAACAGTCCGTCTCTAATGTGATAAAATCATTCTCCGTGTGGATATCACCTGCATTCAAAAATTCATTTTATAGGCAATCAATGAATGCACAAATCCATACCAAAATTACATCATTTGAATAAAGAGTAAATGGCCACAAAACATTCACTTGCCACTAAAACCACTTGCAGTCATGGTTGAAACCTTCAATGTGTGCTTGCATGTATTTCCCTGCAGGGCCCAAGGACAATTACACACATAACCATGTTCACCACAAGGTCTAACCAAATAAAAAGTGCACGACATCTGGCTTCTAACAAAGTAGAATCCCAATCTACTTACATTGAGAAAGCAATCATCATTAGGAATTTCCTTTTCCTTTTGTATACTTTTCTCCAAACTTTGCACCCTGTAGTTCTTGATGAAACCAACATCTTGTAACTTCTCCTTTTGCGTATAGAATGGTTCCATCTTGTAAATGAGGGTGAAGTATAGATGATCCATCTGACATGTACATTTCTTTTAACAGTCGCAAAGGTACCGCATCTTCAACGTGCAATGGTATGATTCTATGGTGGCATTTGTGTCCTGATTTGCATGTGGGAAGACTCTAGAGCTTTTCACCCACATTTCTATGTGTACAACACATGACTAGCTTTAAAGGAAATGCACTATAATTAATAGGATAGGTATTGCAAAATACAAAAATGGTTGCACAAAAAGATAGAGATCTCTTACCTATACGGTCGTCCCCTTGACACCATGTCCTAAACAAATAGTCTAGAAATTGTGGCTAATCAAAAAACTCAACAAAAAACTCAGATAATAACCTACGAGTGATTTCCTCACTCTCACCCATTTTCATCATTATCATGCCAAGGTGTTGAAACATTGCCTTCGCTCAATCTTTCAATGCATACTTTTGCACGTTCTTCAGCCATGCGCGACGCATGTGCCAAGTGCATAGAATGACACGACATTGAAAAGATGCCTTGGTGCACATGAATAGGAGCATGACTGGGGTTGGTGATCAAAAACTAGGTAAACATAATTCCATATGGAGTTGAAATACCAGTAGAAATGGCGGGTCAAACAAAGAGATAAAGAACTTACTGAATGGCATGTATCTCAGCATTGGCATTGTCAGTCAAGAAAGCATTCACCGTCCACCCATTTCTAACCTCCTTTCCTCATCTAAAAATTATGGATAGCCACCCTTTGATGTCCTTGATCATGTTATGGGAGGACACAATCCATGCAATAGGAACCCCAAATTGTTGCCTGTCAAACACGAGCAGTGAGTATAGCTGATACTACACGTGGTCAGCACAACAATGATGACTGCAATATTTTAATGACATCTAACAAATAGGAAAGACTTTTCACTATTCACTCCAAGCACGATTGTAGATGTCTTACCCCATATTTGTTGGTGGAAAATGTCGAATCCATGGAGATTATAGAATTGTGTGAGTGTCGAACCATCATATCAAGCATCCATGGGGTTTGTATACCCATAATGAAAGGTGTCCCATCATTCTGTGGCTGCTACCAATAGAAGAAATTATTCTGATCCAATTGTTTCCATTTAAGGATAATAGTGGGGTCATGAACATGTCTCTGGGCTCAACTAGACTTCACTCTTCTCCATGCATTCATTACATCTTTCCACATCAGGAAGGTATCTCTCCTCTACAACATACCCAAAAAATATGGATCAGCCAGATGTCTATCCATGACAACATCCACACTGACGTCCATTGCCAGTAGGTCCTCTATGTAAGCCTTGCATTCCATAGAAAGGTGAGGCGCAAACTTAGAATGTGGCTCGTTGCTTGGATAATTTACACCATGACAATCTATACCATCCGCATCTATGTAAAACATTTCAGTGAAACTCAAAATAGCCACGTCCAGTCTACCAAACATAACCTTAATGTTGAAGTGGCACTGACAAACCCTTTTCTTTATAAAGTGATGGATGCATTTCTCTGGCTGTGCATTGTTCCTCTTATCATCTGGCCCAAACGAACACTAATAACTGCACATAAAGAAAGTCCTATTGTAAACATTAAATGAATTACAACAATTTGTGATCATGATTATAATGATGATTGTTTCTACTCATGAAGAATATATCTTTGTTGTGTTTTCTCTGTACTCTTCATGCCTGTACTCTATGTGCTTCACACAAACAAATGCACATTCCATGCCTTCCCTCTTTGAATCCCCTGCGACAAAAGCCTCAATTATTTTTACTGGAATTGCTACACACAAGTCTGTCACCTTATCATCTTCCACACCAATTGGACTCTAATCAATTTCATTAGATGAGAAAGGATGCACACCACCGCCTCCATCTTGTACTTCAAGTTGCGCAAGCAGGTGCCACTTGCATTTTCTCCCCATCACCACAAACTGCCAATAAAAACTATCAAAAAAAATTTTTGTGGTTCATTGACAACATTAAGGGGTTGTCAAAAAACATAACAGATGTGTCTAGGCTCCTTACATAATGCAACGTTGACAAAATTTCAATAAATACAAAAATAGAACCCATTTTTAGTAAATTTACACCAACACTATTTTCACAAATCCGATCAAAAAAAGTTTATCATCTTTTTATTGTCTTTGGTGCATTTTCTATGGACATTAGTCACCGATTGCACGATTCAACATAAGATGCACAATTTTTTTTAAGTGTGCAAATATGCGTTGGAAAACTTCAACTATTTTCTATATTGTGCGTTGCAAATACCTCGATGTAAGCTTTACGGCCACTCCCGATGGGCAATGTTACACACATGACTTCTATTGGGATAAAATTTGGTACAGGAGCACCCACAATAAATAATGCTTCATCAAAGCCCTACCAACTTCTAGATTAGGTTACATCTATCAATTAGGCATCTAGACCAAATCATAAGACCTAGTTCCAAGATTGGCACAAGTATAAGCCCTTGGTCAACTATGGTCAAAGATGGTCAAAGGGCATAAAACCTTAGGATTTTGCTTTTTTTTTTTATTTCATGGTTTGGATCCATGTTGGATCATTAGATTTGGGTTTGGACCAAGTTTGGTCACATAGGATAAAAAGTTGCAAAATGTTGCAACAAAAGTTGTAAAGTTGTCGAGCAACTTTGACAACTTTTGCCAAAGATTGTAATTAACTTCCCTGGGACTACATAGTTTAAAAATTAGTTTGTAACCATTGGGAAAGACCTTCATAAGCCTTGACAAGTAGGTGGAAGGTAATATGATGTAATTTGGCATTTGAAATCAATATAAAATATAATTGTTTTCCTGCAATTCCGAGTATCAAACAATTCATACGGACGTGTACGGAGGCTTGAGCATGAAAGACTGACATTTTTGGTTGCACCTATGTCTTGGTTTCATTAGTTCTTGATCGCATGTTCTGTTCCCCTTAGAGTTGAAAGTTATTCAAGTTTGATAACTACTTTTCTGGATTAAGAGCCCTGAACCAGGGTTCCGCAAAAATTGTGGGTAATTTCCAATTCCACCATGGGAATTTCATGGCCCTTGGTGCAATTCATGTTTTTTATATGTTCTTTAAGACTTTGCAGGCACAGGTCCTCAACTTGCAGGGAAGTGGATTTCTATTGATGCCCTACATGTACATACCCATGTCTACACCTTCTGAATTGTGACACTAGTCCACACAATTCACTATCGGAGAATCACCAAGCCCTGCAACTTGGTATTTCATAGTCTTAGATATATCCTCACATGATCCAAGCATTGGATTTGGATTTGGATGTACAGAAGAGGTACCTGTAGTGCAAACCATAGCCTGATTAGGCCTAGTTGCAAGCTAAAATCAACATTCCATTGTGTCTTGCATTCACAATCAAGTCTTGTGCTCTTAGCAAGTTTTACTAAGCCCAAAAGGGTACCCAAACATATGATTAGTCAGCAAGGTTGTGTGGAATAGTGTGTTCACAGTCATCATTTATGCTTTTGAAAGGCTACAAGCCTATAACTGGAACAATAAGACTAATATGCCTAAATTGATGTCTCTATGGCATATGATTTGTTGCGCTCTTGTGTCAGGAACCTAAATAAACCAATCAAAGTGTATGGTCACCCTGGTTCTTATTGTAACAATTGAGGTAAATTTGTCCATAATAACCTAAGTGTCTACTTGTAGGCTACTATTAGTTGGACCTGGAAGACTTGATAGGACTCTGTAATGAAGTACTCTTGTAGATTAGGTTGTGATAACCTAGGATCAAGTCATTTCCTACACTTGTTATAGGTGTGAGAGGCACTTACTATTGGGGAACTTTCTTTTAACCCCTACCCGGAACCTTTTGAAGAGTTTTGAGGACTACTTTTGGTCCTTGTTGGCACTTCTCGCTAACAACTTTGCATCAAAATTACTTATACTATACCAGTGCATAAAGTGTTCTGTGCTTCCACTGTCCACATTACCCGGGTTATCACTCTAACATTTGGCATTTTGGGCCCATCCCCATGGGCAATGTTATGCCCGTAACTTCTAGCAGCATAACTTTATGTTTTTCCTATGCCTTTGCATAAGTTGTTTTGTGTTTTCGACATCGGCATAACTCAGGGCATCGGAGTAAGAATTGGGCCCCAAACCGATGAGAAATGCTATGCCAATAGGTTCTATCAATGTGAACCATTTTGTTTTCACTATCACCAAAATTTAGCTCTTAACTGTAAGATTTTCAACCCCTGACAATGGCCAATTTTATATAGATAAATGATAACTTCTATCGATGTACCTTCCTTTTGCTATACCGTTGAATAAAGTGTTCTCAATTTTTCACATTTGTCATGCGGATGAAAAACATGTTGACATTGTGCAATCCACGTAATTTACCCTCTTCACTGTGACAAATTACGGACACAAATTACACACTCTTTTCTCTACTATGAGTGTCACTTACCTACGTTGCTAAAGATTTAAGGTTTAATCAGCAGTAATATTTGTCAATGTCAAACACTACTTTTCAATCACGCTTGTGCGATTAAATATATTTTGTGAAGTTTAAGGTTTAATTGGTAGTAATATTTCTACCATATTTGTCAACATGGACAAAAGGGTAGGTACGCAGGTGAGGGCTATTCTCTGTTTTGGCTATTCGAATCACTTTTTCTTTGGTGAGACACATTACAACCATTCCAATGGGCATTATTACCACGATAGCCAGAGCTAACATTGTTCTTGTCTTGCGAATGGAAAAGCCAATACTGTTTGTAAAATTGGTGAAAAGTTGGGTGATCACTTCATTACTTTCGGCCCCTTGCGATGGGCAATGTTCTACTGATACGAGAAATTATCGCTTTCACTACTTACCTATGTTGGCATACAAATTTTGGTTTTCAATCGCACAATAGTAATTAAATATAACATGGACGAAAGGCAAAGTGCACAGGGCTGCACACTATTCTCTGTTTTGGCCATTCCAATCGCTTTTGTTTTTTCTGTGCATGACTACATATGGAAACTACTAAGTATTTTTGAACATTTTGGCATTTCGTTGTGTGTTTTTGCATGGACATTTAAGGAGCAGCCATACCCTACACATTCACCGCCAGACTAGTTTTTTTTTCCATGGACACCCAATGCCTATAACTACAATATTTTTGGTGCTCCTCGTGAATCTACAACCCAACCCAATCAAAACCCAAATCCATTAATAGTTAAAACAATAATTCTATAGTAATGTGACATGAATACATGCTAATGTTCAAAACCTGAAACAAATCATATTTTTTAAACTATTCACACAAACTACTGTAAGGACGTATTGTAACTCCCAAAAAATTCACACAAATACAAATAAATATAAATGCTACTTAAAAAATTTATATATACAACACACATGTTGTGGGCTTCTCTTCTATTTTAAAAATTCAGCCACAAATCAAACATATTAATTAATGGTACATTGAAGGTCTTTAAATACTATGACATAACAACATGCCATACAAATGTGTGCTATGTCAATCCATAAGTAGTAGTAGAAATGGATAGGGACATTTGAATTTCAATTTAATGATTCAAATTTTAGGTTCATTCTTGTACATTACATGATTGATCAAGGTCAATCTTGAGCCACTCAAACATTAACTCTAGGGTAAAATGATAATTTACTTTAAAACAAAATCCATTAACTAATAAAACAATAATTCTATAGTAATGTGACATGAATACATGCTAATGTTCAAAACCAAAAATAAATCATATTTTTTAAACTATTCAGACAAACTACTATAAGGACGTACTGTAACTCCCAAAAAATTCACACAAATACAAATAAATATAAATGTTGCTTCAAAAATTTATATGTACAACACACCTGTTGTGGGGCTTCCCTTCTATTTTATAAATTTAGCCAAAAATACACAATCTTTTCTATCTCCTAGTGAAGCCCTCTTCAAAGCAAACACAGCGTGCTTTTCCCCTTCCAAAAGGACAAACTACTACCAATTTCACATAAAAATGCAAGGTGCTTTTCCCCTTTGAAATGGACAAACTACTATTAACTTAATAGAAATTGCAGAGTCCTTTCAATCACAAAAACCACTATTAACTTGACAGAAAATGCAGATATCTTTTGAAAAGATGAACCACTATTAACTTGACAAAAAATGCTGAGATCTTTTCGAAAGGATGAACCACTATTAACTTGATAGAAAACCCAGAGATCTTTCGAAAGGATGAAGCACTATTAACTTGACAGAAAACCCAAAGATATTTTGAAAGGCTGAACCACTCTTAACTTGACAGAAAACCCAGAGATCTTTTGAATGGATGAACCACTATTAACTTGATAAAAAACCCAGAGATCTTTCAAAAGGATGAACCACTATTAACTTGACAGAAAACCCAGAGATCTTTCGAAAGGATGAACGACTATTAACATTAGAGTAAGTAATCCTATTAACATTGGTAACTTATAAAATGGAATTATAAGGAAAACTTCCCCAGAACTTCATTTACTGATTGCATTAAACACAAATGAAGATGCAGGGCAAGTGAGTTGGTGGCAATTAATTCCCTCATCCTTTTCCCATGGACGCAATTTACTACCTTTTTTCATTTGATGCAAAACTATTAATGTCCAGTCATGTCACCACTGAAACTATTATGTGTTTTCCTTTCTAGGTGCACATGAGCGATTATGGAAAATGTTATGTGTTTTTGATAATATGTGCACAAGTGCGCAAGTGCGCAATCATGCAAGTGTGATGTGGATAAAATAATTCATCTACTGTCTATGTTGCCGTCAAATGAATTGGGACACACATCAAATAGGCGTGATCCCATGAAATTTGAAAGGGCTTCAGTAAGTACTTCGAGGGATAATGTGATAAGGCCACCTATCCGCAGTTGTGAATGGGGACCACATAGCAATATCTTGACCATTAAATCATTTTTTATCTCACGGTTGGCGCTATCCCTTAATCCTCAAGATGAATGTCTATTATCTTAACAGGATCATGCCTCATTTACATGTGTTTTCCTTTCTAGGTGCGCATCAGTGATTATGGAAAATGTTATGTGTTTTCAATTATATGTGCGCAAGTGCGATGTCGATAAAAAAAATCATCTGCTTTCTGTGTCGCCGGCAAGGAATCGGGACACGCATCAAATAGGTGTGATCCCACAAAGGTTGAAAGAGCTTCAATAAGTATTTCAAAGGATAACGCCATAAGACCACCTGTCCACTATTGTGAATGGGGACCACCTATCAATATCTTGACCGTTAGATCACTTTTCATCTAACGGTTGACACTATCCCTTAATCCTCAAGGTCAACTTCTATTATCTTAACGGGATCGCACCTCATTGCCACCTATCCACATTAGCATCTGTTAGGGTGAAGGTTAAGGTTATTTGGGTGGTTAATGTCACACAGGCCCAGTTATTAACCACTGTAACATCTTGTTGCATCCATCAAATATGAATATCTCTACATCGGTTGTTAGATTTCCGAATGCAGTAGTGTTTTCTATGCCATCGTCTCTGTAGAATATGTAACCATTATTTGTTTGATCCCGCTTGAGAGAATCAATTGATATAGCTTACATGATTACATTTATGATGCCATTATGTAACTGCGCATGTGCGCTTTGCCAAGTGTTCTGTGTTTTTGACATGTCCACATAACTTTAAATGTAACTGTCACTAACATTGTCCAGCCACCGCTACTAGACATAGTAAGCCCCAACATTTTACACCACACCTAACTGTCTGTTTCATGTCCTTTCTTCACAGTCTCCTTCACACGGTTACTGTCTCGGTGAGTTTCAAGTCAAAGGAATCGGGACACGTGTCAAATAGGTGTGATCCTGCGAAGGTTGAAAGAGCTTCCCTAAGTACTTCAAGGGATAATGCCATAATGCCACCTATCTACGCTTGTCAATGTCAATGGGGACCACATAACATTTGTTAAAGCCACCCGGTGAAGGTTATTTGGGCAATTATTCAAATGGTGGACCGATTGAGGTGATAGCCCAAGTACCTTACGTGAAAATTTCTCATTTATATCTTCACCGTTAGCTCATTTTTTATGTTTTCCATGCCATTATATCTGTAGAATAGGTAACTATAAATGTAAGTATTGCTGGCATTGCCCTGTCACTATTACTAGATGTAGCAACCCCTAACATTTTATGCCACACCTAACTATCTGTTTCATGTCCTTTCTTTGCAGTCTCCTTACCACGGTTACTGTCTACTTATGCAGTTAGATTTTTCAGTGCATTGGACTGAACGGTTTAATTTTTTTCCGGTCTAATTCACCTTTCATGTACTTTACTACACGTTTCATCATCAGTTAAAAGAAAGGACCTGTGTCCTTTCTTGTCAAGGATCCCATGGTCTCATTTATGCCTTTTTATGTGGTTTTATTTATGTCACAATGTCAAAATTCTGTACGATGGTGCATTCTTTCAGGAGGATAGCCACATCCTATCAATTAACATATTCCAATCTAGCCAGCCCCAATTTTGTACATGTTCTTTCTTTCATTTAATGAACAGATTATCATGTTACATCCATCTCAGTTCCAATTTGTTTCAGTTTTTATCGGCTTATGTAATTTCCAATTTTGTTTTTGTTGATGGCGTGGATCGAACATGCAACCTTAAGGAAATTACTCAAAGTTCTATGCAATCAGTGCATGATGATCACAAATGTGGAAGGAGATTTTGTACTGGTTTTTATTTGTTTTAATGAACATATTATTAAATTACATTCACTCATTTCTGATTAGTGTTATTTAATGCGATAAATATCTTATGCCACCTATCATCAAAGTCTTATTTAATTAAAGTTTTAATCAGTGCTTCATGATTACAAATACGAAAGGAGATTTTGTTCTGGTTTTTCTTTGTTTTAATGAACAGATTATTAAATTGCATTCATCTCATTTTTTATTCATGTTTCTTGATGTGGTATATATCTTATGCCACCTATTTCCAAAGTCTCATCTAATTAGGGTTCCTCACATATCAATTCTGTGCTTAGCTCGAAAAAGGCAATTTTTCCAGTGAGGGGTCAAAAGAATTTGGTTGAGGATTGGGTCATAATTTGAAGATTCATTAGGGTTCCTAGGTAGAGGATTGGGCAAGATCATTGTAGTATAATTTCTCTCTGATGGCTTCTTCGCTACGATTGGAGTATGGCGGAGAGGGATCGTATATTTATTAATAATCCAGGGCATTTTGAAAATAGGGACCGTGTTCGTTTCTTCCAAAAATGGTGCCACAATTTTAACTATTAAGGGCCCATTTGGTTGGTGGAATTGAGTTCGAATTAGGAAATTCAAATATTCGAATTTACAAATTTCATGTTTATTTTTAAAAATGAAAATGGAATAGGGTTTTCCATATTCTAATTTTAACCTAAAATGAACATAGAGATCTTCCACCTCAAAAGGTGGAATTGGAAAACCAATTCCAATTCCATTTTTTGATAAATCAAATTTCATAAATTTTTTGGGTCCACAAATTATTCGTTGATCTTTTGCCCCTCTCATCCATCATATTTTTCGAATGAAAAGCAGTTTCCATGTGTGCATTTTTGGTGGAGGCTAATAAGGCATGTTGCGTTAATATTTACAAAGATTGTTGGGCAGTGAAATAGACACAGATAAAGAAAAACAATAGGACTTGGTTGTGTTAATGCTAATGACCAGGCAGTGTTACATTTTATTTTTGGCCAGGTCCTACTGTTATATATAGATCATTTTTATTTTCCATTATATATATTTTTCAGTCTAGCATGTTTAACATAGGATGGAGAAATGATAATTGTTTCTGTGTTGGGCGACTTGATTTTTTTATTCGATTCTATACATTTTTTGGTTGAGAAAACATTAGTTGATTTAAAAAGTAGATGTGTTATACAATAGAAAAATTGAGTTCTATTTTTGAGGTGAAGTTACATGTTGTGCAACTCATTAAAAAGAAGTGTCATGTATGTGCATGAAGGAATTTTCTGCTAGTAGCTGGGTATGAAGGATTTTGAATAGGGGCTTTACTCTCTAGATGGTGAGAAATTTGCATGTTGTTATTTATTCTCACTCATCTTCCAAGTGAACCAAATAGTTCCAGCCATTCCAAACAGTTCTATCCATATTCCAAAAACTATTTTCTGAATTTAAAACTTCCTGAATTGTCAAATTTCTGTAATATAGAATTCCATCATTTGGTAATTCCAGCAACCAAACGAGCCCTAAGGTTATTTCTAACAATGCTAAAAAATGAGATGCCTACATTTTCTTTTGCTAAGGTTTCATTTTACCCAACGATGGGATCTAAACTAGTTATCGTGCCTTCACCCCAATGAAAATGAAATTTTGGAGGATGCAAAATTGGACTTCTATGAGAGACAGTGAAATTGTGGGTGGATTAGGGATCATAGACTTGCATTAGCCAATCCACATCAAAATTATTTGAAGGAAAATATTGGCCCCACAAAAAATAGGGTGGAAAACAAACAAGAAAATAAAAGTATAGAGAGTGCTATGATCAGGGGTAAAGCTTGCATCAAAAAAATTATACTTACTACAATGTGAGGAAGAAATCACCTTCATTAAAGATATTGGAACATTATGCCTCTAAAATAATATACCCAACCAAGCACCACTTTCAAACTCTATTGATTGATAAAAATATTTAAGAAAATAAAATTTAGCTTCTTAGTTATTGCAAAGGTTGGGATGGTCTCTTTATTAGGGGTGTCATTAAGGGCATCAAGTTGCTATGGAAATCTAGTTAAGTTAAAGATAAACTCATTCATGTCGAGGATGGCTTCATATAGAGTCTTATTAGAAAATTGGATGGCAGCTTCTAAATAGAGTCTTTATTTGGATCTCTCATTGATTTTCATTAATGTTTATTACTTGACCAAGAATGAAGTTAAGTTATGAATATTGACTCAAATCCTCTCTTTCCTTTGGTCATTGTCATCTGATAAATGCTTAGTTGGGAAGGTTCAATGTGATCCTATTATGCTTAGAGAGAAAAATGGACTTATTATATTTCTTAGTCCTAGATTAATGTCCAAAAATTCATTAAAGATATGGATTTGCTTGGCATAAATTTGGAAAAATACTTGATAATGGGATTCATGAATGTTATGGAAAGATTGTAGAGATTTTTTCAATCCATTAATTGTCCTTGATCTACACATCTTTTGGAATGCATCATTTGTCCCATTTCAAGATTAGACCATTTTCCAATTTGAATAGTGTCCAACTCTACATTCTAGTTGGGTTTAACCAACACACTCTAAGCTAATATGATTGCTTGGGCCCATTCTTCTCATCAAGATTTATTCCTATTGATATCAATATTTGTTCCTATTCAAATATTACTTGACATTGACATTGAATTCAATCTATTCCCGTATCACATCAAGTGGATGTATGTGATTGAATAAAACATTGTTTCTTCGCATTGTCACCGCATAATTATTTTATATGCAGTGACAATGGGAGCTTTGAAACATGGTATAGACATTCATCAAAAAATAATAGAAGATGAATTATCATCAAATATAATAGTTGGAAATGCTTACGTAGACATTTTTGAAAACTATGGAAGCATAGACAAGGCATGTGAACTATTTGAGTGATACCTCAAAGAAATGTGGTTTCATGGAATGCTTTAATTTTAGGACATGCACAAATTATGTTTGTCAAAAATAGTTTAGAAGCTTTCAACCAAATATAATTAGTGGGTTTAAAGTCAAACTCTTCAAACTTTTCTAGCATCCTCCTAGCCTATGCAAAATGGGAACTTTGAAATAAGGTATGGACATCCAATCCATCAGAGCATAAATGATAAATGAATTTTTTTAGATGTTGTAACTACAACTACCTTACTAGACATGTATGCGGAATGTGCAAGAATAGACAAGGCACATGAACTATTTGATGATTTGCCTCAAAAAACTTGTTCAAGACAAAAAATCAAGATTGCCAAATATGCAAGATGTGGAATCATAAAAAAGGCATGTGAATTGTTTGAAAATTTGCCTCAAAGAAATAAGTTCTCATTTGACTCCTTGACTGCAATATCTTAACAAAAAGGATTTATTGAAAAGGCTTTGAAGGCTTTGTGATAAAATACAATTGGAAGGTTTTGTTGGTTCTTGAAAAGATTTTACACTCCATGAGACACCAATATACCTAAGACTAATTTTAAGGAGAGGTTAGTTCCAAATATAAGAAATCTATAGGTAACTGGACCAACTATAGGGACAAGACTACCCTCTTCAATTCTAGCTCTGCAAAACCAAGGTGGGTACACTTGATCCAATAGATATAACTATGTTCCTTATTTGATACTAGATCTAACAACAGATATTAGTGAGAAAGTACTAAACAACAACCTATTATTCATTGACTCTCCATCATTGGATAGGACAACATTTTTAAAGTAAATGAAATTAAATGACTAGTTTTGATTATTGTATTTCTGATTATAATGATTTCAATCATTCCTCATAAAATAAAGATACATTTACACAGGCCAATGCCTTATCCATTGGGACAAATAACACCAAAAAGTAGAATGAATGCAAAGATCCTTGAAGAACCTAACTCATAAACATAAACACAAATCCCCCAACTCTTTCCTACTTATAGATTATCCTTGTGCAAATCTAAATGAACATATATCCCTCTTTGAGCAATATTTAATCTATCCTTAGATCAAAACTCAAAACAAAGATACATACGCACAAGTCTCTGACAGACTCAGAAATTCACAAATTTAGCACAGAGGAGAGGTAAAGACCTGAGATTTGTATTAAGTATAGCCTTTGATCATTTGTATAAAATATATGCTAAAGAAACAAGCCTGTAAATAACAGCATCAACCTATGTTTTTCTCTATTACTTGACAAGAAATAATACAAAATATTACAATCCTCGACTGAGGGTTAGGGTTTTGAAAAAAATTATCTTCTCAACACCTAAGACTCTCAATACCCAATATGATCATAGAAAATCCTTCTATATACAAGGAAATGCAACAAGCTTCCAATTATATTAGGGTTTACAAAAATTTTACTATAAAAATTTAAAACCCCACTAGGTTTACAATAAATGCCTCGATCAGATTTGGATAGATATTTTACAACTGAGCCACCTTACTTTATGTCTTCCATCTTTTCCTTGGTTTCTTCAAATAAATCTGATTTCCATTCCTTCATAGTTTCTCCTGCAATAAATACACTTTACATCTCAACCACTTTCAAGACCAAAAGGTCATAATCTTTGCTCAGCTCAGGAAGTAAGTGGTGTATCTTCTTTTTCTGCATGAGGAATATACTGGTACCTCCACCTGTTGAACACATCTTCACTTGGGAATTCAAAATTTGAAAATTCATCCTTCTTACTAGATAGTTGTCCCTACTTGTCTTCCATTTTCTTAACCTCCTACTCAATATATTCAAACTTTGATTTAGTGGTTATCATTAAACTTGATGGTGTGGATAAAGGAAGAAGTGTTTTCCAAAACACTTGTCATTTTTTCTGAGAAAAGTTCATCCATATCCTCTCTCCACTTGTATAACTCCTTTAATTCACTAGTATCTTTGAAAACACTTGGTACTAATTCACAATTTAGATGTGTTAATTCTTTCTTTAACACATTGGACTTCCTTTTAAAATCATCCAAAATTATACTATACTCTACAAGCTTCTTTACATTCTGATGCAACGGCTTGATCAATGGATCAGGATCAACTTGGCCCTTAGATAGCCAGCTAAATAATCTCATATTTGGGGACCTCTCAATCCACTTATTCAAAACTGCTCCACACTCATTTCTATCCTTATTCAAAGTTGTAAGCAAAATCTGTAACCTACTAGCATGATTAAACAAAATTGAAGGCTTTAAATCATGTGCAAACTGCATCACTGCCTCTATTATTTTCTCTTCATATTTTTGATTTGCTAGGGATGTAGCTTTCATATGCTCATTCTTCTCCTTTTCAAGCTGCACCCTAATCTCCATTAATTTATTTGTTTCCTCAGCCAATTGTTGCTTCTCCCAATTGATTCTTGCATCTATATTTGCTTTCACAAGGGGTGATGGTGGAAATTCAACAATAGGACTAGATGACAAAGGTACTGCTGGTCTTTCAACAATCATCAATGGAGGTGACCTATGATCCTATGGTCTAGACAATTGTGCAATTATTTTTTCCTTCTGGATCAAGTCTATTTTCAGCTCATTATAAGACTTAAGGATAGTTTCAAACTTAATCCTTAATTCCTCATTTTCTTGTGCATCCTTTTCTGCTACCCTCACATTGAACTTAGCTATTTCCAAAATGATGTTTGAGGCCTCCACACCTTAAGTCTCATGAGCTATCTATACTAACAAATTTCCAGCATAATCTGAAGAGAGAACCTCTCTTTTTCCTTTATTTTCTTCCCTCTTAAAGGACCACATGACCAAAGTTGCATGGTCATCAGAGAAGGAAATACCCCTATCAGCCTATTGTGCTTGTTCTGGAGTAGTGAGGGTCTTCACTTTACTTTTTCTGACCAAATAAAAGACAATTACATCTGCAATATCCCATTCAGGAAGAATCAAAACTCCTGCAGTATGGATCATAGCTCTTCCTTCCTCCGGGGTAATCTTCTCAAATTTCTTCATCATTTCCACTTTTTTCTCATTCTCAATCTTAGTCATATCCCTTTCAGGGAATTCCTCCTTCTTTTTCTCACAAACTTCTTTGAATTGATTTATTTTCATTCTCCATAAAAATTGAAAAAATGCCCTAGTTATTACAAACTTGTCATTAGAAATAAAAGAATCATTAGCTTGTTCCAAAATTGGGTCTACTTGCTTACCCTCAAACTCTGCCACTGTAAGATCGATCTCTACCCCCTTGGGTGCCTCTAGCATTCCCTCTTGTATCTCATCATTTGAAACAAACATATTTCCCTCAGTACTCAATTGTACCAATTGCTCAGCAACTCCATGCTCATCTAATTGTAAGGGGGATTGTGAAGGAGAGTATACATCCTGCTCTAGTCTAGACTCCTCCTGTCTCTGCCTCTTTGGAGAGGGCTCTTGTATTGTTGGGTCAATCATAGGTCTCTTTCCCTTAGAAGTAGATGGAATATTCTCACCTCTTTGCTGAACTAGGAGAACAACACTATAGCCCTTCCTCTGTTGAACAGTATAAGTTCCCCTTGGGGTCAACTTTGTGTACCCTAGCTGACTCAAAATTATCCTGGCTCTTTCAGGATTTTCCTTGCTTACCAAGGCCCTCTTCTCATTAGCTTCTTGCATGATTCCCTCAAAATTCTCCATGAGGGCATCAATCTTTCTTTCCCATTGCTGAAAAGCCTTTAGTGGGTCATATTCCTTATCAAAATTTCTTATAAAATCTACAGTCTTTTTGTAGATTACCCACTTCTCTTTCTTAATTTCTTGAGTTTGAAGATCAAACTCATTTCTAATCACATCCTTAGGGAAATTAAACTGGTTCTCAATAAGAGCACACCTTATTTTCTCTCTGAACATCCCAGATAAGAATCCTTCATTATCTGCACATTTGGCCATAGCTGTAGCCATTCTCTAGGGCTGTAGGACTTGATTCAAATGCACCCAACCCTTCTTAACAATGATAAACTGGTGTGCTATTTTAATGTCTACAAACAAGGTTCCCCTTCCTTTACTAGTGAGGGTTGTTTATTGTAGATCACTAATCTACCTCAAAATTTCTGCATACCCTATCTTCAATGGAACCTGGTAAGGCAATATATATGGTGCACTCCTGTAACCATACACCCTAAACATTGTAGAAACTAGATATAAGATTATATCACCAAAATTATGCACTATGGTGATGTCTTTGCAATACTCCTTTGGCCTAATCAATCTCAGTAATTCCCTTGGCTTTCTAGGATTCTCAAAAATAACAAGCTCCTAAACCTCGAAGCAAAATTTTTGTCAAAAACAAGGAAACTAGCCTCACTCCTATCCCATGACAAATCTATAGTCCACAACTGGACTGGCAATGTTTCTCCATTCTTCTCTTTAACAATATCAATTGTCTTGCTAAAAAATTGTTCACCCTTATACAAAAACATATGCATTAGCAAAGAAAACCACCCAAAAGGCCTGTTTATCTTCATGTTTTTCATTTCCATTAATCCTTCATGGATAAGATCTGCAAGGTAAGGGGACAAATAAAAAATTAATGCTAGTTGTGGGTGTAAAGACTGTACTATCATGAACATATAGGGAATAGGCATATGAGTAGCCTCATCTTGTCCAAAAATTAAAGCTAAAGACTTATATACACCCTATGCTCTTAAACTGAATAGGTCCAATCTGAAAGGTTTAGGTGTGCTCTTACTGACCATACACATGGCACCAATCTGGCCAAATAAATCCATTAAAGGCCCTGACCTCAGATAGTCTCTCTGTGTTTCATAAATCTCATTGAATTCTTCAAAGTCAATCTTCTCTAATCTAACAGAAGGGTCATTTAATGAGAAAAATTCTTTGATTTCATCTTCTATAATACTTATCTCCATTTATGTCCTTGACACACATGGTGATAGGGTCATAACATTTGGCAATTTGTATCAGAAGGTTTGCATCCATGAATACACCAGGCATAATCAGTTTTCCTATGTCAAACTACCAAATATTACTAAGAGGAGCACATGAATTCCTCTGAGAGTATGCTACTTTAAACAAGATCAAACCATTGTAATATTTTCCTACATGGGCATCCCTCATCCATAACCCTCTATGATAAAGTCCCTCATTGACAAAGTTTCTAGGGTTTTTCGGGACCACCTCTTTAGTCCTACATGCTCCATTCTCAAAGTGTGGGAGTAACTACATTAGATCTTCAAATACCCCCCTATCTTTATATTATGTCTTTCCCGAGAGTTCCCTTTTAGGTGACATCTTCAACTAGGGTTTTTGAGAAAATGTCTGAATACCAGAACTAGAACTACCCAGATATCGTAAGATAGCAATAACAGGAAAATTAAATCACCTAAACTTCCTTTCTTTGAAAATTTGTGCACTATCAAGTTAAAACTGGCCTAACAGATGCTTGAGAAAAATTGCTTGATGACACTCCCTAGGGAGAACCAGTCCAGTCGCAAAGATACTTTGAAAAGAGGTGAAATCTCTAACAATCAAATCAGAATATGTAATTTTTCACCAACCCATTGCAGCTCACCCACATGAAACTCATTAAATCCACCATTACTAAAAACTAGCAGCTTCAACGTTCATAGGACGTGAAACAATGTCAATGAACAAAATTTGAATTTAAACCATTGATTGCTACTTCATTACGGTGCATCGAACGGCTTGGAAAAATTAACATCATAGCCATTTAATACTTTCCCCAAACTAGTTCTCGACCAATGAGAACATTTCAAATTTATGCATGTGCAAAAATGTGCAACTCATTTTAACTTTAATCGGCCTAGATAGGTGTCAACTTGTCGCTATTTTGCAAGCCTAAAATCTAAGCACCTTTTCACTCTAGTAATGCGACCACCGTAGATCCTCTTACAACTTGACAAGTCTTTATCATCCCTTAAAAATAGTGACCCCACTTCACAAATGAACATGTGGAGGTATCTAAAGACTTCAGAGTGCTGGCGACTGACAACACAAAGACACATGTCAATCAGTCAAAAATTCGCAAGCAAAAAACTAACAGGAATGTCAGGAAAGGATAATGTGATAACCGCCAATGCTACTTCAATTGGATGATCATTGTTTATCTATAAATTTTGGTCCCACTTCAAACCTTCACTGGCTCTTTACCAATAAAAAATGGCCATGTCATCAAACTCGGCAGGTGGACATACCACCTTTCTTTCTTGATGTCAAAAATACTGACAGATGCCACATCATATGTCAACTTCAACCAATAAAAAAAAAGCACATCATCATGACTTGGGGACTAAGGGCCCACTCCATAGTCTGCATCCCATATGTAAGATCGAATGGCTGTCGCTAAAGCACAAGTGTCAACTTCAACCAATAAAAAAAAAGCACATCATCATGACTTGGGGACTAAGGGCCCACTCCATAGTCTACATCCCATATGTAAGATCGAATGGCTGTCGCTAAAGCACAAGCTTTAAATACCAAGCATCTTCTCCTAGCAGTATAATGACAACCACAAGATTTTTCAAGGCTTTAACCTTTGGAAATTCATGACCCCACTATATTACATCATCCAAGACAGGTGTCAACATAGGAAAGCTGCCACGGATACCGAAATGTCTGAGCTCTACTTTGTTAGAAACAAACTTAATCAGATGCTTGTCACTAAAGCGCATGGATTAAAAAATAGTCAACTTGACTCAATGGTATAATGATAGTTGTCAATGCATTCCAACTTTTAATTTACAACACATTACCGAAGATGGGCCTGCTTCAACAGGTGTCACCCTGTCGCTAAAGCGTATGTCAGAAAGTTTGACAACTCATATCCTTGAGATAAAATGATAGTCACTAGATCAAAAAGAATCAAATGGTTTAAATAAATAAATAGGGAACATTAAGGATTGAAAGAAATTTATTAAAGAAGGAATCCACTCAAAAACCTAACTGCATAACACAAAGGACACTTTATAAAGGTATATAATGACACATGCATTATAGGAAGTCTTAGTGAATGAAAAAGTAACATCCAAACATAACAAAGCTTCTATTAAACTAGGGTTTTCAGCAACATTACTCCTTGCTACGTTAAAAATGAGAATTCATCAAAATTTTAAAGTATGAGGATCAAAATTTTAAAATAGTACTAATAGTGGCTCATACTCAGGGACATGTATCTCCTGCAGATACAATGAGAAAACTCGAATCTCCTGGAAGAGCAGACCAACTCAAAATTTTGATAAAAAAGAAACAATTATACACAAAACCCTAAACTAAAACCTCACAAGAAGCCAGAATATTTTAGGAAAAGTAAAGCTTTAAGAATTGCCCATGAACCAGCAACTCTATGAGTTCTCCTGTCATATTTTTTAACATATATGAACCTGTTCCCCAATTTTCTTCAATGATGTAAGGGCCTAACCAAATGGGATCAAATTTTCCATGTTTTCCCTTGCTTTCTAATCTTGCATTCCACATCAACACAAGATCACCTTTCAAAAAATCTCTCTGAGTAGTACTTCTATCATTCAAAACCTTACACTGGGCCTGGATCTTTTTAGTTCTTGTGTGTGCATCACTTCTTACTTCATTCAGCTAGATCAAATCATTAATTCTGATTGTCATTTCATCTTCCAAATCATCATCATAAGCCTAGATGAATTGATACATTTGCAACAAATTATTCTGGGGCAATCTCGCATTGATTCCATAGACCAGGTCAAAAGGGGCACATCCTATTGCCTTCTTTACTATAACCCTATCAGCCCATAAGGCTTGTAGCAACTTTGAATCCCAAGCCCTTTTATTCTTATCCAATACTCTTTTTAGTATCTTGATCAAGCTTTTATTATTGGACTCAGCTTGGCCATTGCCCTGTGGATGATAGGGAGATGAGTATGAAATTTTGATACTATTTTTCTAACAAAAATCAACAAACTCCTCTGATCTGAAATGCATTGCATTGTCAACCACTACTGTTTCTGGACAACCAAACCTGACAAGTATATTTTGCATCATAAAATCCACCACTATTTTACTAGTTTCTTTCTTGGAGGGGATTTCTTCAACCCACTTGGTGAAATAATCTATTTCTACCAAGATATAAGAATGTCCACCATTGGACTTGCTAGGAATCTCTCCAATAAAATCCATACCCCACTTTTGGAAAGGGGCTTGCACTGCAACAGGTCTGAGAGGTAAATTCCCATTGAATTTTAGCTTCCCAGCAAACTTTTGATAGGGATCACATCCTTTTACAAATTGGTGGGCATCCTTAAAAAATGTTGGCCACCAAAACCCTAATCTGATAATCTTGTGAGTTTTAGTCCTTTCCATATAGTGTCCTCCACAAACTCCACTATGCATTTTGTTTAGCAAGATTTTGGCTTTATCTTGATCCACACATCTGAGCAAGACACACTCATTACTTCTCTACCACAACTCACCTCCTATAATTGCATACTTCACGGAATGAAGCCTAATAGTCCTTTTCTTGTTATCATCCAACTCAAGGGGTAGGGTCATTTTTTACAGGTACTTAACAATATCTTTGTACCATTCACAACAATCCACATTGCAAACAAAGGTCTTTGTTCTTCTTCCAATGTATTTGTCTGATTTACAGCCAAATTGCTTTGGGCCATAAGTTTTGCAAGACCTAACCCTCTTACCAACTTTGTAATATGAATATCAATATTGAATTTCTGGATCCTATTTATCCACCTACATCTTCTTCCTGAAACTTCCTGTTGGACTAATATATCTTTGACTGTAGCACTTGGAACATAAGCAGTCACTATGGCTCCAACCAGATAACACCTAAATGCTTTGATAGCCTTGACCAAGGCATAAGCTTATTTTTCAACAATGTCATAATTTAGTTCAGCTGCTTGTAGGGTTTTACTAAAAAGGGAGATAGGTTGCTCAAACCCATCTGCATTCTTCTATAATAATACTGTTGCAAATGTGTGGGTAGATGCAAAAGAAAAAATCTATAAAGGTTTACTGTAATCTGGTGTCTTCAAAACTGGGGCATCTTTAATAGCCCTTTTGATATCATTGAAAGCCCATACTACTTCAAAACTCCAATCAACCTTTGCTCCCTTTTTCAACATTCTTGATATAGGGATACTAATCTCTGCAAAATTTGTAATAAATCTTCTCAAAAAAATTTCTTGTCCTAAAAAGGATTGAATTCCTTTGACATTCCTTGGTTGGGATAATTTGTCAATAGCTTGAACCCTCTCAGGGTCTATTCTCACCCCATCCTTTGAAACAATATGTCCTAGAAGATTTCCTTCCACCACACCAAAGGCACATTTCTTTGGGTTTAAAGAGACCCCATATTCTAATGCTCTGATGAAAATGTTTTTCAAGTGTTGGCAATGTTGTTCTTCTTTGGCTGAAAATGTTGTAAGGTCATCCTAATACACCACCATAAATTTGTCAATGAAATCAGCAAAAGCCACATCCATGGCTCTTTGGAAGGTATCACTACCATTAGTTAATCCAAAGGGCATTCTTACATACACATATGTCCCCCAAGGGGTAGTAAATGCAGTCTTGAACTATTCTAATTCCTTAACCATGACCTAATTATATCCAGAAAAACCATCCATCATGGACATCAACTCTGACCCAGTTACCTTTTGCAACATATTCTCCATATTAGGTAAACCATAATTGTCTTTTAAGGAATTTATGTTAAGATTCCTGAAATCAACACAAAGTCTGATATCACCATTCTTTTTCCTGACAGGAACCAAGTTTGAGACCCAAGTAGAATGTCTAATAGGCTTAATTATTCCAGCATCTATCATCTTCTTAAGCTCTCCTTGCATTTTGGGTGCCAAGGTAGGATTAACAGGTCTCAACTTCTGTCTGAAAGGTTTAGTGCCTTCCTTTAATGGGATCTCATGTTGAAACAAGTCTTCTTTATAAACCTTGAGGTTTTCATAAGACCATGCAAAAACATGTCTAAACTTCCTAAGAAGATCAATAAAATTTTTTCTAGTTCTAGGGGATAAGCATTTACCTATGTAAACTCTTTTAGGCACCATCCTTGTGCCCAGATTTATTTCCTCAAGATCATTTATTTTACCAGTATTGGCAGAAAAAAATTTGTCTTTATTATCAAATGCCCTTTCAAGAGAAACTAATCCCTTGGGAACTCTATTTGATTTCAACTGCAATACTTCCTTTCCAAAAATAACTTCTTTACCATCCACTGTATCAATATAAGCACTGAAATCCATTTCTCTATCACCAAAATGAGACACACACTGCAAAAATCTTAATATGTCTTTGTTGGTGTAATTAAATATTTCTAATTACACTTAACTTAATCTTACTTAGGATAATGCATTGCATAGTAGTTAGTGATTGAGACACCTAGGAGTGTGCACCTCATTCAAGCACATGGTGTAGGAGAAATTCCACTTTAGGTGTGATAGTTGTCATCACATACCTCTTTGTGTGTGAGATCCACCTTTCGTGCTCTTATCACATTACCATCCTAATCCATTGCACATACTTTATTGCATAATGGAGGATGATCCACATTTGGTGGACATGTGATTACACCTAGCATAGGTAATAGCTTATCAGCTCCTTATCATTGTCTCTTATCTCCTTTCCTATATAAGGAGGCCTATTATGTATATTTTAATCATGTCCATGATCAATAATATCATTCTTGCATCTTAATGCAATTGTATTTCCAATCTCTTGTGGAAGTTATCTTGGTCTTGCATTCGATCTTGGGGGTGTTGTAGAGTCACCTAAAACTCTAACATGGTATCAGAGCTCTCAAGGTGTGAAGACCTCTTCTCAAGAAGTGCAATCTTGGCTTGATTCAATTGTGGGTGTAGAATAAAGGTATTTGGACATCACCATTGCATAGTCTATTTGGAGAAAATTTGGGGTTTTGTATTTTGTGGCTTTCTATTGCAGGTCAATATTGGTGCTTGCTGGTGCAAATCAGAGGTTGGCATCATATTAAGGAGGTCCAAAAACCCGTAAATCAAATTTTTCTTCATCCAAATTGGACACCCGAGGCCAAATCTAGAGCTATTTGAATTTTGGAAGTGCGGCGGCGGCGATTCAGAAAAAATAATTTTAGAGGCAATTTTCAAACAGCGATATCTCAGTCATCTGGACTCCTTTTTTCGAGCAATTTTTTTTGTTTTGGGGTAGAATTTCATGATCTACACAATGGTTCAGGTGGTTTTCGATCTTTGTTCTTGAATTTTTCTAAAAATCACAAATCTCATTTTTTGCAACTTCCAAGGCCTCATTTGAGCTCATATGAACTCCTTTTTAGGTGCAATTTTTTTTGAAAGTGCATAATTTTTTTTGTATTTTCCAGATCTGGAATCAGATTTTAGTGACTGTGACCAGAAACTATACTTTTAAAAATTGGCTTAGTTTTTTCATTTGTAATGCATAAGCCTTAGCTTGGTTTTTTGCATAATGATCTAAGTCTATTATAGCCTGATTTTGGAGTGTAATAATTTGTTGATCTCAATTTTTAATGAGAGAAGTGTATCATTAATGTAATCATGGGTTATGAAACACATCCTATAGTAGTACTTTTGACTAAGGATAATTATGAGTCATGGGCAAAAGGAATCATCACACATTGTAGATGGCTTAATCTCTTGCCTCATCTTTATGGACTCATTCCTAAACCAAAGTCACAGGGGAAGCAATATGTTTGGGGAGAAAAGAATGCTCATATTATAAATTTGATTATTGGTAGCATCAGTTTGTGTCTCTTCTATGACATCTACCCCAGATTTAGAGGTGTTCAATGTCCACACATAATTTGGACAATCATTTGGGAGATTTTTAGTGATCCACATGTTCCTCCATTCCCAAATGATCTTGCTTTAGATTGCATCATTCCTCTTGATGATGCAGATAATATTCCCTATGATGATTATACTTTAGATGCAATTGAAGAATTGGTAGCAATTGAGAGCGAGGATGATCCAGTAGCTCCTCCTGTAGCTCCTACTTCTCTAGTTGAGATCACACAATCATCTCTTGTTGGTGATTCCAGTGATTCATTGCAAGAGATATCTATTTGTCTTCCTGATTGGGATTCTTACTTGCCAGATATTGGTTCATTATTTGTGGAGTCGCATATTTCAGATTTGGGAGACATACTTGAGGGGGTTTCTCTTCTCTTTGATGATAGTTTCATCATAGTTGCAGATACTTCTTCACATTCTTTGGAGATTGACATTCTCGATTGTTCCTCTTCACTTGGTTTGTCACATGATGTGATAGATTCTTTGAGATTGGAGAGGCCTATTCAGTCTTCAAAGATACATATTTGGAGACCTTCTTCCTTATTTCATTTGGATATGGATTTGTTCATGGCATCATCATTATACTTCATTTGGATTCCACTTCCTAGTTCCTATCTAGAATGGGAACCACACCTACATTTGTACTCGGTATATCTTCTTCCCAAGGGGAGAAATGTTGTTTGTAGTAATTGGAATATACTTTGTCTTCAAGAACTCACCATTTTTGTAGGAGATTCTTCATTATGGGGGGGATATCATGTCTCCAACTATCCTTCTTATGGGGGGATAATTATTTGTACATACATGATGTATGTAGTTCTTGGGGGGTCTTGAACACTCCATCCATCCATGCATCTTGTTTTCTTCTCTCTTTTTGGGGGAGGGTTTTTCCCATGAGGTTTTCCCTCTTTCTACACTTTATGAGAGTTATGCATTTCATGTATTGCATTTTTTACATGGGTACCTAACATGGCCTAGTTGCCAGAACCCATCTTGCATTGTGAGTTTAAGTGCATTCCCCTAAGTTGCACTTAAGGGGGGTGTTGGTGTAATTAAATATTCCTAATTACACTTAACTTAATCTTACTTAGGATAATGCATTGCATAGTAGTTAGTGATTGAGACACCTAGGAGTGTGCACCTCATTCAAGCACATGGTGTAGGAGAAATTCCACTTTAGGTGTGATAGTTGTCATCACATACCTTTTTGTGTGTGAGATCCACCTTTCGTGCTCTTATCACATTATCATCCTAATCCATTGCACATACTTTATTGCACAATGGAGGATGATCCACATTTGGTGGACATGTGATTACACCCAGCATAGGTAATAGCTTATCAACTCCTTATCATTGTCTCTTATCTCCTTTCCTATATAAGGAGGCCTATTATGTATATTTTAATCATGTCCATGATCAATAATATCATTCTTGCATCTTAATGCAATTGTCTTTCCAATCTCTTTTGGAAGTTATCTTGGTCTTGCATTTGATCCTGGGGGTGTTGTAGAGTCACCTGAAACTCTAACAGTCTTGATCATCAGAAAAAACTTGCCAGTTCTCAACATTATTAGGGATAGATGGTCTAGATTGAACCTCTATATTTGATATATCTGCAAATGTAATATCTTTCAGTCTTAGGGCCACATTGGCCAACAAATCAGCCATTCTATTTTGACTTCTTTCCACCCAAAAAATGTTAAAAGCACTGAAACTTTCAATTTCATCCCATACTGCATTTCTATATTTGTTTCAACTTTTGATTTTTTGATGTATATCTTGACCGACCTTGGGAAATTATCAATTCAAAATCACCCACCACTTTCAAACATCTTATGCCATGCCTCAATGCTAACCTTAGGCCTATCAATAAGGCTTCATATTCTGCAACATTATTTTTACATGAGAACAACAAAGTGAAAGAGAACTTGAAAGTTTTTCCATTTGGAGATATGAGCAATATTCCAGCTCCAGACCCTTCTTTTGAGCTTGCTCCATCAAAATACAGTCCATAGACTATCGAGGTCAGTCCATTCCTCTTGGCTATTTGATATAAGGGAAGATTCAACACCTTCCTCTATTTCCTTATCCTGGACTCTGAAAGCATTAATATTAGTATCTAAAAAGCAATTCGTGGTATCTTCTTCTTCCTCAATCATGTGTGCTATTCTAGGTTCCCTAGAAACCTTGATATTTTTTCCTTCAAAGTTGAAAGTAGAAAAAGAAAAATTACATTGTATGTTTCCTCCCATAGAAGCACTCCACTTTCTTGACAACAACATCCCATATTGAGGAGGGATATCAACTACTAAGACACTCATGGTCAATTGTTTGCCAGGGTATGCTGCCAACTTATAAGGTAAAGCCTTGATAGTACCTACAACTGGTACTTCTCTTGAGTCCATAGCCTAACATCTCCCATGTGGGGTATCCACCTTCAACCCCAGTGATTTCATAACTTCTATGGGCATAATAGTGTTTGATGCTCCTAAATCAATCATGCAATTCTTTAACAACTTTCCATTTATCAGCAAGGTTAAGAAGAAAGGATCAACTGATCCTGCCAAGGTACTAACAACATTTGTGTCTAAATAAATATGAGGAATCTTAGAAACAATCTCTTCATTATGACCTTCATTGTCATCATTTAAAGTTGCTACTTTCTTATCAATTCTTTCTATCCTTTGGGTATCTGTGGATACTACACCATTCACCCAATTCAAAGCCTTTTCTTTATGTTCCTCTATCCTCATCATTTCTAGCAAAGGGATCTTAACAATAATCTATGACAACAATTTTCTCATGTCAACTGGAACATATTTTTATTCAAATATATCCTGATTCACATTTGCAGTCTCCTTTTCATCATTCTCTGTGAATGTTTTTGGGGGTTCCTTAATTTGGATTTTGACTTGCTTCTACAAAAGGGGAACAACCTCCTCTGAGGGTTTAGTCTTTTCTTTATAGATAATGTTGGGTTTAACATTTTTCTTTATTTTAACCTTGCTAATATTTTCGGTCTCTTTTTTCTTGTTTTGGGATGCCTTTACATCTTTTTCCAATTTTTTGACAAAAATACTAGCAGTTTTCTGACCTAGATCACCCACTACTCTATTTCTTAAGTTGTAATTTTTTTTTTCCTAAGTAACCATATATGCTATTATCAAAGCAATTTCTTCATTAGATGGCCTTCTTAAAACAACTGTCTCTTCATTTTTTATTAAAATTGCACTGGACATTATCTAACTTATCATCTTCCTCATCTGAAAAGACATGTTGATGATATGATTCATTTCTAGTTTGAGAATTTAAAATATCTTGATTCTAATCTTCCTTAGTAGAATCAACTTCATCCCAAATGTGGGAGGAAGTCATGCGACATCCCTAGTCATCATAGGGTTCTTCTTCATTACACTCTTGTTCTTCTTGTGTAGAAACACTTTGGGATATGATAAAATAACTAGGATCATGTGGTGATTGACATACAATACACCATGGGACCTCCTCAACCATATTCATTGAATTCCTTTGTAATGGATCAAGGGTCCTGTCATTTGGTTTATCCTTTCTCTCTGGGAATATGGGCTTCCCATCCTTCCATTGAGTATTGTAAGGATAATTTTGCATTCTTGGAAACTTATTGAAGTTATTAAAAGTAGGCTTGTAATTTCCTACAACTCTATTACTCATGTTTTCACCCAGCTTTAAATCCTTTATGGCTTTCAAAATCTCTTTCAAACTATCATCATCCTTTGGTTTTACATTTGTAGGTTTTCCTGGTTCCTTTCTATTCAACATCTGTGACTTGTTATCTTCCCTTCTTCCCAATTTCCCTGAGATTTTGCAGTTACTTTCTATATTTACAGCCAACATATAAGCTTCTGTAAGATTCCTTGGATTCTTGTCTCTTAAAAGGTAACCCATTTTAGAATCAAAGGCATTTAAATAAGTGACAAGACAGACTCTATCATCCAATCTGATGACCTGCGAGAGTTTATGCATGGCCTTTTGAAATTTGATATTAAACTCAATAACATCCTCATTGAAATTTTTCTTGATGTTATTAAATTCATTTAAAACAAAGCCCTCATTTGTCTTATCACCATATTGTTCCTTGAAACAATTTTTGAGCTGATCCCATGAACCTATACTACCATGTGGTAAGGCCCTAAACCAATCCTTTGAATCTTCAGTCAATGATTGTACAAACAATTTCATTATTACATCATCTGGCACAATGTTGTAATCATCTATCGCATCAATGAACTTTTTCAAATGTTCCTCACAGGTGATAACATTACTACTAGTGAAATTTGGAAGCTTCTTTCTAATCTCTTCAGGGATAGGGTTGGGGTATCCAGGAATAGCTGTAAAAACCAACTGTTTGCATCTTTCATGAATAGGCCCCATGTTAGATAAATCAGCACCCTGGGATGTCGATGCATTAGTGTTTGACACAGCAGAATTATTGAGTCCACCTTGTGGGGGGACACTTGTTGGCTAGTTAGCAATAGTATTAGCATTTCCTCCTTGTGTTAAAAATGAGGTAGCAATATTAGTAGGTCCTACTGATCATTTGAGAAAATCTATCTTCTTTCTTATTTCTAATGTTGGAGCCTCTAATTCTTCCTTTTCTAACTCCCTGGCCAGCAACTCCTACTCCCTCTTAGCCTTCTCAAGGTCTGCTTCCAACCTTAGTACTTGGTCTATAGAACTCTTAGGGCCTATAGGCTCATTAATCGAAACCCCTATAGCCTTTTTCTTACCTCTATCCCTAGGATGTCTTATCTCAAAGATTTCTTGGACAATGGGTTGCTCTCTTGCTTGTTCAAGTATAGGGATGTGATTTATTGCCTCTAGGTCTAACAATTGCCTCTTCAATTGATCATCTCTTATCATAGCATGTCTAATTTTTTCTTCCTTTTCCTTTTCTCTTCTTTTCCTAATGGTTTCTTTCTCATGAATCTTTCTTTCTAATTCATATACCTCTTCAAAAATTTCCTCAAAATCTGGCAAAGTTGTTTTAGACTCAACCTGGAGTGTTTGGAGATCTTCTTGCTGATCTTGGGACTCATGGATACCTTGGGGTAATGAAGAACCAAGGGTGAAAGGAGGGACAAAATCTTGTCTATTTCTACTTTTGCTTCTAGACCTCCTCTCTACTCCATGTTGTTTATTAGGGACCATTTTTCTATTATGTTGTAATTTTTC
Organism: Chamaecyparis obtusa; assembly: GCA_027943335.1. Taxonomy (NCBI): domain Eukaryota; kingdom Viridiplantae; phylum Streptophyta; class Pinopsida; order Cupressales; family Cupressaceae; genus Chamaecyparis; species Chamaecyparis obtusa. The sequence continues at coordinate 1,345,873 of BSBK01004314.1, read as the reverse complement.
ACCCTCTCTTTCTGAAGGAGAGTAATAGTCCTCATATTGGTTCAAACCTAAATCAACAACCTCTTCATACTCTGAGGTGTTTCCTTCCTGGCTAGGATTAGCAAGACCCTCTTGTCTTGAACTTCCCTTCTGCTTCCATGTGAAGGACATATCATTAGTACTTTTCTCTCTTTTGATTTGACCACACCTAGACGTGGCTAGAAGTTTACCTTCCAAAATTTCCTCCAGACATTCTTTTCTCCAGGACCTTGTGTTCTTGAAACTCATTGTAACAAAATAAATCTTCACTTAGCACTAGTACAGAGATTTCTTAGAGTTGCCACCCAAGTAGATAGGATTTTTTTTTAATAAAGTATTCTTCTTGTGATCAAGGTAAAGAGTAAGAAAGAATAGGGAAATTTTGAGAGAAATGAATAACTCTGTGTATTCAATGGTAACTAACTGGCCTTTTAAAATAAGTAAGCCAGAAGTCCACCTCAACTTGTACCTGTGTTATTTATAACTTTTCCTAACATTTCCCTAGAAAAGTCACCATTTTGTTGGTTCTTAAAAAGATTTTACACTCCATGAGACACCAATATACCTAAGACTAATTTTAAGGACAGGCTAGTTCCAAATATGAGAAATCTGTAGGTAACTAGACTAACTATAGGGACAAGACTGCCATCTTCACTTCTGGCTCTACAAAACCAAGATGGGTACACCTGATCTAATAGATATAACTCTATTCCTTATTTGATACTAGATCTAACAACAGATATCAATGAGAAAGTACTAAACAACAACCTATTATTCATTGACTCTCCATCATTGGATAGGAAAACATTTTTAAAGTAACTAAAATTAAATGATCAATTTTGATTATTGCATTTCTGATTATAATGATTTCAATCATTCCTCATAAAATAAAGATACATTTACATAGGCCAGTGCCTTATCCATTGGGACAAATAACACCAAAAAGTAGAATGAATGCAAAGATCCTTGAAGAACCTAACTCATAAACATAAACAAAAATCCCCCAACTCTTTCCTACCTACAAATTATCCTTGTGAAAATCTAAATGAACATATATCCCTCTTTGAGCAATATTTAATCTATCCTTAGATCAGAACTCAAAAAAAAGATACATACGCACAAGTCTCTGATAGACTCAAAAATTCACAAATTTAGGAGAGAGGAAAAGTAAAGACCTAAGATTTGTATTAAGTATAGCCTTTGATCATTTGTATACAATATATGCTGAAGAAACAAGCCTATAAATAACAACATCAACCTGTGTTTTCTCTATTACTTGACAAGAAATAAGACAAAATATTACAATCCTCGACTGAGGGTTACGGTTTCAAACAAATTTATCTTCTCAACACCTAAGACTCTCAATACCCAATATAATAGTGGAAAATCCTTTTATATACAAGGAAATGCAACAAGCTTCCAATCATATTAGGGTTGACAAAACTTTTACTATAAAACTTTACAACAACCCTACTAGGTTTACAATAAATGCCTCGATCAGATTTGGACAGATATTTTACAAGTGAGCTGCCTTACTTTATGTCTTCCATCTTTTCCTTAGTTTCTTCAAACAAATCTGATTTCCATTCCTTCGTAGTTGCTCCTACAATGAACACACTTTACATCTCAACAACTTTCAAGACCAGAAGGTCATAATCTTTTCTCAGCTCAGGAAGTAGGTGGAGTATCTACTTTTTCTACATGAGGAATGTACTGGTACCTCCACCTGTTGAACACATCTTCACTTGGGAATTCAAAATTCAAAAATTCAGCCTTCTTACTAGATAGTTGTCCCCACTTGTCTTCCATTTTCTTAACCTCCTGAATATATTCAAACTTTGATTTAGTAGTTATCAACAACTTGATGGTGTGGATAAAGGAAGAAGTGTTTTCCAAAACACTTGTCATTTTTTCTAAGAAAAGTTCATCCATCTCCTCTCTCCACTTGTATAACTCCTTTAATTCACTAGTATCTTTGAAAACACTTTGTACTAATTCACAATTTAGATGTGTTAATTCTTTCTTTAACACATTGGACTTCCTTTTAAAATCATCCAGAATTATACTATACTCTACAAGCTTCTTTACATTCTGATACAACAGCTTGATCAATGGATCAGGATCAACTTGGCCCTTAGATAGCCAATGAAATAATCTCACATTTGGGGACCTCTCAATCCACTTATTCAAAATTGGTCCACACTCATCTCTATCCTTATTCATAGTTGTAAGAAAAATTTGTAACCTACTAGCACGACTAAAAAAAATTGAAGGCTTTAGCTCATGCGCAAACTGCATCACTGCCTCTTTTATTTTCTCTTCATATTTTTGATTTTCTAGGGATGTAGCTTTCATATGCTCATTCTTCTCCTTTTCAAGCTGCACCCTAATCTCCCTTAATTTATTTGTTTCCTCAGCCAATTGTTGCTTCTCCCAATTGATTCTTGCATCTATATTTGCTTCCGGGAGGGGTGATGGTGGAAATTCAACAATAGGACTAGATGAGGAAGGTATTGCTGGTCTATCAGAAATCATCAATGGAGGTGACATGTGATCCTATGGTCCAGACAATTGTGCAATTCTTTTGTCCTTTTGGATCAAGTCTATTTTCAACTCATTATAAAACTTAAGGATAGTTTCAAACTTAATCCTTAAATCCTCTGTGCATCCTTTTCTGCTACTCTCACATTGAACTTAGTTGTTTCCAGAATGATGTTTGAGGCCTCCACACTCGAAGTCTCACCAACTCTCTATACTAACAAATTTCTAGCATAATCTGAAGAGAGAACCTCTCTTTTTCCTTTATTTTCTTCCCTCTTAAGGGACCACATGACCAAAGTTGCATGGTCGTCGAAGAAGGCAATACCCCTAGTAGCTTGTTGTGCTTGTTCTAGAGTAGTGAGGGTCTTCACTTTACTTTTTCTGACCAAATAAAAGACAATTGCATCTGCAATATCCCATTCAAGAAGAATCAAAACTCTTGCAGTATGGATCATAGCTCTTCCTTCCTCCGAGGTAATCTTCTCAAATTTCTTCATCATTTCCACTTTTGTCTCATTCTCAATCTCAGTCATATTCCTTTCAGGGAATTCCTCCATATTTTTCTCACAAACTTCTTTGAATTGATTTATTTTCATTCTCCATAAAAATTGAAAAAATGCCCTAGTTGTTACAAACTTGTCATCGGAAAGAAAATAATCACTGAATTGTTTCAAAATTGGGTCTATTTACTTACCCTCAAACTCTTCCACTGTAAGATCCATCTCTACCACTTTGGGTGCCTCTAGCATTCCCTACTGTATCTCATCATTTGAAACAAACATATTTCCCTAAGTACTCAATTGTACCAGTTGCTCAGCAACTCCATGCTCATCTAATTGTAAATGGGATTGTGAATGAGAGTATACATCCTACTCTGGTCTAGATTCCTCCTATCTCTGCCTCTTTGGAGAGGGCTCTTGTATTGTTGGTTCAATCATAGGTCTCTTTCCCTTAGAAGTAGATGGAAGATTCTCACCTCTTTGCTAAACTAGGAGAAGAAGACTATAGCCCTTCCTCTATTGAACAGTATAAGTTCCCCTTGGGGTTAACTTTGTGTACCTTGGCTGACTCAAAATTATCCTAGCTCTTTCAAGATTTTCCTTGCTTACCAAGGCCCTCTTCTCATTAGCTTCTTGCATGATTCCCTCAAAATTCTCCATGAGGGCATCAATCTTTCTTGCCCATGGCTGAAAAGCCTTGAGTGGGTCATATTCCTTATCAAAATTTCTTATAAAATCTACAGTCTTTTTGTAGATTACCCACTTCTCTTTCATAATTTCTTGAGTTTGAAGATCAAACTCATTTCTAATCACATCCTCAAGGAAATTAAACTGGTTCTCAATAAGATCACACCTTATTTTCTCTCTGAACATCCCAGATAAGAATCCTTCATTATTTGCACATCTGGCCACAGCTGTAGCCATTATGTAGGGTTGTAGGACTTGATTCAAATGCACCCAACCCTTCTTAACAATGATAAACTAGTGTGCTATTTAAATGTATGGGAACAAGGTTCCCCTTCCTTTACCAGTAAGGGTTGTTTCTTGTAGATTAGTAATCTGCCTCAAAATTTTTGCATTTCCTATCCTCAATGGAACCTGGTAAGGCAATATATATGGTGCCCTCCTGCAACCATACACCCTAAACACTGTAGAAAATAGATATAAGATTATATCACCAAAATTATGCACTATGGTGATGTCTTTGCAATACTCCTTGGGCCTAATCAATCTCAACAATTCCCTTGGGACTCTAGGATTCTCAAAAAATAACAAGCTTCTAAGCCTCGAAGCAAAATTTCTATCAAAAACAAGGAAACTATCCTCACTCCTATCCCATGATAGATTTGTAGTCCACAACTAGACTTGCAATGTTTCTCCATTCTTCTCTTTAACAATATCAATTGTCTTGCTAAAAAATTGTTCACCCTTATACAAAAACATATGCATTAGCATAGAAAACCACCCAAAAGGCTTGTTTATCTTCATGTTTTTTATTCCCATTAATCCTTCATAGATAAGATCTACAAGGTAAGGGGAAGAATACAAAATTAATGCTAGTTGTGGGTGTAAAGACTGTACTATCATGAACATGTAGGGAAGAGGCATATGAGTAGCCTCATCTTGTCCAAAAATTAAAGCTAAAGACTTATATACACCATGTGCTCTTAAAATGAATAGGTCCAATCTGAAAGTTTTAGGTGTTCTCTTACTAAGCATACACATGATGCCAATCTGGCCAAAGAAATTCCTTAAAGGCCCTAACCTCAGATAGTCTCTCTATGCTTCATAAATCTCATTGAATTCTTCAAAGCCAATCTTCTCTAATCCAATAGAAGGGTTGTTTAACAAGAAAAATTCTCTGATTTCATCTTCTGTAATACTTATCAAGTCATTTCCATTTTTTTATCCTTGACACACTTGGTAATAGGGCCAAAACATTTGGCAATTTGTATCAGAAGGTCTGCATCCATGAATACACCAGGCACAATCAATTTTCCTATGTCAAATTGCCAGATATTACTATGAGGAGCAAATGAATTCCTCTAAGAGTATGCTACTTTAAACAAGATCAAGACATTGTAATATTTTCCTACATGGGCATCCCTCATCCATAGCCCTCTGTCATAAAGTCCCTCATTGACAAAGTCTCTAGGGTTTTTTGGGACCAACTCTTTAGTCCTAGATGATCCATTCTCAGAGTGTGGGAGTAACTGCATCAAATCTTCAAATACCCTCCTATCTGTATATTCTATCTTTCCCTAGAGTTCCCTATTAGGCGGCATCTTCAACTAGGGTTTTTGCAAAAACTTATGAATACCAGAACTAGAACTACCTGGATATCGCAAGATAGCAATAACAAGAAAAGTAAATCACCTAAACTTCCTTTCTTTGAAAATTTGTGCACTATCAAGTTAAAACTGGCCTACCAGATGCTTGAGAAAAATTGCTTGATGACGCTCCGGAGGGAAAACCAGTCCAGTTGCAAAGATACTTTGAAAAGAGGTGAAATCTCTAACAATCAAATCAGGATATGTAATATTTCTCCAACCTGTTGCAGCTCAACCACACAAAACTCATCAAATCCACCATTACTGAAAACTGGCAGCTTCAATGTTCACAGGACATGAAACAACGTCATTGAACAAAATTTGAATTTGAACCATTGATTGCTACTTCATTTCAGCGCATCAAACAGCTTGGCAAAATCAACATCATAACCATTTAATAATTTCCCCAAACTAGTTCTCAACCAATGAGAACATTTCAAATTTATGCATGTGTAGAAATGCACAACTCATTTTAACTTTAATCAGCCTAGACAGGTGTCAACCTGTCGCTATTTCACAAGCCTAAAATCTAAGCACCTTTTCACTCCGATAATGCGACCACCATAGATCCTCTTACAACTTGACATGTCTTTAGCATTCCTTAAAAATAGTGACCCCACTTCACAAATGAACACGTGGAGGTGTCTGAAGACTTCAGAGTGCTGGTGACTGACAACACAAAGACACATGTCAATCAGTCACAAATTCACAAGCAAAAAACTGACAAGAATGTCAGGCAAAGATAATGCGATAACCACTGATGCTGCTTCAATCAAACGATCATCGTTTATCTATAAATTTTGGTCCAACTTCAAACCTTCACTGGCTCTTTGCCAATCAAAAATGGCCACATCATAAAACCTGATAGACAGACATACCACCTTTCTTTCTTGATGTAAAAAATACTAGCAGATACCACATCATATGTCAACTTCAACCAATAAAAAACAAGCACATCATCGTGACCTGGTGACTAAGGGCCCACTCCATAGTGTACATCCCATATGTAAGATCGAACGGCTGTCGCTAAAGCGCAAGCTTTTAATACTCAGCATCTCCTCCCAATGGTATAACGACAACCATGAGATTTGTCAGGGCTTTAACCTTTGGAAATTCATGACCCCACTGTATTACATCATCCAGGATAGGTGTCAACATAGGAAAGCTGCCATAGATACTAAAATGTCTAAGCTCTGCTTTGTTAGAAATGAACTTAATCAGACACTTGTCGCTAGAGTGCATGGATTAAAAAATGGTCAACTTGACTCAACGGTATAACGATAGTCATCGATGCATTCCAACTTTTAATTTACAACACATTACCGAAGACAGGCCCGCTTCAACAGGTGTCACCTTGTCGCTAAAGCGTATGTCAAAAAGTCTGACAACTCAGAACCTTGAGATAAAATGACAGTCACTAGATCAAAAAGAATCGAATGGTTTAAAGAAATAAATAGGGAACATTAAGGATTGAAAGAAATTTATTAAAGAAGGAACCCGCTCGAAAACCTAACCGCATAACACATGAAGCGGACACTTTATAAAGGTATATAATGACACATGCATTATAGGAAGTCTTAGTGAATGAAAAAGTAACGTCCAAACATAACAAAGCTTCTATTAAACTAGGGTTTTAGCAACATTACTCCCTACTAGGTTAAAAATAAGAATTCATCAAAATTTTGAAGTATGAGGATCAAAATTTTAAAATAGTACTAACAGGTTTAAAGCTAAACTTTAAAACCTTTTTTTGCATCTTCCCAACCTATAACAAATGAGATATTTAGAACAGGGTATGGACATCCATCAAATCATAAGATGTGGAGTAATTTTCTCAAAGGTAGTTTCAACTACTCTAGTAGATATTTACGCAAAATCAGCTAAACATTTCTTAATAAATTTGATACCATGGATAATTATAGCTACAATTTACCATACAAATTAGTGAAGAATATTTGAGTTTAATGTACTTGAGGAAGCTTTAAATGAGGTATATACTTAGGTTAAAATTAGTGAAATAATTATTTTGTGGATGTGCAATATGTGTATGTGACTTGTGATGTTAAATTTAATTGTGATGACCTATGTCCAATCTAGAGCATTTACTTTAAATTCGGATAGTATTTATTCATACCTGTAAGAATTTTCCTAAGGAAAAGAATAAAATGCCAAGATCTAGAAGCTCAAGAGATAGCACAAGAGAGACAAAATATGATATGATCAAATGATCAAATAATGAATAATAGATTGAATGAATTGATACAATGTAGGAATGCCTCAATATATAGGCAATGCATGATAACTAGAAGATATGCAAGTGATAAGCTATCAACTAGACATGGTGGAATCACATATCCACCAAAGGTGGATCATCCTCCATTGTACATCAAAGTATGTGCAACATGTGAAACAATGAGAGGATGATAATGTGATAAGAGCACTAAAGGTGGATCTCACAAACAAAGAAGTATGTGAGGACAACTATCCCACCTAAAGTGAAAATTCTCCTAACCATGTGCTAAAATGAAATGCAAACTCCTAGGTGTCACAATGACAACTAATATGCAAATGCATTATCCTAAGTAAACTTAAGTAAAGTGTAATTAGTGAATATATAATTACACCAACACCCCCCCTTAAGTGCAACTTAGGGGAATGTACTTAAGCTCACAATGCAAGATGGGTCCCAGCTACTAGGCCATGTTAGGTACCCATGTACAATATGCAAGAGCAATAGATAATGCAATCTCTCATAAAGCGGAGAAAGAGGGAAACCCTCATGGGAAAAACCCTCCCCCAAAAAGAGAGATGGATACAAGATGCATGGAAGGATGGAGTAATCAAGACCCCCCTATTATGACATACATCATGCATATACAATAAAGAATCCCCCCAAAGGAAGGAAATAGGGAAGAGAACCAAAGTAGCCCCCCCCTCAATGTTGAATCTCCTACAAAGATGTTCCAAGATGTTGACCAATACTCCTCCATAGGAAGAAAATAGAACCAATGCTGCACCAAGAATGTCAAAGTGTGACAAAATCAAGTACCAATATCGATGTAGAATGGTTGATGGAATGCCCATTAAGATATGATAGAGATGAGGCATGGAGACACCTGCAAGCACCAACTGGGTACTCTCAACTGACAGGTTGGTATACTTGAACTTGTGTCGTGCATCCATTGATGTTTGGTTGGAGCATAACTTTCAAGAACCAAGTCCCATGATATTCCTAATCTACTAACATAGGGATTACATCAAATGTGTCATCAATGACAAGGTACAAATAAAAATGTGGCACTTTATGATAGTGCATGTACAACATGGCTCATGCAAGAGCATACAGCATCAAATGCAAAGGTGGAAACATGTAAAAGATGAAGCCACCATAGATGCCCTGTCAAATTTTGCAGAATAAGTGTCCTCTTGTTGGCCTTGTGCTAGGAAGTCTTTGGGATGAAATTGGCCTCCCCCCCTGGCTGCGGGTTGGATGACATTGCAAAACAGGTATGTAGATGGCAAAGAAAAAAAAATGTTCCCAATTTTTCTTATTTATTAATATTTTGTTTCTCAAAAACTCATTGAATTACACCCAAAAAAACTTTAATAAAAAAATAAAGAAAAAACACACAATTTTTTTTTATTAATTTTTAGATTTAAAAAACTTTATTAAAAAATTTAATAAAGAAAAACATAAAAATGTTTTATTAAAACATAAAGTTTTTATTAAAAAAACTTATAAAAAAAGTATAGTAGAAAAACTATATAACCAAAGTTTTATTTGTTAAAAAAACTTTTAAAAAAACATATTAAAAAATATTATTAAAACATAAATTAAAAAACTTTGTTTTAAAAAAATTTAACCCCTTTTGGGGGCCACACTGCAATGCGGGTACCGCACATAGTGCAAATGACACTGGCAGTGCAGTACCACACTGCAGTGTGTACTACACTATCAGTGCGACTGTACCGCACTACAGTGCGTACTGCAGCAGCCTGCATGCCAAAAAAAAACAATTTAAATTTTTTTCCTAAAATAAACTTTTCAAAAATGAAACCCCCTCCCCAATATTAATTTTTGATATTTCGATTTAAACTGAAAAATAATTAAAACAAAATTTATTATAAAAAACAAATTCATACCTGTAAACTACAAAAATTCGTACGATAGGCAGGGAGGGAGAATTTTTCTTCCGAGACCAACTGCATCCAATCTAGGTGAATGAATAGTCGATCTTGGGGTTTTTGACCACTTTGATCGCAATGGAAATGTCAAATTTGCCCTAATGTGCTCCAATTTTGTAGATCAGCCTTAGGGGTCCAATTTGCAAAAAAAATTTGCCTCAAATTTGATTTTTGCCTAATATAGATAAATTTATAGTCAAAATGTATGGAAACAGCCACCCGGATGCAATGGTGAGGTTCGATCTTGCTCAAAACACTCCCACAAAATTTTGATCCCAGATTTGGTTCGTGGCCCTCCAAAAATTGAAGCAATCAATGGCTCTCCAATGGCTATGCAATGAAGACTCCTATGGCTCTAATACCATGTAAGAATTTGCCTAAGGCAAAGAATAAAATGCCAAGATCTAGAAGCTCAAGAGATAGCAAAAGAGAGACAAAATATGATATGATCAAATGATCAAATAATGAATAATAGATTGAATGAATTGATACAATGTAGGAATGCCTCAATATATAGGCAATGCATGATAACTAGAAGATATGCAAGTGATAAGCTATCAACTAGACATGGTGGAATCACATGTCCACCAAAGGTGGATCATCCTCCATTGTACATCAAAATATGTGCAACATGTGAAACAATGAGAGGATGATAATGTGATAAGAGCACTAAAGGTGGATCTCACAAACAAAGAGGTATGTGAGGACAACTATCACACCTAAAGTGGAAATTCTCCTAACCATGTGCTAAAATGAAATGCAAACTCCTAGGTGTCACAATGACAACTAATATGAAAATGCATTATCCTAAGTAAACTTAAGTAAAGTGTAATTAGTGAATATATAATTACACCAACAATACCCATATAAATAATGCAACTATTTCTTGTAACATTACTCTTTGTCATCCTATGAAAACTCTACATGTATAGAGTATTTTAAAGAATGCATCATTTGAGGGAGCCACAACTTCACTACTTTTAGCCCTCCCAAGGTCTCTCTTCTAGCAATTTATATTTTTATTGTTTTTTGTAGGTTGCAAATCGCTTTTCTCACTTTTTTTTCTTGCCAACAGAGCTAATTATATCATTTCCTTTTCTCAGATGTAGATTCTCAATTGCAACACTTGAGGAATTAGGTTTTTTATAGCTGATTCATTTTGTCTCTTTCTCCTTATGATATTTGATTCATCTATTTCACGCTGATAAAATGAGGGTTTAATGTGCCATATTCCCCTGTCAGTAACTATTTCTAATGGTTGTAGGGTTTCAATTTTAGGATCCATGTTAAGTATTAATTTAACCTCTTTAGAAAGTCATCACTCAAAATCCCCTAGCAGCCTAAGAAGTGGTGTAGGAACACCTAATCACCCTCCACAATATTTTAATAGGACATAGCATCAATAAGTTGTAATAAGGTTCAATTGTAAGGCCATTTGATTGGGTAGCAAAGCTATAAGCCCCCAAGTCAAACTTGATCAACAAACCACCAATATTGCATAAATTGGGTCAAGAGTTTATATAGGGTGATTTGAGATGTTTTGGAATCATTTACATGGGTTTTCATCATAACTTTAGCACAAAGTTGTCATTATGCAAAAAGTTGCACCTTTTGCATAATGTTGCTTGACAACATTTATTGTCAAGTATGCAAACTAAGAAAACAACTTACCCAAACAGCCAAATAATTCAAATTTTAGTTGGGAAAGTTGTCTTTGTTCTATTTAAACATAAATCAACCAAATTCATGGAAAATCAAGATTGGAGGATATGTATTTGGGCATTCAAATTTAATAAAATTAAACTATTTTCTCTGTAAATTCTGTGTTTTTGATATTGCCATTTGATTCCAGTGATTGATCTGATTGAGTAGACCATTGGAACATGTGGTGACATGAATTAGGATTACTTTGGATTTGGTTTGAATTGATTCCATTGAGTTTGGTAAAATATATTGGTGTTTGATTGCTGACAGGTCTGAAACCCTTACACTGGACAAGGTTTGTCACAAAAATGGTCCTAAATTGAATTCTAGTTGTAGGTTTTCCAAAACCATCAGAGAAATTTAGGGTAGGGCCATGGCCCTTTGAGATTCCAAAAGATCACTTAGCATGAGGAGATGGAACTTTATATTTTTGCCGGTGAGCCCTAGCCAAGCATCTCTATGTGAATGGCTTGCAACAGTTAGTAAATTGCATTATAATTTGAAAAAGGGAGTGGATCTAACCCCAAATTTGTGTTCTTCATATGTTTGGAGAATGTTTAACCCTTTCCATTTTTTGTATAATTTGTTCCAATCAATTAAAAGGGACTTGCAATTCAAACCCTACTAATTAGGCCTATTAGCCCTATTAGGACTAAATTGGGGTTTTCCCATCAAATCATCAAACTAGAGATAGAAAATTTGGATTCCTAAAGAAATTTAAAAAGGGAATCGGGAATGGTAACTTGTTCTATGGGTTCTTTTCAAGTTTTGGAGGTTAAGCCCTAAAAACCTATCTGGTTGACCTAATTCAGCTAGGTCTCCCAATTAGAACTAATTGTGCAAAAGAAAAAATCAAAGTTTGAGGGTTAGTTCCTTGGGTTTTTTTGGTCAAGTTTGTGTTGTTGATGACCTCAAGGTCTACTTCCATAATTGTAGAGGTCATTTGAATTCATTTTGGTACTTTGGAGGAATAAGGTCATATTGGATCTATTGCATCATTTGATGGATCTTGTCACACAAATGCCCAATGTAATTTGTCAGTAAAAGGGTTGTTTCAAACCTTGGTTAAGGGACTCTTGGGTAGTGTCTAAGCTAGCTCATCTAGTACCTTGGAAAAAATAAAATTTGTTGGCCTATTTCTCACCTTCACTATTGCACTCTACATCAAACTGGTATCATAGAAATAGGTTTGATTAGGCACTACAAGGTACATGTCAAGAGGGTCAAATTTTGAGGAAATAGGAGTTGAGGATTCCAACATGCCTCCTAGGGGAATGTTTGCTGAAGTTGCTAGGAGGTTCCAAGAAATAGAGGGACTTAACATAAAATTGGTAGAAGAAGTCACCATGTTGAGGGAAGGAAAACTAGGAAGCTCTGGTGTGGATGATTTGTTCTATAGTTTGATGAGGGGAGGAGAAGAAAGAGCCCCTGGGTAGGCAAAAGAGTTTCCTGTAGGACATAGACATCTGGTAGAAGCCCTTAGATCTATTGGAAGGAAGGCATCTAATAGCAGAGCAGATATCCATATATTTTATGGATAATGGAATCCAGATATAGTCATGGACTGGATAGAGGCCCTAAATAGTCATTTTGAATGTGAGGAAGTCCTTGCAAACCAAAAAGTGAAGATTGTTAAATCCAAGTTGAGAGGATCAGCCTAACTTGGTGGAATGTAGTACAAGATGAGAGAATAAGAAGTCGACATGAACCTATCTCTACATGTAATTTGATGCTTCATAAAATCAAAGAAACATTCATCAATGAGGACTATGAGATTCAGTTGCATAGGAAAAGGAAGAATCTCAAACAAAAAGACATGGATGTCAACACATACACAGAAGGATTTTGTAGGCTCAGTTTGAGGATTGGTCAAAGTGAAAGAGAGAAGGATAAATTTGCTAGATACTTGAATGGGCTCAAGTATAGCATACAAGATGAGATTGTATTGCTAGGCCCTGATACAATGCACAAATGCTTTCAATTGGCACTAAGTGTAGAAGAAAGACTCAAGAGAAAACAAGAAAAAAATAATATGGGTAGAGGAATTAAAAACTTCAGAGAAAGAGGAGGACAATGTGGCAGAAGTCAATCCTAAAAGCCTCATAAAAGAAAAAAAAAATTGAATGTGTTCAAGGAGAATCTAGTTCAAGGAACAATTTCAGAGGTAGAAGGCCCTTTGGTAGAGGAAAATCAAGAGAAAGAAATGGTGGGCAGATCAAATGCTTCAACTAGAACCAGTATGGTCATTACACATATCTTCCTATGGGATCTGTTAGCTTGTTTTTGTGAAAAAAACCCTACTGCCTCGACCATCCCTAAAGAAGTGGCAACATTCCTTTAAGTGAGTACCTAACACTTTTTTTTGTGCCTTGATATACTACTTGACCTTCCTAGAGAAAATAATTTGTCAACCATCTTTGGCTACCATAATCAAAGGTCTTACATTTATGCAAAAATCCATTTTCCTTTTCCTCAATAAAGTTCTATTGACCTCTTGTATAAACAGTGGAGGGTTTGAGGTGTTATGCTTTTTATTTCCAATCCTGGCAGAAGATTGGCCCTGATTTCGCACAAATGGAGCCCTCGAACCCCATCGAGGGTAATCTTCTTTTTTACCAATCAGAGCCATTAAAGTTAATTATAAAATAATACAATTTGTGAATTAATTAATTTCATATAAATAAACAATTTAATAAATTAAATTATTAATTAATTTTTATTAAATCAATATTTATTTAAATTATTAAAATAAAAGTATATAATATTTAAATTATTGTGAAATTATGAATAAATAAAATATTTACAATATGTATTGAAAAAATCATGACTTAAGTATATATATCATTCATAATTTTAATTACATTTTGTCTTATTAATCATTTATATAATTATGTTTAAAAGTCTAAAGGGGGAAGCATTATTTTTTATTAAGGTAAAAACAGGTTTTGAATGGAACACGAAACCATATACAATATAACATAAAGATTTTACATTTCAGCTTTTACAAAAAGAGACGCCTACAACAAAGACAAAAGCAGGACCCAAACCAACCTGAGACAAGACAACAAAAACAAAAAGAAACAGTAACTAGCACAACTACCAGCTATCAACCAGAACAGACTGCATATTATTAATAGTCTTCTCTGCCTTCTTCTGCAGGTCTTCCATCTTCTAAATGGCTTCTTTTAAATCTTTCATCTCCTTAGGAATTTCAGGGACCTTCCTCTACAGGTCCTCCATCTTCTGAATGGCTTTCTCCACCTTCTTCTACAGGTCCTCCATCTTCTGAATGGCTTCTTTTAAAACAAAAAATATTATATATTTTATAGATGTTAAAGTTTTAAAAATGAAGTAAATAAATAGTTCTATTAAGACTATAATCAATATCATTTATATATATAATTTATTTACTTTTGTTTCAAAATAAACTATTTATGTGCTTCTTATTTGTCAACATTTGCTTTACTTATTTATCTTTTAAATCTAATGATAAATAATTTTATAACAATTTTTTCAAAAAAAAAAATAGATATTTATTAACAATAATACTACTTAATATTTTTATAATTTTTATATTAACAAATAAAATTTATCATCTTTAAAGAGAAAAATTAAACTCCATTTAAATTTTAAAAAAATACTTCTTTTAAAAAGTTGAAGTACAAAATAAGCTTGATCAAGCTTACATAAGAAACTCCTTAGTTGCAACATAGTTATATTTATTTTAGAAGAAACAACTTACCTGCAACATAGTTATATTTACCCTGTAGGCATTTCCCTATGAAAGGGTTGGAGCTAATTTTTCCATCCAATGATCAACAATCTTGCTAAGACAACAACGATCATCGAAAAGATCTGACGCATTAATTTTGAAGACAGACATCAGGAATGTGATTTTTGTTGATGTGCCACTATTTAATGGTTGTCAGACATCTAACCTGACTGCGTTACGAAGGATTTGGTGTCTATTATGTGTGGTCTTCCTTCTGTCTTTTTCCACATAAATTTGCAGTTATTGCATTATGGGTTGCTTTTACTACAAATCTGCAACCCATTGTAGATATCTTCTCACATCGCCTACAAATAGAAATGCACAGATTCCTCGTCTCTCTCTAATGAAAAATTTCTTCAACAGATCACCTTAGATCATTGTCACCTCTGTATCTTGTAGTTATTGTTGTAGATAGATTTGTTTTAACTACACATTTTGGAATGCACTGTCAACCACCACCCTCTTCTTTTATAAGTATAAAAAAACCTATCAGAATTAAACTACAAAACTCATAGCACATACACTTACATAATGGAAGGGAACTCATAACACATACAATAGTTGGAGTTTGGCAAATCTACGATATTTTTGTCCATTCTCTGCCTCTCTTTTCTCTTTCATTTCAGTCACTATCAATTACAAGGTATTTACAATTTTGGCTCTCTCTATATGTACTGCAAACTGTTGTTGTAATTTTTTCCTAGGCATTACATACATACTCCAAACTAGAAAATTAGATTATTCATGTTCGCAGAGAAAGGATTCGATTTACATTATGTCTTATAATCTTTTAAGATTATTTTTTATAAAAAAAACCATAAGGAAACTTAATGTTTTTATTTACCTCAATGTTTTTATTGAAGAATAGACCAATAGGAGGATATGTCTCTGAAATATATTGAAGGGCAGGTAGAAAATTTTTTGAGTTTTCTGTGTAATTGAAATGTAGTATGCACTTTCAGTCTCCGAAGCAATTTTAATTTTTACAATAGCCTTTTCCATAGCCCACTACAGATCCTTAATCAACTTTTCAAATGCAACGCTAAGTTCATCATTCATCCTAATCAATTCATGTCACATCCACCAACGTGATCTGTAAGAAGCACAAGCATAAAACCCATATGACGTATTATCCTCAAAACTATACAGAGATACATAAAACCTGCTATTTGTTGTAGGTGCCCACCACTAATAGCCATGTCTACCATATCATTAGAATTATGAGGGCGAAGAAAGCTGACATCACTATCATCACTGCAACTATAGTTATCCCTGCACCAATACATAAAATTATATTTTGCTAGCTACTTTCTATGATGCATGAAATTGATCTTATCTTTATAGTAAAAGGTGTCAGATACATTTTCTAGAAACCTTAGAAGATATGTAGCTTAACCCACATAGGCACAAATCAAAAAAGGATAAAATACTTGAGTAAATGCAATCTAAAATGATACAATATTCTCATAGGATTTGAACGGTCATTTTTATCCTCTGGCTCCACTAACTAACTCGTGTTTCCCTTGGCACACTGCTTATCAAAGAGAATGAATATCTCTGGCTTATGGCCCCCACTTCGATAAAATGAAGCTCTGAATGCTTCTCTTCCCCTTTTCATTTGTGTTGTCGAATTGATTTTCTCTGAAGGCTATGGAGCATGGCCTGATCCCACTTGCACCGATGACTGCTTTCCTATGGAAGATCAATGATAGAGCTAAACTTATCAATGTTACCCTACACGGAGTCATCAACCATTAATGCAGAAATACTATTCCTCTATGAAAACTTAGTAGAAAAGGTTTTATCATAACAAAAAGCTTCATCCATAATACATGTACAATGTAGAAACATAGACAAAGCACACGGACTATCCCCTCAAATCTATGCCATAAAGTCTGCCAACTACGATCCACCTCTCTAATAGCATGCAAAACAATTCATTTAATTGATGGAAAGTGTCCCTCTTGACCTTCAATGCACTGCTACTATCCTCACGAGGCGTGTGTTCTCTCACAACTATATTTGACCTCATTTTTCTACCAAAATTTTTGACAATCAATTAAAAAGGTTTAGGTTGGTCGGATTATAGAAGGAAAACTTCTTTTTTTTTTAATCCATGCCCGTGTTAGTCAAAATTTTGACTAATACCATGCAGGTCAAAATTTTGACCAACACGGGCATAACTTTAAAAAGAAAAAAGATTTCGTGTCTCATTTCATTGTTTAGTTTTCACTTGGAGCGTGCGAAGGAGCTCAATCCTGCGATTGTTTGAACTATTATTTGATGAGAGTTTTAGGAGGACCACTTGCCTGCGAGGGTTGCCACTATGATTTGGTTTAAAAGGAGGACCGCTTGCCTGTGACGGTTACCACTATGATTTGGTGTAAAAGGAGGACCGCCTATAAGGATTTCTTTACTCTACATTTGTCTAGCATTGTTTTATTGGTTACCTACTTAGGGCCCGTGAGAAATGTGCCAGGGCATCATGTATTGGGTATTTTCTAGGTTGTCTATTGTGAAGGGAATGTAGAGACTAAACACCCCTGCAAGTCCATTTGATGCATTCACGGTTCTTGATGTTCACTTGATTAGTTTTATCTCTATTTTACACAATTAGTTGCGCAATGAAAAAATAGTTGACTGTCATCACAAACACAGTCATGTAACTACATTGATTAGATTTTATTTTCCCTGAGTATGTTTTTTTTATATATCATGCCTTGTCAATTTGCAAAGTGAGTGGATATATTGAACATCTCTACAAGTTTAACCTTCGATGCATCCATGGTTTTGAAGTTCATTTGTTAGTTCTGCAAACATTTTATTGAAACTTTTTTGTTGTGCCTGCAAGATACTAAACTCTCTGTCAGACCGGCCCAGAAACTCCTCAGTTGGCTTTGTCATGGAGAGTGTACCTTGACTTGCAATTTCTCCATTGGTCTCCAATGCCATTGGGTGAGAAGCAAGCCAAGGAAATGAATTTTAATAACCTAAGTGCTCATATTTGGGGGAAGTAGCTACGCTGCTTCAAGATTGATGCCCCAGTTAGATATATGTTATGTGTTTAACCAGAAAAGTAAGAAAATGCTTGTAGTAGCGTCCTAGGAATAATCTGGATTCAAGGCTTAGTTAAATTCAAAAGCCTCAGGAACATTGAAGAATTCTAAATGACAATAACCATTGTAAGGACCCACTATTAGACCATTCCATATGACCCTAATCTAACTTGATCAACTAGATTAGAGTGTCTCTGTGACAGTAGATAGTGCTAGACTAGAGTGGTTAAAGTTAGTTAGAACATTTAGTGTGACACATTAGAAGACAATGAATTCTATGCAGAATGGCCTTGACCCAAATCCAATAACTAATTGAAGGGAGGAACACATTTGTAGGCTTAAAACCAGAGAAAGATTGTGATCCTGAAGGGAATTAGGAATTGGGTTAAATATCAACAACCAGTTGATGTCTGTGAAGAAAAGTGTCACTTGGAACTTTACAAATCCCATTCAAGGAAATTTATAGTTAGAAGAATCATCCTGTGGTTGAAGAAATTCAGAGACTAAGGAGTTTTGACAGTGTTGGTTGGAACCATTGTCCATGGTTTGAATCGACATTATTATTCTATTGTGATAATTGGTTGGGCCTACAAGAGCTTCAGTTGTAGCCACTGAAGCTTTAGGGTATTCTTAAATCTCCTATCTCCTATCACTTCTAGGTCCAATAGGTAGTTGCTTCACCATTAGATGATCATTATAAGATGATCCAAATCATAATCTATGTTCCTCCTTTAGACCAAATGGCTACTGCTGTAGCATACCAAGAAAATTCATTAAGTTTCCTCTATAAATTATGGTGATCACCCAAACATTCTTCCTTCTCATTACATTAATGGATTAGGGAACTATATTACATGTTAATACTTAGTCATTCCATGTGTTACCATGGTCAGAGGTCATGGAATGACCATATTCAATTGGAAACTCACAAAACTGTCAAAGGAATTGCTGAAACTACTCTACCAGTCAAAATTAATTGAGTAAAAATATAAATACAAACCTCAAAAATGCATAGATCTGGTCTAGGATCAATATCTAACTATTCCAAATGCATTGAAATATAAGACAATGACAAAATGAATCCAAAATCACTCTAAGAACTCAAGGAAACTACATTTGAAAGAAGTTTATTTATCAAAAACTCAATACAGTCCGTACACTAGGCCTCTTCTATCGTACAATGAAACTTTGGCATATTTGATGGACTCCTAGAAACTATCCCAACCAATCCCAATCAGTTGGATGGATTAGTTTGCACTAAAACTTAACAAAATCCAATTCCCTCCATTTTCTAATAACCATTGCATTTCAAATTTTTGAATTTGCAACATTACAAACTTGGAGTTTTTGAAACTTTTAAAGATAATGAAGCCTTAAGACTTTGAAATGTGACCTAAATGAACTTATTAAGCATTATTAAAATCAAATCTAAACTATTATAAATTTGTAACACCAAATACCATCCTAGGCTCTTATTTTGGTCCTAAGGCCTATTAGGCCTTTTAAGATTTATTACATATTTTCCATTTGCATTGCATGGAATGACCTTATAGGCCATTATAGGTCCCAATACATTCCAATTTATGTCTTTGGATGTCATTAGGTGCATGGTTGTCATTATGGACTCCTAGTAGTCTTTGGATGTTCTAGGTGCCCCTGCACCATGTTCACCACCTTTGAAAGGATTCTTGTCCCAAGAATCAGTCCTAGCATTGGATGTTTGAGTCTGAACCTATACTTTAGGAATATGGTGCCTTGACAATTAGTTCTTTCTACCCATTTTCTGTCAACATCTGAACATGGTTGTTTACTAGCTTCCCTTCAATAGGACACTTGACTGTACCTATTTGAACATAGTTCAAATCCCAAAAGTCTGCATTTCTAGGACTGTGCAACATTGTCCTATCCAATCCATGTTTGTGTGCTTGTTCCTTGTGCCCACTTGTATCAATTTTGATGTTTCCTTGCTCATTTATGGGAATATTATCCCCAAAACACATTATTATCTTGTTCTTATCCCTGCAAGTCAGTGGATTCAACTTAAATCCCTACCAATCTGACCTTTGATCTTCTGGTACCTCTTCACCTTCAAAGTATGCATCCATTGATGCAATCCAGTCCAAAAGATCTTCTTCTTTCATACTTCCATCATACATAGGGATATCTCCCCTCACCTTATGTTTCTCATTCTTCATAGCCTTGAATATCCTGATTGTCCTCTGCTCTTCAGGATCTATTTGTTCCTCTTCTTCCTCTCCTTCCCCTTCCTTATGGGTTTCTTCCTCTTCTTCACTATCAACACCTTCATTTGTTTCTCTTCTTTGATTGGATTCCAGTGCTTCAAGCATGGCCTAAAGTGCATTGTAAGATTCCTACAACCTTGTGTTCTTATCCTTCAACTCATGGATCTCCCTAGAAGTACTTGCATTCCTTGGAGGCATTTTCACAAACAATAGTCAAAATTCTTTAGCAAAGTGTTCCTCTATCCCTCTAAGGCACCATTTGTTTTAGATAATTTAATTTCAACTTTGGTTGTGTTAACAGAACTATGTTGACTTTATTTTGTAGTTGTTTAACATGAGAGTTTGTAGATTAATAGGAGCTCATAGATACTAGTGTGCCATAGTTGCCCATCTATAACTAGTGAGATGCACATAACTCATGTACCTCATGCTAGTGTGCTTGGATATGTTGTATACACTATTTTTCATTAGACTAGACATTATCCAAATAGTGAGTATTTATATAAAGTGTTATAACACACAGGTAGTCCTCCTTTTACACCAATTAATAATAGTGACAACCCTCACAAGTAGTTGGATAATGTCTATTCTAATCCAAGCACACTAGCATGAGGTACACGAGTTATGTTCATCTCACTAGATATAGATGGGCATTAAAGCTCAATTGAATGATACATTCCCATAAAAATGTGAACTCCTATTAATCTACAAAACTCTCATGTTAAACAACTACAAAATAAAGTCAACATAGTTCCTTTAACACAACCAAAGTTAAATTAAATTATTCAAAAAATGGTTTCTATTTTGAGTTAATTGGTTTATGTAAATATGTTTTGTGTTATACCCGTATGGATCAATGGCAAGGTTTTAGTCTCTATAACTTGTGTGGATAGTTCTTGTTTATATCCCTATTTCATATTCAGTTTTGAAAGTATTGAAGTTGACTAACTCTAGCTCAGGTATAGTTAAATTGTCCTTGCTGCCCTAGAATGACATCTTTGTTCAAACCATTGATTGCAAACATTTTTTAAGTACTTGAATCTACAATAGAACAATAGTGGTGAATGTATGATTATTATAATCATATGATTATATGTTATAATATTTATGTAATAAATGTAGTAACGATGGTGCAGTGCATTATTGATATAGGCTCGATGGCTCTTGTCAATGTGCCAAACTGTCAATGTGGTGGTGGGTAGTGTGTGTTGAAGACTTCACAGACATAGAGCAACCTTGGACGACAATTTTGGTGCTGCCCAAATAGAAAAAATGTTTCTAATGTGTATATATTTAATGTTTCTAATGTAAATACTATTCATTATATTATAAGAACTAATGTAGATTGGGCATCACAGGGAAATAATGGTTGTGGATACTTTAGTTGGGTCGATGAAAACTCATCTGCATCTATCCACCCATCTCCACTTATCTGCGATGAAGGATTTGAGTGCAAAACATGTCAGGCTAGTGCAAATTCTGAAATTATATTTTTACGATGCCTTCTCTATATTGTAATCGTATATCTTTATTGTGACCATATGCAGAGATGAACTCAGGAATTAGTTAGTTTAGTATTTTCATATTGTAACTAATATTTTAATATGGATATGACGTAACTTTTCTTTGCCTCAAGTGCGCATATATATTGTTTACATCTTTTTTTGGAATAATTCTTCATGTTTATGGATTAGGTGAGCCCCAATCTACTATCAATCACATGATTTAACGTATAGTGTTTTCTTGGTTATTCCATTTGTTCCTTGACCTTTGAAGTCCATTTGGTAATTTCAACTACACCTAAGGATCCATCAGTGACCCTAGTGCTCTTCATGACTCCTGCCTTTGACCTTGGTGCTCCTACACCAACTACTAGTATTTGGAAGACCTCTATAGTTTGTTCATTCCTTGCTAGAATCTAAAATAAACTAACACTAGAGACACTACCAGAGGAAGATGCAAAATTGGTTGCGGACATGAGATCTGAGGCTGGGAAAAATATGGGTGGGTTCTTTGGGAATCAAGAGGGGGGGAAGCTAATTGCTCATCTGTCATCTACATTATTATGAAGCTAATTGCTGAAGGATCCAAGCCCAGGCTAGAAAGATGTCTTCCCAAACACATAAAAAACATGCACATAAACATGACAGCTGAGAAACATAAATGTAGATTTCACAATAGCTGACAAACATAATTGTAGGCATCATGGTCACAATTTTTTGGAGACAAGGTAATTGAGTTGTATACCTAGATGATGGAGAGCAACTTTTGCTCCTCCGATTCCAAGTTGACACTGTGGGATCCAAAGACCATAGATAAGGAATAAATTTAGAGAGTGGAGGAGGGCCATAATGACCAAAATAATACATGATGAACCTCAAGTTAAATGAGGCAACTATAAACATTTTAATAGAATTTTATTATTAAATAATGAAATTTGCATATACTAGTGTTCTAAGCCCCCTCATTACATGATTTATTATTGTAAGATCCCTCTAACTTACGCATCTAGAAAATGAAACTAAAACCTATTAG
Organism: Chamaecyparis obtusa; assembly: GCA_027943335.1. Taxonomy (NCBI): domain Eukaryota; kingdom Viridiplantae; phylum Streptophyta; class Pinopsida; order Cupressales; family Cupressaceae; genus Chamaecyparis; species Chamaecyparis obtusa. Next base: position 1,322,989 of record BSBK01004314.1, on the reverse strand, counting down.
GATTGAGACAAACCTTATAGAACAATGGCAGGTAGGAAGGATCGCTTGCCAACATCTGTTGAATACATCTATTGCTCATGAATACAAGGTCCTCCAACAAATGTATTCAACAAATGTTGGCAAGTGATCCTTCCTAGTTGTTGTTCTATAAGGTTTATCTCAATCCCAATAGGTTGTAGTTTCATTTTCTAGATGTGTAAGTCAAAGGGGGCTTATAATAATAAATCATGTAATGAGGGGGCTTAGAACACTAGTATATGCAAATTTCATTATTTAATAATAAAATTCTATTAAAATGTTTGCAGCTGCCTCATTTAACTTGAGGTTTGTACTATATTATTTTTTTCATTATGGCCCTCCTCTGCTCTCTAAATTTATTCCTTATCTATGGTCTTTGGATCTTGTAGTGTCAACTTGGAACCGGAGGAGTAGAAGTTTCTCTTCATCGTCCGGGTATACCACTCAATTATGTTGTCTCCAAAAAATGTGACCATGATACCTATAATTATGTTTCTCAATTGTTGTGTCCCAGGACCCCTTATGACCCTTTACAACTATTTATGACCCCTAAGAAGACATCTTAGAGGTCTTAAAATGTCATAAAGGGTCATAAGAGGCTCCTAGGGTTACGTATTAATGAATGTTATATCATATTAATGGATGTTATGTGATTGTATTGATTGAATATTATAGTTCATAAATGGATGAATGAAGTATGTAATTAGATGTTAGTGGGGAATTTAGATTGATGTTAGGGGGAGGGGGGTGAGGCCAGATGAGCTTACACCTTCACATGGTTGGCCTTATTAAGTAGAGAATATTAAAGTATTCTCGAAACCAAGTGAAGCTCAAACTAACATACCTTCATTATTTAATCAATTTCATTCGTTCTAGGTCTTTGCTCATAAGTGCATTTTGAATGTGTCATTGTCAGGCAACTATCAAATAAAAAACTAGAAGGGCCAATAGTCAACTTGTCATTGTCATTGTCTGGCATGATTCGGCTTCATTTTCTGTAAGTATTCTCATATTGAATGTGTCAACCTCTCTTGGCCTAATGGGGATTATTTCATTGGTTTGTGTTTTTGAGTAGGTGAAGTGTTAAATCCATTCCTATCTTCTATTCTTAATTCGTTCAAACTGCAGGAGGGCCTGACAAATATACTCAACAATGAATTGACTAATAGTCTGGGAAATTGAACACACTGAGTCTTTGGCTTGAGAGAAAGAGCTGGGTAATGTTATTTCTATACACCTGTGTAATTGACCTTAGTGGCCTCTTTTTTTTTTTAATAGGTTATTTTTATATATATGTAGTGTCCATATTTTTTTAATACAGATTATTTTTGTGTATATGCTAGTGCTATGGAACCTAAATAAATAATTATAAATGTAATAGATAATGTCTTTGATGAAGGAATTGATGTAACACATGTAAACCAAAATCCATGCTTAATGCCATTTTGTGCAAAATGAGTTTGTCTATTAGCATATCAGATTTTGTTACACCCTTCATGACTGTAATGTTTAAGTTAAGTATTGATGCAATTTTCTAAAGTAGCAAGTTCTATTGTCATTTTTTTTTTCTAGTGGTTCTGAGGAGATCAAGAATTATCAAGAAAAGATATTGAAGTGGAAAGGAAAATTTTATGAGAGGTTACAAATATTGAGTCATCGATCAGGTATACTTTTTTTTAAGTAATCACTACAGAAATGGTTAAGTTTTCTTGGATTTTTAAAATAAGTCATAATTATTCAGTATCATATTCTTAGCTACAAGTTGCAGGTCTTCATACCATAAATTTTAGACTTTAACTCTTACATGGACAAATTTGTAGGTTATATTGAACCATCTGTTATCTTTTTTGACTCTTTAGTTGTCAGAAAGATTAAATTCACATCCTAGTTGTCATTGTGTTTGGAACATAAAGCTTTATTTAACTAAATTAATTCTTTTAATATTGAGATAAAAAATCTACAAATAAAGCCTAGACTAGGGACTGCATAGAAAACTATCATATGAAGAACTACTGAAATGGTGGTATCAAAGTTCCTTACAAGCAATCCATGTATCAAAATCTAGTTGTAGGATTGAAAAAAAAGACAAGATAAAAAAGTTCATAGGCCCATACAAGAAACCCACCAAAATATAGACCATCAATTTATAGAACCCTTGCAAGATATCCCAAGGAATGATAGGTAGTGAAAACTAGATAGATAGAAAAAAGAACATAACCATATGCTGCCTCACTTGTTTGAGGTAAGCCAAACTCGGTCCAATTCTCTTAACAATGGTACATATCCGTCCAAGTGCAGCAACCTTCAAAGATTTGTAGTCGTAAAGAGAATCTCCATATTTTATCAGCCTAACATAGTCTTTGGCCACTTTGGCAATGAGATTGTGAGAAATATTGATTTGGCCAAGGGCCAACTTGTAGTGATCTTTATCATATAAAACATTTAGCAGATCTCCATAAAATGGATGCACATCATCTTCACAGGGGAAATCGTCTTAGCAAATACATTCGAAGTAGTAGTAGTAGAAAATACATCACTGACACTTTTCAGGCATATTTCATTGACTCCTCAAAATGAGTAGCCTTTATTTCAATTACCTCATCACTATCATCCTCATCCATTGCCTCAAGGTTCTCACTTATTTTTCTTTCATGTTCAATATCCTGTAAAAGTGCAGAGGAAAGAGAACATGATAAATTGAAATAATAAGATTCAAGTTGAGGAAAATTGAATCAAAAAATGTAAAATTCTAACAAACCAATTCAAAAAAAACCATTAAGAAATTCATAACCAAATCTAGTTTGCAAAAGTCACCGCAATTGAAACTCACCTTCTCAATATTTTCTCTAATAGCATACTTGCAAGCCCACTGACAAATCTCTGTAATATCAGCTCCATTGAATCCTTGGGTATAACAGGCCAATGCCATTAGGTATAATGAAAATTGTTTTCTTGGTTGTCATACCATCCATCTCCATCAATATCTGGTTAAGGACTCTGTCTGCAGCACCACCACCATCCCCAACACTACTTCCACACTGCAAACATGCAAACCAATTATGCATCACTAGTCAGAGCCTATCTCTCAAATAGATCAAACAAAATGAAAAAACCAATAGTTTCACGCAGAGCAGAGAAGATGGATTGCTAGAGCCTGCTGACAAATCTCTGTAATATCTCATCAATAAATATAATGGATGGGGCATTCTTCTCAGCCTCCTCAAAAGCCTTTTGGAGATTTCTTTCACTTTCTCCAACCAACTTTGACATGATCTCAAGTCCATTGATACAGAAAAAGAAGGCACTGGTTTCATTTGCCACTGCCCTAGCAATTAAAGTTTTCCCAGAGCCAGGAGGCCCATAGAGTAAAATACCCTTTGGGGGCTTCACACCAATAGATTTGAAGAGTTGTGGGCATCTAAGAGGAAGCTCTACCAATTCATGAATCACTAGTCAGAATTAGTTGAACTAGACTTTCTTTGTTGTAGAATTGATTTAGTATAGAATATTTTCCAGCAGGATTTTTTTTTTTAAAGCAAGGTTTTCATAGCATTATCTACCACTCAAGAAAAATTTTCTATAGCTAAATTTCCTTGCCACAGTTAATATTTCTCTAAAGACTTACAAGTTAGTAAGTCCTCTGCTAAAGGGCTGATAAACTAAATAAAGTTTCAAACATATGAATAGATAAAACTCATACAAGCAAAAGCCAGAGCCAAATTGAATAGCATTGGCTATTTATCAGTAGAAGGTCCCTGCTAGAATAGACACATCTGTCACTTCATTAAGATGACAATTGTGTACTAAGTTTTCTAACTATATAAGTCATCATCATCTTTATTATTTATTGTAGCAAATACATCCGAAGCACCAGCAGAAGCACCAACAAATCAAAATTTAGAACCAAAGCCTTGAGATTGATGTAGTGTTTGTGCAAAGGCTTGATACTTCTGAATATCAGCATCACTGACACTTCTTCAGGCATATTTCATTGACTCCTCAAAATGTGTAGCCTTTATTTCAGCTACCTCATCACTATCATCCTCATCCATTGCCTCGGGGTTCTCACTTCTTTCTCTTTCACGTTCAATATTATCTTGTAAAAGTGCAGAGGAAAGAGAACATGACAAATTGAAATAATAAGATACAAGTTGAGGAAAATTGAATCAAAAAATGTAAAATTTTTAAAAACTAGTTCAAAAAAACCATTAAGAAATTCATAACCAAATCTAGTTTGCAAAAGCCGCCACAATTGAAACTCACCTTCTCAATATTTTCTCTAATATCATACTTGCAACCCGCTGAAAAATCTCTGTAATATCTCATCAATAAATATAATGGATGGGGCATTCTTCTCAGCCTCCTCAAAATCCTTCTGGAGATTGCTTTCACTTTCTCCAGCCAACTTTGACATGATCTTAGGTCCATTGATACAGAAAAAGAAGGCACTGGTTTCATTTTCCACTACCCTAGCAATTAAAGTTTTCCCAGAACCAGGAGGCCCATAGAGTAGAATACCCTTTGGGGGCTTCACACCAATAAATTTGAAGAGTTGTGGGCATCTAAAAGGAATCTCTACCAATTCATGGATCACTAGTTAGAGCCTATCTCTCAAATAGTTCAAACAAAATGAAAAAACCCACAGTTTCACGCAAAGCAGAGCAGATGGATTGCCAGAGCCCAAAGCAGTCTAGAAAATAGAACGAGCAAGGACCCACTCACAACAAGTAGCAGAATGAGTGTGGACACCTGAAGATAAATATCTAGACTAATCACCAATCAGGATGTCGTTGGTGATTAGTCTAGATATTTATCTTCAATTTTTTTTTAAACACTCTGTGTTTCGTCAAAATTTCGACCCACCATTGTCAAAAATTGACCATGTTGTCTTGAAATGTGGCATCATGGTTTTGGCATCCTGGTCAAAGCCGCTAAATATTTCAACCAATATTGGTTGAAATATGGCCATCGCGAGTTTGGCATCCTGGTTAGAGCGACCAAAGTTTTCGACCAATATTAATCTATATTGGTCGAAATATCGACCAATATACCAACACTTGCTAATGTTATTTTCAGCCTAGATTGCCCTCATTTTCAACCAATATTGGCATTGATTATTCTATGGTTGCAATAATGGGTCGATATTTTGACACAGATAATAGTGAAGATCCAGTTGGTTGACTATTCAACCGCGTTGGGTAGAAACTTCAACCAATAGTGCATCAAAAAATTGTGCAAAATGTACTAGTGTCTGGTTTGGGAATTTGTAAATTACCTATCATGTCTAATAATATTAGAGAAAATTTGTTTTGATAAAAGTTTAAACTTGAAACTTGCAGCAACCTACCGGATTTTGCATCATAGAACACGCTAATCTGACGGTCGGATCTTAATATCTTGGATAGTATTCGTTCCAAAAAAAAAAAAAACTCTGAAAAATAACTTTTATTTTAGATTTCCACTTACTCATCATTTTAATCTGCATAAGAATACAAAGGTGCCCATATTTGATATTAAAGATGTTGATATTTTTGTAAAAAAATTATTTTCATTACATAGAAAAATAGAAATAAAGATTTATACTTTAACTGACCTAATTTTTAAAGCAAATTATACTACTAGGTTTGGGTAGACCATAATCACAGCCTAAGTAGTGCCAAATAATGTTTGTTTTTAATATTTTATTTATAAAGGTTTTCAAAATAAGTTAACTCCCTCATCCACTATTTCCCTTTTCTTTTTAGAAAGGTTGTCTAACAGTTTGGCCATTAATTCATAGAAAAGGAAGTGTGAATAAGATTTCTATGTTATTCACATAAATTCATCCTGTCATTGGATGATATGATCGATTGTTGCCAGAATTGTATTATCACAAAATTATTATTTTAGATTGTTCAGTTATAAATTATAATGTATAGTATAGTTGAAATGTTTTCTAAACTTTTTTTAATAGTTTTTTTTTTGCTTTGTACTATATTGATACATGACTTGATTGTAGTAAATGTGAATAATGCAGTTATTGAGAAAGATTGCTTTCAACTCTTAGAACTAGAAAAGCAACAGGAAAAGTAGAAAGGCATTTCCTTATATATCCATTTCAACACATATTCTATCACTAGTTGATAAGTATCTTTGTTGAGTTCTAGTAGCCATAGATTTAATTCTTCTAAGATAGCTCCAAAAACTAGGAAAATTTTAGGATTCAAATATAGATTTTTTTAAAGGTTTTGTAAAGATCTTGACTTTTTTAGTCTTCCATTAATGTGAGAGTTTGATTGATATTGAACCAGATTTGTCACGATTTGAGCTTAGAATTGCAAAAATTATGTAGTCAAGGTCCAATTCAATTTATTTTCGGTGGGCTCAAATTCTTCTGAGTGCTCATGAAAAAATGGGAAGTACATTTAATATTCTCTCAATAGTTTTCATAACCACTTATACAAATAAATGTAATTTATCATTGGGTAGCTTTATTTAAAGAAAAACTGAGGAGAGAACTTGGTCAACAATAGGTTTGGGCTTTGAAATTTGGGCTTCAAAAAAATTCATGAATTTGAAGCTTCTACAAAACTCAAGTATCCTTAATTAGGTTTATCACCTATTGTCCAAGGTCACAGATTGACCACAATGAATTTTTAAGTGTACATTTTGTCAAATCAAACTTGCACAGAATAGATCATATCTACACAAAAGATCAATTTCAAGGTAATGAGAATTAAACATGTATAATCAAGAGTGAAATACAAACCTTGTATAATCAAGAGTGAGATACAAACTACCATAGTTATCATGATAAAATTTGATTTTATATGTTCTTTTTATTAAGTTTTATGTTTATTCTAGTGAATATTTTAATACAAAAATATATTAATAAAAGACTTGTTTTGTATTAGGTTTAGCTCATAATATATATATATATATATATATATATATATATATATATATATATATATATATATATATATAATTCTCATTCAAGTTTATTATTTTAAACTAAAAGTAAAATAAATATAAATTACATATAGAAATAAATTTACTTAATATTTTTCTTTTACTTCTTATAATATTTTATATTTAAATTAAATAATTATTTTAATAATTATTTTAGAATATTATTATATTTTAAAATTATTCTATCATGAAAAAATATTATAAAATAATAAACTAGATATAATGTCATAGACAAAAAAAATAATATAAATAAATAAATGGTGATTGGGTAGAGAGTATAGCAAATGAGGATAATGACATGTTACTAAAATCATAAAGTCATGGACCCAACCATGGTGAGTAAACAGTACTAACAAACTAAGAAAATTAGAATTAAAGGTGAGCTCAAAGCATGAGCATCAATGAGATTGAACTATGGAAACTTAGGGTAAATAAAGAAAACAAAAAAGATAGGAACCTCGTTTGTTCCTAATTCAAATGTTTAATTTCACTCATGCCCCTCTAATAAACTTGCTTTTCCATATTAAGTATAGCTAACATTCTCAATTATTTTGCTATAAATTTAGCCTCTATAAAATATATACTATAGTTATATTGTTATATATTAAATAAATAAAATATTTAAATATATTTATTAATTATTTATATTTATTAGATACACTTATATTTGATATATTTAATATATATACGCCTAGGTTTTGGAATTTTTTTTCTCAACATTGATATTCTTTTTTAATATGTTTACTTATTCTTTGCCTTACTACTTATACAAATTTTATATTTGCTGATTTCAGGAGATGACAAAAAATGCAAATACTCTTGAAATCATTCAGGTCTTCAGTGGAGATTCGCCTGAAAGTGTTAGCAGTCCCATAGTTGCAGTAGAAGCAACCAATAAACTTCCAGTTTCATGTTCTATTAATTATCAACAATGTCTTGAACCATGTCTAGAGCATTTCTTTGATTCTTTCGACCACCTACCATGATATTGTGCATAACTTCAAACCTGGATGCAATATTCTACCCATTGTCAAAGAAATGGATGTCGTAGAGCTTTTAAATAGTTGTAGTAAAATTCAGGAGTTCTGCACTTTCATCAAAGAAATATATTGCGACTAGTACTATGAAAATGGTGCATCACCCTCCATTATTCATGCATATGAGATGCATTTGAATAATCTGTGATCATTCCTCTTGTCTTCCTACTATATAACACGAGAACAATAGCCAATATAAATTATCTAATGTAAGCCACAATGCTTCAGTTTTCACAATATGTAACCTATCTATAAGCATGGATGTAAATTTTAAGTACAATAAATGTTAAAAAGAACTCTATTGTATTTAGATTTTCCTCCAAGAATGTATTTGTGCTAGGTTGACTATTGTTACATTAGGTTTTTTATATAAAAATTTTGTTATCATATGAAATCTTCTAACAAAACAAAATAACTCTATATCATTGTAACAAACTAATTTAATCTATACAAAACAAAAAGAAAATTGCCAAATTATTTAACAATGTGTTATGTTTTATTAAAAGATTAGATTCTTACACAACCTAACCAAACAAGTTAAAAAAAGCTATTATCAAACAACCTAACCAAACAATCTAAAATTACTTACATGTTTCTCGACTCCTCCAGCTTTTTTCCTTTGCGATGGCGACTTTAACAACAGACGCACTTGCAAAACTCCTAGTAGGCACATATATTAATGATCCATACTTGCAAGTTACATCTATAAACTCCTTTCAACAACCTCATTCTACAATAGCTAAATACCAAGTCGAACTCTCATATGGTATACACACCCATTCTTCTCTACTTTCTAAAAATTCAAGGATCTCATCATTGAAGAAGCTTCACAAAGGGGCTCTATTATTTTCCTAAAGGAATATTCTTGCAAGATGCTCCACAACTTCACATACATTCTTTCTTGACCCCTACCATTTTGAGTCCTTTTTTTTCCACCAGAGTCTCATAGCTAAATTATCCAACTCATTTCTTTGTAGGGCACTCTTTCTTGATAACTTTGAAATGCTTTCGAACAACTTAACAATAGTTGGATCTCCAATTCCACTCCTTCAGGCTACTGACTACCTTCAACCTTTGAAACCTGGAGATGCATCAGGGTCTTCCCCAACTACTAATTTTTGTGTACAAAACATGGCTCCTTTCCAACCAGTCCCCATAAAATCATTGACTTCATACCACAAGCATTGGTCCATTGAGGGAAGATCCTTAGAGAAAACAAAGATCCACGAATACAAAAATGCTTCCCATGGTGGGAAAGTTTTTGGCTTCGAATTCATTGACAAAGATAGCTCTGAAAGCCATGTCTCTTGTTTTAATGAACAAGTCGATCAGTTCTATGATATAATTCACCTTGGTTGTCTATACAAAATCTCTAGCGGTCACATCAAAGTAAGCAATACAAAATATAGCAGTTCAACAAACCCATATGAAGTAGACCTCATAAACTCATCAATAATATCTCCTTCCACGTGCCCAGATTCTACAATACCCAAGCATAGCTACCATTTCAAGAGCATAGATTCACTAGACATATTTCCTCTAAACTCCCTTGTAGATGTCATTGGCATACTTGTATCCTTTATTCCTTCATCAACCATAGAGAAAAGAGATGGCAGCGAGACAAAGAAATGTAAAGCGACAATCAAAGATATGTCAAATTGTACCATAGATGTTACACTTTGGGGCCACCAATGTGAAATTGAAGGTAATAAAATCTTTGATATGTTTGTACAATAGACCCTAGTTGTTATTTTGTTCAAATCTGCATGTCTAGTATCATGAAATGGAAAGAAACTAGATAACACCTTTTCAACCTCTGTTGTAATCAATCTAAATTTTTCAGAAGCATTCGCATTAAAAATATGGTATACATCTATAGGAAAAGATCATCATTTTGTACCCTTGTCCAAATAAAATGTTTTCCCGCATAGCTTTGTAAATCCAATTAATATTTGTACTATTTCCAATCAAAGGTTTCCCACTTCACACCATGTTTGTGTTAAGGTGACTATTACAAAGTTTCACTTGGACAATTTTTACTACCTTTCTTTTCCGCTAATCGTGGACAACAAAAAATGTAAGAAAAAAATTGTTTATTCTTCAACCAACAAATTCTAGTGCCCCAAATGTTCTACCAAACTCTCTAATTGTGCTTACAGCTACATCCTAAAAATGGACTTGGAAGATGAAATAGGAGAATTAATTAAAGTTACTGCATTTGAAGGACCATCAACTGATTTGTTAGGGGTGCATGCATAAGACTTTCAACTACTACTAGCTGAGTCTAATGCTGCAAAAATAATCTTGGAGAATGTTATCAATTGCCAATTTCTCTTTGAACTTAGCATCAAAATGAATCATTTTGGAGGAGAAGAGACACAGAGCATTATTGTCATAGCACTAAAGGTTGCATAAAATAGACAATTGAACATCATTATGTACAGTTACATTTATGTATGTAAAAGTTTCTACTACTGTTCTATGTTCACTTTTTTCCCATAGACTTCAAGATAATACTCTACAATACATGTCCCTTTTGTTGTTGGAAGACTCCCAATTTTTTCCTACTCGATATGTCAAAACATGTTGGATACATTTATTACCAACTTATCTAAAATGTTAGAAAATATTAATATACAAAAATGTTTGCATTCTCCTCTTTATCTTTATTCATACAATCATTTTGCACATAACAACATTTAGTTTGCATTTATAATGTTACTCCAAAAAAAGAGTACTTGCACATGTAATTCCAAATAGAATTGCCAACAAAAAATGTCTTGATTTTATATGTTTCAACAGAAGCCTATCAACATTTGTCTATTTCCTATATGTAATAAGTAATAAGAAATAAAAATTCATATCAATGGTTATTATTTGTGCATTTAAACCTATAAGCATGTTCTTAGATGCTAGCAATTATTTTTAAGAGAAATGAACAATCTTGATCTCTCTCTTTCTATGCTACATATTGATGTGTTCTTACTGAATAAAGTAAGACATAAATTTTAATGTAAGTAAGAAATTAGAATCATTTTACCTAGAGAACTTTAGTCATTAAATATTTAGTATCTTATTGGTTCTTTCAAAAGACCTAACAATCTAATTTCAAAAATACTAATCGTAGATCTATATCGCATCTCCCTTATTTTGGTATATAGCTATAAATGGATATACAAAATGATAATGCTCAGGAGAAAAAATCAAGCTAACCAAAAGCGACGAACAAGGTACCAAGCAACAAAGGACAGTATCAACAAAAAAAGATGATATAGACGTCAAAATCTAACAGGTGAACCATCCATCCCCGTAGTACCTACATTGCCTATACGAAACGATCCACAATAAATTTTGCCACAAATTGAAAGCACTAATCACTTCATCCCACCCGCCCAACTGTATAATCCACATTTCTCTCAAAGCTACTACAAAGCTAAAGATAATTTCCATTAAAAATTGGATAACCTTTCCAAAAATTCAACTTGTTTAATTTGCATGGAAAAATACCCAAGAATAAAAACAAAGAAATCAAGTGGTTCGACCACTTTTTATAGATGCTCATCAAAAAGAAATGGAAATCAATTTTCAAAATGGAATAATATGGACCCTAGTGTGCAACCCAAATGTTTACAGATTTTGACTCAAATTGAAGAGATGCTAATTGCAAGGATAAGCCCTATCCTACAAGTTACTTATGCAAGAGGTGGAAAACTAAAATACAGTGGCCACACTATATGTTTTCCTCAATTTATTTCTACGATTGCATCTTTCTTGCCAAGGCAAATAGACTCCTTGGACATAATTCTAGTGAACAAAGAAAACATTGGGCATCAACAATACAACTTCTATGTTAGTAGAAGTCATGTATTTGAAGCATTAAAATATAAAATCTGCAACGATCCATATTACAAAGATGTGCAAGTAGATGAATCTACATTATCATCTTTGCTGCTTCAGTCCATTGACATTTCAAAACTATTATACTCAACTACTTCAACAAGTGATCCTGTAGAAATAGCCACCGATGAAAGTGAAGTCACGAAAGAAGACACATTGGAATAAAATGTGCACGCAACTTCATTTGTTCTAAACCTACCAAATGCACACAAAGAGATGGCTGAAGTATGATCTTTTCTACAACTAGGTGAAGGATGACCAACTCAATCCATATAATGGCTGCCCATTTTGTCATTGCCAATCAATGAATACACAATAGAAGGGTTGTTTACAATGGCGTTCCCAACTTTTTTCCCAAAGGGAGAAGTCGCATTTAAACAGCAATGTATAAAGGATGTCAAACTACATGAATATGCTCACCATCTCTTGCAATACCATGATAATAGGTTTTGCCAACACCCATGGTTTAGATACTTGTTGTTGAATATCCTTCTACGACATCGAAACCATGCCACATCAGCTATCTTTGTTTGTAAACAACTTGATGGTTCTATGCCTGCAACAATTGTTGGCTTGCACCAAAGATTAAAGGACTTTACTGATGCCAAACTTGCTGAGAAACTAATGCAATTTGGCTCATCAATTCATGGGACACGACCATTCTGGAATCAACACAAATGAGAGCTTATTGACATGATCGTTCAAATTGGTTGTCCAACTTTGTTCTTTACCTCAAGTGCAGCAGATACAAAATAGCTAGACTTGCACAACACCATGCCATCCACCACACCAACAAACCCCACTACAGCAACCAAATGGAGAATTAAAAACATAATTCAAAATCTACACCTTGCAGCACTCTACATGCATCATAGATTTACAACATTTCATGAGGAGGTACTAGACAAGCTTCTTGGTGCAACAAATCACTAGTATAGGTATAACTATCGCTTCCTCCCACTCAAATTATTTATTTAAACATATTTTTTCCTAAAAAAATATAAAACCTTTCAGGTATGAATAGAAACACAGAGGCTCATCTCATATCCATAGTTTTATCTGGCTACGTGAAGCACCAAATATTGGTAAATTACAATAGGATGATACTCAATCCATACAAAATGAACTTGACTTCATCGATACATATGTATCTTCTTGGAACCCAAAAATTATTTGTTAGAGTAAAGTATTAATTATATTAATTAATACTTACTCCCTTCTTAAGATGACAACTTCCTTTTGCTTTAGTTAAAAGCACATGCACTAGTTGGTCTAAACTCATGCATTAGTTATGTAATAGTCAAACTGATTATTGCATGCACTAGACTTTGCCTTTCAAGGCTTTCGATCTCCTTTATAAGGATGATCCATTGTACATTATTATTCATTCATTATTGAGGATATTTTCTTCTTCATATTTTGAGTCAAACCCTTGGCCTCTTCTTCTCTCTACTTCCTTGTAACAGGTTTTTTGTATGCAGGTGATCTTGGCGTTCTGTGGATTTGTATTGCTCAAATTCTACATGGTATCAGAGCCTAATCTGCTACAGCTTGTTCGTGTTTGAAGGATTCAAATTAGAGATTTTTTTGGTGGATTTGAGAAGTTTTGGTTATATTTCTCAGATTTGGTATTCTCTGTAGGACGTTATTTTTTGTTTCTTTTTTACCTGCAAAAAAGAAAAAAAATTTGGGGGGCATTTTGAGCAAAAACGGACACCACCATTGCGTCTGGAAGGCCCGAGATAGTCAAAATCCATATAAAGTTTGTCAATTTTAGACAAGTTGCCATCTAAGGAAAAAAAATTTTGTCATACCAGGGTCGTACGACCCTGGCACGCAAACCGAGGAAGGTACGGTGATTTCTTTTCAAAAAAATTAAATTAAAAAAAAAAATTTGCAGCCGCCGAGCGTCCACCAAGCAGCCACTGCGGCCACCGTTGCCACCCGGGATTTTTTCTCACGCCCTCCATCCTCGGCAGCGCGCCGGCCGCCGCTCCGCCCGCGACCCCATCACCACCGCACTCTGGCTGCTCCGCCCGCGGCCCTACCGTGCTCTACCGTGCCCGCCGCTGCTCCGCCCACCGCTCCCACCAGCGACCCGCCGCCCACCGAGAGCTCCGCCGCGCCTGCCGCCCTCCGGCCGCTCCGCCCACTCTACTACCAGCGGTTGGCCCCATAAGCGCCCGTGCATGTGACCAAGGGCCAACACAAAAAAATTTTAAACACAAAAATTGTGTTTTCAATTTTTTTTGTATTTGGAGCCTCTTGCACTAAAATTGGCTTTCTGGGAGCTCCAGGCATCATTTTTTGACAAACGAGTTATTGCCAGAAAGCTGGTTCCAAGCCCGACACTCTCATGGAGTTTAATCTGGTATTTTTTTTCATCTAGCTTATTGTTTCTGATGTCAAAGCCAGATTATCCTTTTTTCAATCCAGGGGGCTAATTTGCTCAAATTAGCTCCATTTTTCGATGCAGAAGAAGCGCCGGAAAGCTCTTCTCGAGCAGTATCCTGATTTCTACTTATTTTTATTAGAATTTATTGAAGGTACACAAGATTTAGATCTGAAGCTTTTTTGCTCTTCTCTTGATAAAGCATATCATTTTAGGCTTGGGGGGTCGATATTTGGCTTGTGGGGGGGTCTTATTTTCTTGTTTCTTTCAGTTAAACAAGATATTTTTCAAAACAAAACCCCTTCTAAAAAATATGGCCGAGACCTCTTCTTGTCTAGAACTTCTGACCCCACATAATTATCACACATGGAAAACCCTGATGACACGGCTTCTCCATTCAAAAGGGCTTTGGTCTTGTCTAGATGCAGTGCAGCCAGTATTACAGAGGCCCTTTGAGCTCATGCAGCATCAAAACAAGATGGATGAAGCTATGGGGTTGATTGCTTTACAGGTATCAGATAGCTTGCAATTTCATCTTGATGGGTGCAATACCCCTCTAGCCATGTGGACCAAGCTGAACACTTTGTTTGGTATAGTGAGTGAGTTCCGCACACTTCAAATTGAGGTAGAGCTTACCTCTCTTGTACCTGATTCTTTTCCCTCTATTGAGGACTTTCTGATGAAATTCAAATAGCAGCAATCTTTGTTACACGGATGTGGAAAGCAAAAGACTGATAAAGAGTGCATTTATCTGATTCTGTCCAAGCTTAGGGGAAAATTCAGATCTTCTCTTCTACCTTTCATTCTACGATGGACGCTTTGGGACCTACATTCATCATGCCCACTTTTGAGGTGTTCTGTGATCATTTGACTAGAGAGTAGGCCAAACTTACTCAATTGGACTCTCTAACAGGATCAAAGAACCATGCATTGGTAGCCCAGCCATCCAAAGGAAAGTAGAAGCAGAAGCCCAAGCCCAAAACAGATTCAACTGGCAGTGAGTATCCCTCCAAGCCACCTCCAAAATCAGATCCAAAGAAATCTAATCCGAAAGGAAAATCTTCTAAGTCTGGTGAGTCTTCCTCCAAGACTACGAAGTACACAGGTGATCCTTGTAGTTTTTGTGGCAAGGAAGGGCATCCAGTTTCCAGGTGTTGGAAACAACTTGAGGCATTAGAAGAAGCCATGCAGAAGCATAGTCTTGCTCCTCCGAAGCCTCTACCTCCTCCCACCGGGAAAGGTCATGCTCTTTCCGCTCAAGCTTTGTCTTCCACTACTCCATGGATCATTGATTCAGGTGCTTCGCACCATATGACACACTCACCCAAAGTGGTCACCTCCCTTGCTCAGAGTGTTACTACATAGATTACAGTTGGTGACTCAGCACTACTTTTAGTTACAGGTTCTGGCTCTGTTTCATTAGCTGGTGGTTCTCTCCAGGATGTTCTTTTGGTTCCAACCATTTCTACGAACCTCCTGTCTGTTTATCAGATTTGTCATTCTGGCTCTGGTAAAACAGTTGAGTTCACCCCACATGATGTGGCTATTCGAGACCTCCATGATCCTGACTTGGTTATTGCTACTGGGAGTGTTGATTCAGAGACTCACTTATACCGATTTGATGGCTTCGAGAGCTCTAATTCTACTGGTGTTTCTCTTGTTGCTCATGTAGACACAGTGAGCAAACTTTGGCATGAGCGTTTTGGCCATGTCAACTATAGATATTTACAGCAGATGAGTACATGGGAGCTAGTGTTTGGGCTACCTCAAATCTCTTGTACTGATGGTGTTTGTCAAGGTTGTGTGCTTGGAAAACATCACAGAGATCCTTTTCCATCTGGTAGATCCTCACGTGCTCTCACACCTTTGGAGTTGATACATAGTGATCTTATGTCATTCCCCACTCCTTTTTCTGGTGCTAAATATGTACTCACCTTCATTGATGATTTCTCTAGATGCACATGGGTGTACTTCTTGAAGTACAAGTCTGATGTCTTTGATTCATTTCGAATCTTCAAGACATTTGTAGAGAAACAATCTGGTCTTTTTGTCAAGCGTATACGCACTGACAATGGGAGGGAATATGTGAATCAGTCTTTCACAGACTTCTACACTGAGCATGGTTTACAACATCAGTTCACAGTTCCTCATACCCCTCAGCAGAATGGCATTGCAGAGAGAAAGAATAGAACATTACGGGAGATGGCTAATTATATGCTACAGTCACGAGATATGAGTGCTTCCTTTTGGGCTGAGGCTATCAATTGTGCCAACTATATTCAAAATCAGATGCCTCATAAAGCATTGCAACATTTGACTCCTGATGAGGCTTGGACTCATGTCAAGCCTGATGTTTCTACATTCTGAGTTTTTGGTAGTGAGGCTTGGGCATTTATTCCAAATGCTTAGAGGAAAGCCATGGAGAAGAAAATCCGACCACTCATATTTGTTGGCTACTGTGAGGATGTGAAGGCGTACAGGTTGTTTGATCCTGATTCCAAAGAAGTCTTATTTCGACGAGATGTTTAGTTTGATGAGCGCTATCCTCAGATGGATCCTCCATCATCAGCTTCTTCTTTACTACCTAGCTCTTCATCTTCTCCTCTACAGGATTCTATCTCCTCTGAGGAAGAGTCAGATGATGCTCCACCTTCCCCACCACCACCAGATGTTCCACATGTGCCCAAATGGGCTCGTGATACTGTTGATGCAGCTGGACCTTTGGCTGGTGATCCTTTAGATACTTGTCGCATACGTGCTCATACATCTGGTACTGGTTTATTGAGTCATGCTATTTCAGATGATCCTCAGTGATTTTTAGAGGTGACCGGTCACCCTGAGTGGGATAGGGCTATGGATGAGGAGAATTCTTCTTTGATGAAGAATCACACTTGGGATCTTTGTCCTCTTCCGAAAGGAAGGAAATTGGTTCGGTGCAAGTGGGTGTACCATACCAAATATGCTGCTAATGGTTCTATTGATAGGTATAAGGCACATCTTGTGGCAAAGGGGTTTTCATAGGTGGAGGGTATTGATTACTCTGAGACCTTTGCTCCTATTGCCAAGATGAATTCTATTCACCTTGTACTTTCACTTGCAGCTTCTCAGGGATGGACAGTATATCAGATGGATGTAAAGAGTGCCTTTTTGCATGGAGACCTACAGGAGGAGATCTACATGGAGCAACCTCAAGGTTTTGTGCAGGACTCTTCTATGGTGTGCAGACTTTGGAGGTCTCTATATGGTCTCAAACAAGCCCCTAGGGCTTGGTATGAGAAGATGGATTCTTTTTTGCTTGCCTCACACTTCACACGCTGTCATTCCGATCCTACCATGTACATTCAGCGTCATGGGGCTGATCTATTGATAATTGTGCTATATGTTGATGATCTCATCATTACAGGTAGCTCATCCTCTATGATTCAGAGTGTTCAGCGCGCATTGAGAGAGCAGTTTGAGATGACTGATCTTGGACTTCTCCACTATTTTTTGGGCCTACAGGTTATTCAGTCTTCAGATGGGATTTCCATACTTCAGGAGAAGTATGCTCTGGATATGCTTCAATGGTTCAACATGCTTGATTGCAAGCCTGCTCCCACACCTTTTCAGTCAGGTGTTGTTTTATCTAACCCTTGCTCTACTCCTACTGTGGATCCCACATTATACAGAGCACTAGTGGGTAGTTTTCTGTACCTGACACACACTCGTCCTGATATTTCCTTTACGGTTGGACTTGTCTCTCGATTCTCACATGATCCTCATGAGATTCATTGGCAAGCGACCAAACGTATCTTGAGATACATTCGGGGTACTACTTCTTATGGCATTCACTATACATTGGGGGATCCTCACATTGTTGGTTTCACAGACTCAGATTGGGCTGGTGATACTACTAATCGACGGTCTACTTTTGGATTTGTCTTCTATCTTGGTTCCAGTCCTATCACATGGTCTTGCAACAAGCAGACAGCTCATGCATTATCATCTACAAAGGTAGAGTATCGAGCAGCTGTACAAGCTAGTCAGGAGGTTTTATGGCTTCGCCAGTTGATGACAGAGTTTGGTTTTCCTCCTGATATTCCCACTATTCTTTGGTGTGACAATCAGAGTGCCATTCATATTTCCCGCAACCCAGTTGAGCATCAACGGACCAAGCACATTGAGCTTCATATGCATTTCATCCGACATTTGATTCAGGATGGCTCTCTGAGTTTGGAGTATATTCCCATTGCTGAGCAGGTTGCTGACATCTTCACCAAACCTTTTGCATCCCCGCGATATCTTCAGATGTGTTCTATGCTTGGGGTGAAGGAAGTTGTCCTTGGGGGGTCTTAGTGATGAGGCCTTTCTTCCTTCTATTTCTATCTCTTCTTGGAGTAGGGTTTTTTCCCACTAGGTTTTCTCTATTTCTCCATTTTACAGAGATTTGTTTGTAGATGCATCGTTGCTCATCTTAAGGGGGGGTGTTAGAGTAAAGTATTAATTATATTAATTAATACTTACTCCCTTCTTAAGATGACAACTTCCTTTTGCTTTAGTTAAAAGCACATGCACTAGTTGGTCTAAACTCATGCATTAGTTATGTAATAGTCAAACTGATTATTGCATGCACTAGACTTTGCCTTTCAAGGCTTTCGATCTCCTTTATAAGGATGATCCATTGTACATTATTATTCATTCATTATTGAGGATATTTTCTTCTTCATATTTTGAGTCAAACCCTTGGCCTCTTCTTCTCTCTACTTCCTTGTAACAGGTTTTTTGTATGCAGGTGATCTTGGCATTCTGTGGATTTGTATTGCTCAAATTCTACATTATTCAATTGAGAAACCAAAGAAAACATCGAACTCCTTTTGATGACCCTTGTTTGATGGATACTAGTATGATTAGTTTGGCTGACCCCGTAATGGACTACAATGAATTGGTTAACCGTGTGCAACAACACACAAAATGCTCTCTCCAAACATGCCTAAAAATGAAAGGCCCTACTATTGTCTATCGTTATAAAGTCCCTTTGAGTACACAAGAAATTTCAAAACTTTGTATCGGTGTTAATGGCCAACCTACCCACACCCCTACTCATAATGATGACTACCTAAACCTACACAACCCACAAATACTGTCCATTTGGAGAGCTAACATAAATTTCCAGCCCATCCTCTCCATTGATGTTGTCCTCAAATACATTGCAAAATATGCAGCAAAGTCAGAGAGCAAATCTGAAACATGCAATGCCATGTTGTCACGCATTTCATCAAAATTTGACTCTCATAAACTTTCCCCAGTCGCTTTTCACATAATGCTTCTTGAAAACATTGTTGATCATGACATTGGCGCCCAAGAAACCTGCCACCTCCTCCTCAAGTTGCCACTTTCCCTATCTAGTAGGATATTTGTATCTTTAAATGTCAACCAAAAAAATATGTGTACCGATTGCACCCAATACAACAGCCACATACCCAACCAATATTGAAGCTTACATCTCATGCCTACACATTTAGATACATCATCACTTATTGAAGTCACTCAAAAATGGATATTTAGGGTTTCTAAAAAAATATTATATGGAAAGAGTGCCCCACCAAAGCTATTGTTAGAGTCTCTCCATGCTTCATAGCCATCCCTGAAAAGGAGGACATTAGTTTTGAAGCCTTTTGTTGGAGTGAATTAGTTCTTTACAAACCATTTCGCAACCTTCAAACAAATATTGGCTCTTTAGCACTTGAAATTGTTACAAAATGGGAAAACTTCAAAAGTAAATACCAACCTTGGCATGTACGCAAGACAATCCCTAATTTAGTACATGAAAATGAGATAAACAGCCCAGAAAAAAGTACAAATAATATGCAAGACAATATCCCTAATGAATGGAAAGTCTTATCAGGATTATATCTAGGCATACCTATCCACCTAAATGATCTTGACATGCTTGGAAGCCGTGAAATTGACTTGAACAATAACTGGAAAAATTTAGAATACAATCCATCACAAAAAAAATTAGCTAGTAATTTCATACAATCAAATCGCCTCACATTTCAAGATCCGCATGCTCTTAATCACCAAAAACAAACTACGTTGTCTGCACAACAACAAAAAACAAGTGATATTATTCTAGCACATCTAAATGCAACTTCTCAGAAATAACCACTTAAGATAATTGTTCAAGGCACCGCAGGCACTGGGAAGTCACACCGTATCACAAGCATATAGTCAACAATGGCCAACTCGGGATCTCATGGACAATCTCCATTTCTACTACTCACACTGATAGGCGTAGCGGCATTCAACATACAAGGCACCATAATTCAATTTGCCCTCTGAATACCAATCAAAGAAATGGTGCCCTTGCAAGGACAAGCACTTTTAACCTACCAAGAGAGCATGTACTTCATTTGGTATATTATAATAGATGAAATGAGTTTCATTGATCCTAAGTTACTAGAAAAAATTGATCTAAGGCTACAACAAGCATTCCCTACTCAGAGCCACAATCATTTTGGGGCATGCTCTATTGTTCTTTTTAGCGATTTGGGGCAACTTCCACCAGTCAAAGACATCCCAATGTTTTCTTTAAGGTCCTATGGTGGCACACTATGGCATAGCTTCACAATAATTATTACATTGGAAAAAATATTTCGGCAAATTGGAGATAGCCCAATTCAAATTCAATTCTGCTCACTCCTTTCTAATTTATGAAATGCAACACCTACAATTGCAAATTGGGAACTACTGATGTCATGATTAAGTTCAAGACTCAACTCAGAAGAACAAACTCCTTTTATTTCATCCATCCATATTTTTTCAACAGATGAAATGGTCTTACTCCACAACAAACAAATGTTGCTATCATTAGCAAAGCCAGTTGCCCTCTCCAATGTAGAGCAATGTAAAGGATTGCCATGCTCAAACCCAGAAGATGAACTTCAATCTAAGTTCCTCTTATGTATTGACCAAGAGGTCATGCTCTATGCAAATTTATGGGTACAAACTGGACAAGTCAAAGAAATTGTATACAATGATGGTGAATAGCCACCTCAAGTTCCTTTTTTTGTCATTATTGAATTTAAAAAGTACATGGGAAAGCTTGGGACAATAAGAACCTAAAATACATTCAAGTGCTCCCAATAAGTCATGGAATCCACCATCAGATACCACTCAAAATGGCATGGGCCTTAACAATACATAAGTCACAAGGCCTTATACTTCAAAGAGCAACAATTGACATTAGAAGCACAGATTGACAAGGGCTAACATTCACAGCAATTTCATGAGTTTGTAACCTTGCAAACCTCTGCATTCAACCAACGTTCACATTTGAAAGATATGCAAGAATGCAACAAAACCAATTTGTTGCTTGCCGGAAAGAAGAAGAGTCTCGTTTGATAGGATTATCATATACTATTTCTTCAAATACAAAAAATTAACTACAAACAATAAAGGTATGTTTGTTAACTAACTTTTCCATATATTCCATTACAAATAGAATAAAAGTATTGCTAAAAAAAATTCCATTACTTGTAGGTTTACAAGTATTTTCTCTCATAAAAGAAATTGTCTCTCCAAATATTATTAGCAATTTGAAACTGTACTCTACCAAATAGGTGATACTAATTTTTTTCCTACAAAATAATGAGGATATTAAAAGTTAATTATATATTGTTATTAATTTTTATTTTATTTTTTATTAGTATTAGCATTATGATAGATTTTGATTTTGTAAGTATCAATTTCTGGATTCGATTGTGTAGCATTTTTTAACCATCGAATCCAGAAACTGATACTTACAATAATATGGATTGTGGAAATCTAATGGATCAAATTTTGATTCTATTTTATTTATCTTAATTATTATGTCTTTTCTTGAAATTACAGATAGTAATAAAAAAATATTAGTTTAGATAATTTATAATTATTTGAAATTTGTACAAGAACCAATCTCACCCTCTACAAATTAATATATTTTCATTTAAAAGTAAATGCTAAGTATTTTTTGCTACAATTTGAATGTCAAATTGTATGAAAATTATATATATATATATATATATATATATATATATATATATATATATATATATATATATATATATTAGTACATTGTTAGTATACTTATTAATAATTGTTCAACTAATTTATAAAAATGTTGCGACAAAGGACTATTGTAATTGATCACTTCTTTCAACATGTGGGCATTCATGAGATTCATGACGAAATAAGATTTTCAAGATTGATTGCACAAAGCTTACTGCAAGAAAAGGGACTAATCACATATCATCCAATATCGCAAAGAAATGTTTCCCACTTTTATAAGCATCCATATATTTCAGAAATGAATACTTGTGAGACATGCAATCCAACATAGATGAATCGTATCCCAAGCAAGATATGGTTGAACAACTAGCTTCAGTAGCATCTAAAATTGAATACACCAATCTGATACAAGGCATATGACAATTATGGTTAGAGAAACTGCTTCGAGCTCCACAAATCAATACATCTTTACAAAACCTTTACTATCATGGTCAAATTTACCGCTTGCATTTTGCATCAAACTCAAACACATTGTGGAACCAATAGGCCGTACAAAGGTGGGGACCACAATGAGCTTATTTGTCTATGCCCATACATGAACGCATAAGAAAGATTGTAAGGGAGCAAATTCCTACATGGACCCAAACAACTTGTAAATTCTACCCAAGTATTGATCTTATCACATGCAACTGGGGTGTGCTTCGATGCACACTTGAACACCTTTATTGGTTCGATGATTTGAACCCTGTGGCAGAAGAACTCATTGACCCTAATGTAATCCTTTAAAACTATTAGCTTACTCGGTTGCGGCAAACTCTATTGGCCATGCATAGTTATAATTTTGAACTTTTAAGAAAAAAAGACAACATACCAAATGCATACTTCTTGTTTATACAATGCTTATGATATTTGCACTTCAAATTAAATAAAAATAGCTTCCCATTTCCAATAGTATTATATACAAACTCTGCTCTGAAAATCATGTACAAAAAAAAAAAATACAAGTATTGTTTGTAAGATTCAGTTCAATTGAGAGTCTATAAATAGTGCAACATAACATGATTTTAGTTTTATTTCTATTTTTTAAGAACACCTATTTTTTATTGATAAATAGTAGAAACAATATATTCATATTCTACAAAAAAAAACAATACACAATTCATTTACAAAGTATTTATTATAATTAACAATAAACTTACTTTTAGTTTACAAATAAACAAATTATAATACACTTATACAATGTTTCTATTCAAAAAGATTAATTTTAGATACACTATTGCAACCAACAAAATAAATGCATTTTTGCCTCTTCCAAAATTTATAGGGCATACCCATTACACACCAAGGTGCGATTGCTAGTTATTTTAGAGGCACGTGTTAGGCATTAAAAAAATACTATGATGTGGGTTGAGATAGAAATCAACAATAATGTTATATAGGGCTAACAATTTTCTTTTTAAATTACTATATATTATATTGTAGATATAAATTTAGTCCAATGAAGAAAATGGGGCAGTTTCTCGTCAAGAGTGGGTTCAACGGTGGTTACAATCGCAGGTGGACTACAAAACCACCCACGGAATTTCCTTTCGCCCATAACAAACTTCGCCACTGGTATTGCCTGCCTCTTGTTTTAATTTCTTCCCGGAATACCGAATTATCTTTATATTCTTCCCCTGTTCTCCTTATCTCCAATAACATTACACCAATTCTCTCCTCACTTCTCATCACTTGGAAAAATGAGTATTTCGAAGGCATTGGTAGCTGTGAGCGTTGCTTGCGTTCACGGATTCAGAGATCGGAGCATCAATTTCAAACATGTAAATAATATGATGGCTGAGCTTTCATTCGGTGCTGCTGCTGTGTCCTCTGTTTTAGCCCTTCACCACTCGGACGGGAGAAAAATAGCAGAGAAGAAGAAGCTGCAGTCAGACAGTGAAGAATCCTTAAGGCGTGTGATGTATCTCAGCTGTTGGTCTCCTTCATAAAATGTATATGTTTTCAAAATGAATCTCTGTCCCCTCTCCATAACTGTAAATTATTCTTTTCGCTACCTACTGGAAGGAGATGTAAGGGTATAACAATTGCCATATTCCAATCCAGTCGGCCCCAATTTTGTACATGTTTTTTGAACAGATTATGAGATTACACCTATCTCAATTCCAATTCTCTTTGGTTTATATTGGATCATTTAATTTCCAGATATGCTTTCGTTGATGGTGTGGATAGAACATGCAACCTTGAGTAATTTACTTAAAGCTCTCTCTCCTATTGTGGAAGGAGATTTTGTACTGGATTTTCTTTGTTTTAATGAACAAATTATTAAATCTCTAATCTGTAATGTGGTACATATCTTATTACCAAAGTCTTATTTCGTTAGGGTCTCCTCCTCTATCAATTCTGTGCTTAGCTCGAAAAAAATCAGTTTTCCATGTGAGGGGTCAAAAGAATTTTCTTCAGGATTGGGCGATAAGTTGAAGATTAAGCATACTGGATTAGGTAGCCGAAAACTGAAGATCAATGCAGTACAATCTCTCTCCAATGGCTTCTTTGCTACTACTGTCAAGAGGTATTGTATAAAAATCTTGCCCTAATTTTAAGCTCCTTTGGAATCCTCTTTGGTTGAATCTCTTTTTTTGCTCTGGCTGTACAATCTCCTCTTAGAATTTTATTCATTGGATGCATTTATCTCTATTTGGATCGTTATGCATCTATTCGAATGCACAAACTTACATCATCTCAATTCACAAACATGGATGAAAAAGATAGATCTCAATGCTAGGGCCATAGCCACCTCAATTAACTTAGCTCCACTTAATATAAATGACCATGCTTCCTCTGTTCAAAATGAGATGCCTTCATTTTCTTTTGCTAAGGTTTCATTTTGCTCGATGATGGGATCTGACCTAGTTGTCGTGTCTTTGGAGGCGCACCCGACTAAAGATGAAATTTTAGAGGATGCAAAATTGGACTTTTATGAGATAGAAAATGAATTGGCGGACGGATTAGGGATCATGGAGTTGCATTCGTCAATCCACATCAACAAAATTTGAAGGCAAATATTAATCCCAGGAAAAAATAGGGTAGGAAAACAAACCAGCAAATAAAAGAAAAAGTTCTATGACCAAAGATCAAACTTGCACCAACAAATACTTGCTACGATCAGAGGAATGAAACCCCTCCATTAAAGATCATTCAAGATCATTGTCAATCTGTGTTGTAATGGTTAATGTGTGAGTTGTGGATTGCCAATATGTAATTAGATTATCTTTTATAATTTGGTTTTGGTCCTCCAATGGACTGTTGTGGTTTGGTCATCGAATGGAGTGTTGGTGTTCACAAGAGGGGACATTCTCAGAATGCATCTTCCCTAATGTATTTAGGTGTTCAACTTTATTAGCTGATAGGCTATTCTTGGTGGGAGTTCCATCGGGAACGTCAAGTCGGATGTCAATACGGTTGTCCTTTTACATCTTAATGAATGCTGGCTTTTTAAAACTAGTGGTCTCAAAAATTTCACCCGGTTACGTTTCCTTTCTTGGGATGTGCTCTTTGTCTAACTTGACAAAGACATATGGCTATGAAAAAAGGACCATAAGATTGAAGAACTTTGTGGACGGGAAAAAGTTGTCAATCCTTTCTCGAACAGAGTGAAGAGTGAATAGATAAACAGTGGAAAATTGATCATGAAGAAAACAAAAACATTCAAATATGGATCCTAAAAAAATGGTTATCTTGGTAAAAACTTGATAAACAGGCGCCTTGGTAATATCAAAAAAATAAAAAAATAAATAACAACGGAGCATGACATAAGCATCATCATATAGAAAAGTAAAAAGAATACATATCCATCTCATATAAAATCAAGTAGTTGCATCTCATATATATCCATATCGTGAAAAGTATCAGAGTACAAAATCAAGGTGTTTGCATAAAGTAAGGCATGCATGCTCAACATAATCTATGAAACATGTCTACAAAAATGTCATTATGCATGGAGAGAGTCATCCTATACTCTCTAGAACCTTCTGGTCTCTATCCTATCTAGAGGATGTAGCCCTTCATGTCTATGGTCTTGCTTGCCTTGGCCTAGGTAGCCTCATTGGTCCTAACACTCCCCTTCTGGTCTATGTCCTCAATGAGTGTGTCATGTTGTATGATCTAGAAGAATCTCCAAATCTCAATGCCCAATACTCTTGTGGAAAATCTCTCATACATGCATCACCAATACCTCATCTCCTCCCAAGTGTCTACTATCATCCCTACTATATCCTATAGGATGACATCTTTGATACTGATAATAAATGTTTGAGCGTCCTTTTCTACTCTTTGTACTTTGTACAAAGTTGCGTCTCAAGAGGCTATTAGTATATCTCTCTCTACTATCAACCTATCCATCTCTACAATGAGCGCTTCTTTCTTTGTATCATAGACCACCCTCTCTTCCTAGAGTCCTCATATATGTCTCATCATATCTACATTATGTTGCCTCTAAAATTTGACTACTGCTCTAAAATTGTTGTCATATGGAATGTCCTCTCATCACCTACAATAATATCCGGCATCTGTATATCCTCAGGAGCCTATAACATTTGTATGTCCTCTAGTAGAGTCTATTTTTCCTCTTCCACATGCATAGGTATGGCATCATGGTCACCTTCATCCTCATTGTCATCACCCTCGCTACTATACTTAGTCTCATCATCCTCAATCACCTCCACAGTGTTATCCTCTCCCTCTTCTGATCTTTCTACTACCTGACCCTTTGTAGCCACCTCCTCCTTTATCCTCTACCATCACGGTGCCACTCTAGGGACTATAATATTTTGATTTGTCGGTGGAATCGGTCTATGGTCAACAAACCACTTGTCATACTCTAGTGTGGTCCCTACGTCTATCATGTCTGGTACTACTCCCTACTGTTTAGGTTGTAGTTGTGCAAACTATGAATATGCTACATATGGTCTAATCACTCGACCCCATATCCCCATCTCACCTTTCAAGAAATAAAATAGTGTCATGCATATTGGCACATCCTGTCACTCCCTAAACTATCTATGTACCCTCTCTGATAATTGGAGCTCTATGACTACATGTCTGATGATAGTTCATCTGATCAAGTATCTCTCTTGAAAATAATAAGGAAGGTGATGCCCATCGTCATCCAAACAAGGGAAATCCCTATAAGGTCTCCAAGTAAAGTCTCTGAATGTGTTAATCTCGTGCCTCCAATATTGAGTGTATCTTAATGACCCCTATGTGAGTGAGCTAGTATAAAAATACACATATGTCATATCTAGTATCACACGTCTATCTTCTATAGGACAAAAGATTCTTATGTGCTCAAATGCCCAAACCTGCAACAGAGTGATCTCACTGCTAATAGACAAGCTGCCTCTATACACTACCTTTAGTAAGTGAGAATATGTCGTAGAGCTAGCATGCATGGTCCCATGTAAATAATATACCATCCACAATCATGCACTCTAGAAATCTCCCCCATCCTATTAGGAATATGTATCCTTGTCTATATGGCACTAGTAATCTTGCAATAACCACACTGATTACCACCAATAGCCTCTCATGTTGTCTTGATAAAGTCTCCCATCTAATCTCATAGTCCCCGATATCCAATGTAGTTGCATCACATTCAAATAACCAACTCAATACCACTATGCTTGTCGCAGACTCATACACTATAAGAACTCCATGGATGGGAATCTTGAAAATGCACTAGATGTCCTCTAAAGTGATGGCTGCCTCTCTTGTTAGCAAATGAAATAAACTCATCTCTAATTTCCAACTCTGTCAATGTTGTGATCAATCCTCTATTCACCCTGATCTTAGACATATAAGTAATATGATGCAGACCTAATGTTGATAGAATACCATGCTCATGATTGTTCAAGTAATGTCACAATCCCATACAAGCTGGCCTAAATTGTCACATGTTTGTAATGGGGCAAGATCAACCTATGTATAACATGGTAAAAACATGTCAAAAATCTATTATCTGATGTTTTTGTTGACTGATTTCACTAAGTTGACCTAATGTGTACCTAACATGTTAGTTTTGATCTAATTTTTATATTTGAAACTCACTTTGTTTTTGTCTAACTGTGTAGGACTTATCCCAGTTGTACCTACTAGCTTGACTATGTAGTATGTTGACAAAGTGCTCATAAGGCTGACCAAGTACACAATTTGCTTCCCAACTGCATAGACCTACTCTTAATTATGTAGCATCTGACCTAACTATGTATATTACCTCCTAAGTGCATACATTCTTGCCTAATTGTGTAGCATGCACACCTAATTATGTACAACTTTGACCCTTGGACCCTAAAATGATTATAAGAAATGCTAAAAAAATGCATATAAAATCTTGACATAAATGCATAATCACAAGGGGGATCTGATGTACACATACCTTTTCCTCTGGGCCCTTCAATCATCTATAGCCTTGCACGCGCTCACCATGATGTTTATGTACCAAAAACTACACCATCTTTCTTTTTCCAAAGCTCCACATTTGCTAAAGGAGAGAGTGAAAATGAACTCTTTTGCCCTCTCCATGCCCTTTTATACCTTTTTGGATGCCTAGATGGATGTCCACCCTTAGGTTTTTATGTTGGTTGAGATATTTTTCACACTCTAGTTTCCTAACCTTTGTGTTTGAGCTTTGATTTTTCATTTATTTTTTGTTGTGGAATCATGTCATCATTGTAGATAAATTGACCTCTTATATTTTTTGGTCAATTTTTCGAGGGGGCATCCTTATATCTTGTCATTGTTGGGGCAATTTTTAATGTGATTTTTCTTGATGTTTTCTTTGAAACAATGCTCTGAATCACATTGTCTTAAAGAGGGGCAAAATGTAGACGCTAAAAATTGGTTAACACCTACAATGCCACTTCTTAACATCTTTGCATTGCGATTGAAACATGGTTTTGTTGGTTCCTAATTGTTCCTCTATGTTACATGCATGTAGTCTTTATCATATGTTGAGATTGTGTCATTCCTTATTAGTTAAACAATGAATATTACTTGATTAGTTATTAATATTCATCCTTAATTTGCTTCATATTCTAATAAATTTGACCTCGTTGACCATGTCCTACTAATTGATCTTATCAAAGTTTGATTATTTTTATGTCAATTTCATCAATCAATTAAATTGACCTCTTTAGGAGTACATCAATCATTAATTTTCCCCTTTTATCCTAAGTCCCAAGATTTGATAAATAAATTTTATTTATTTATCCCTTTTTCCTATGGTATTGCAACTAATTGATTCCATACTATTAGATGACTAATTGGTCATGAATTTGGGAATTAATAAATTTCCCATTTTCTAATTTACTTTATGTAGGAATAAATGAATTTTGAAATTCAAATAATCCCTCATTTGCCAAATAGGATTCAATCCCTAAAATTTAGCCTCCACTCCTTTTATTTCTCCTTCCATCTTTCCTCTTCCATTTCCCCCTAATTTCTCACCTTGATTTGTGCACATGTTTTCTAATTTCCAAATTGCAAATTCAATCATGTCATAATCTGTCATAATCATGACAAATTTTCTTTTTACAATCCAATTTGTCATAAATCATCTAACTTGCCAATTTGGATTTCTCTTTTCAAGTCCTATTAATTGGCCTTTTTCCCTCTCAATCCACTAACCACAATCTTCTGAATCTTATTGCTATTATCATCTTTTTGCTTTCATGGTTAAGTGAAATTTCATGGGAGCTACATATCAACATTATAAGAAGCAAGAAAGGACATTGAAGTCCAATTAAGGGAGCGCATTTGATTTTTATGTTTTCATGTTTTATGTATTCTATTTCAATTGCTTTAATGGTTAGGTTAGGATCTTGATTTTATATGTATTTATAGTTTTTTTTATTAACCTTAGCATGCAATGTTCTTGATTTCCCAATTTTCCTACCTGTTAGTGACATATCACATAATCCTCCTTGAACTATCCAACATAGTTATGACTTGGCCATTTGGAACCTTGGGAGTGATAAATCTCACCCTTTCAAGAGAGAGACTTTGGTATGCATCTCTCTACCATTGTATCATGTAAAATGCATGGTCAACACATCCATTGCATGCATGAAATGATCCATACAATAACTAATGGAGAATCCCCTTGCATCTCCAATTATTAAAATCATAAGAATTAATAATAAGTTGTAACCTATTGACAAAATTCCTAATAAAATATTTTCTAAGGGTACAACATTTCACACACTCATTTCTTTGTTAGTACAATAAAATGTTATCCGACTACTAGATGATACGGTAGTCTAACCACCTATCTTCCCTATACAAGAAATTGAAGAATAAGCCACACATGATATAGTTTGACTATCATCTTACTTGTTGGAAAATGAAAAGTTGTTCTTAAATACCGGGTGGGTGTTTGAAGTTGGGTACCAATTCCGTGGAAGTCCGTAGGAGGAAAAAATTACAATAAAAAACAGGCGCCCGATTTTTATAAATCGGGCGCCCGTTTCTAAAATCTATTTATTTATTTTTTAAATCAATTTCTTGTCATTTTCACCTTCAAAGAATGGGATCACATTTAGCAAAGCTCGAGTGCCCGTTTTAACTTCTCCTACTGACCCCATCGGGCATTTTTTTCGTGTTCTAGGTACGTACTATTATTTTTTATTATTTTATTATGATTTTTGTAATTAAAAATTGTAGTTTCAAGTTATTTTTAATTAAAAACATAGTTTAATGTTGTTTTCAAAATTATTGTTTAAATTTAATTATATTTTATCTTTCAAGTAGCTCTTTTTTATTTTAATTTACTTTGTAAATCACCGTACTAAAGTAGAAAACTGTTAAAAATTTTAATTTAACCCTATACAAAATTAAATTACGAAACCCTACGTACAAAACCAAAACCCTAGGTAGTAAAACAAAAATGTAAACCTATACAAAATTAAATTATGAAACCCTAAACTTAGAAAACCAAAACATAAATTTAGAAACCCTCTCTCTCTCTCTCTCTCCTCTTTTCTCTCTCTCCTCTCTCTCTCTAAAAAATGTTAAAACATGTTCCTTGAATCAAAACCTTTCGAAACATAGAGTTTTAAAAACATCAAAAACCATGGAATCTTTTTTCAACTAAGTAGGTGTACATTCTTAAAAAAAACATTTAAACATTTTTCTTGATTGTTTTTGTAACCTGTAAAATGTAAATAACTTAGATGTTAAAACTTTTAATTTATTTATGATTATCTCTCTCTCTCTCTCTCTCCTCTTTTCTCTCTCTAAAAAATGTTAAAACATGTTCCTTGAATCAAAACCTTTCAAAACATAGAGTTTTAAAAACATCAAAAACCTTGGAATCTTTTTTCAACTAAGTAGGTGTACATTCTTAAAAAAAAAAACATTTAAACATTTGTCTTGATTGTTTTTGTAACTTGTAAAATGTAAATAACTTATATGATAAAATTTTTAATTTATTTATGACTCTCTCTCTCTCTCTCTCTCAGATTGGCAATTATCAGTATGTTAATTGTAAATTATCATATTTTTATATGTACACAGATTGGCAATATGGATGATTTTCATATTGATGAGCTTATAGGTCAGCATGCACCACCACCTCCACCTCCACCTCCACCTAGAGAGTTAAGACAATCATGAGAGATATAAATATTATTAGGAATGATCCCTATCCATCTGCCCAACTACTACGCCTTGCAGATAACATGCAAGGCGTAGTAGATTACGTACACACATTAGACTATGAGATTGATAGTTTTGAGTCATGGAGGGAGAGTATGCATGTATATTATGCTGACGGCCTCTCTTATAAAGAGGTTAATAAATTAAAAATTATAAAAACTGATTTGGCACGCTATTTTTTGAACCCTACAATGGGTGAGCAGATACTTGGCAAGAAGCCATGTATTTTGATTAGATGGTGTAGACACCTCGGCATAGTAGAGTATTTTTGGGAGCGGTGGTGGATGGTATTTGACCATCCACCACATGCTAATCATGAGGTCCCACTTTATTTTTTGAAGAAATTATGGGCTGAATTTGAATTGGGTAGGAAACCCAATTATTTTGACAAGAGAGCATTCCAAGGGGTTGGTCGGGTCATGCCACAGGATAGGCCATGGGCCAAATTGAGTGACAGAACTAGAAATCGTGTGTGCAATGAGCCCCTTGTTCCTCTTCCTTCTTCTGTAGTTCCTGCACCTGTCCATCATCAAGCAGTGCAGTCATCTCTTGGTTCTTTGAGTGCCCCTACGGGCAATTTGTTACAACACTTGACCGAGGTGAGGGCTGCCCCCAGCATAGCACACGTTTGCATGAGTTGTGGGGGTATATGTAGGGGTCCCCAGTCTGATCTTGATGCTGCCCATGGTGGATATGGTGATGATGATGGTGGCGCACATGGTGGATACGTTGATGACGATGATGGCGCACATGGTGATGTCAGAGATGATATCTCATCATATGTTGATTTACTCAATGCAGACAATGATCATCTCGCACATGTAAATTTAATTATAATTTATATAGTGCAATATTAAATTTCATATTTATACAATTATGAACCATAACATGTGTATTTTTTGGTGAACAGAGGAGGGTTGACCCTCCATCATTCATTAGCCGTCATCGTATGACATCGACACCTCGACATCTCAGTACTCCATTCACGATATGCACTTTGATCTTCATACATTTAAACTTTAATTGATAATGTGTTTGACATATTTTTGTGATTTTGTAGGGTCTCTCATGTACCACTGAGATTGGCAGTCCATTCTCTTCCCCACCATTCACCGAGAGTCAGTCGCATATACCTGTAGTATGTTTTCATTCATTAATTTTAAGTGTTTATATCTTACTAATTTATGTACAACTTTGATTCGCAAGTTAATTTTTTTGCAATTATAGGCTTTTGGATTGTCTCATGTTGCACATTTACGTCCTGACTCATCGGTAACATTAGCTATGTGTCACAGATAGGTAATGTACATGTTTTTATTCCATAAATTTATAGTCAAGTTATATATACTTTATAATTTATGTATATGTACTATTTATAAGTTTGATTCATGCTTTATATATGTTTTTCAGATCAACACCATCATGAGCCTTGGAATGGATATAGGATTAAGCCAAATGCAACCACTGACACTATCATTTGAGGTCATGATTAAAAGTAATTTGTCAATGTCCATTGTGTATCTAGATCTTTTACACCTAATTATTAAAAATTTGTACTTTAAATGTTTTTATAGGCCTTGGCTACATCCACTTTTCATGTAGTTGAGGATGAGGGTACTCAAGACCAGACAGAGTAGGATGAGGGTACTCAGGACCAGACAGAGCATGTTGATGCATCGCAGTCCTCTTCATGTGGACTAAAGAGGACTGCAGATCAGCTAGATGAGTAGAGTTAGATTATGATGACTATTTGGACTTGTTTTATGATGATGATTATTTGGACTTGTGTTATGATGACTTGTTGTCATATTATTTAGATTATGATGATGATTATTTGGACTTGTTCATATTATTTTTACTTGTTGTTAGAGTAGGACTTGCATTACATACTAGTCCACTTGTTATCATATATTGTACTTGAACTTGTTTTTAGAGTAGGACTTTGTTTTGTGATTGTATGTATATATATCATGAGTTGATATGATGGACATTATGATACATGTAAATTATTTCAGGACTTGTTATGTTATTTATCTTAATCATGAGTTGTTATTTATATATATGAGCTTATGGAAAAGAAATCATTTTTAATATCAATTGTAATTAAATGTATCAATATCCTAAAAAAACCATCTATCTAACAATGAGATCTATTAATTTATGTGTAATTGATCTAAGTACAATATCTAGATACATTACAAGTAATATGAACACTTTGATTAACTATAAAAAAAATCATCTATCTAATAATGAGATCTATTAATACATGTAATTGACAAGAACAATATGGATGTTACAAACTTAATATTGACTTTGATAATTAACTATTGAAAACTATTAATTAATATTGACTTTGATGTTACAAGTAATTTATTGAGTTTGATTAACTATTAAAAACCATCTATCTAACAATGAGATCTATTAATTTGAATAATGAATTTATGGATGCACAAATAAATCTATCATAATCTATTAAGTGATCATAATCTGACCAATGTGCATAGTTTAATATTTAGAACAAAATTAGGTGAATACAAAGTTGTGAATTTAACTTAAATATTTAAAACAAAATTCGATTAATAAAAGTGAGTTTGTGTGAACTTAAATTACAAATCCAAAATTGTACGAATACAATAGTACATTGTACTACATAAATAGTTCATGTCTATGTTCTTCCAGACATCCTGCATCATAAAAATAAACATGTTTAAATGTTAGAATTTATACAAGTTCGTTTAAAGTCAATTTAAATTTAAATTTCAAATCTATATCTCTAAATTATAAATTATGACACTTCAAAGAAGACAGGTAGAAAACATATAAAAATATGACAAATTGAACAAAAACTTACATGTATAAATTTGATTCAACCTAATGTACCATCAACATCCTCTCTTTTCTACAATGCATCCATGATTGCCTCATGCTCTTCCATTGAAAGTGTCCATAATATTTTATTAGTAGGTCTCCCTTTGTATCTTTCCAATTTGATATTTTTTGCCACTACTAAATGGGAATAGTGCATAATCTTCTTTTCTTATTGGTAGTCTTCAAAAGCTGGTAAACCATTCCTTCTTGTTAGGTATTTGCGTAGCCATGTACCAACTACCACAACAGACCCAATTGGATACTGAAAATCATCATCATCTACTTGATGACATATCAATTTTTTCTTAGGTTCTACACATCGAGCTAACCAATACTCTATCTACTCTTCATTATCCTCAGGTGCAACAACATACACATGTCCTGCAAAACAAAATTAAGTACATGCACAAATAAAACTTGTTTAAAGGTTTATAATTCAAGTATATAATCATAAATTATATGACATAAACATGTAACTAATATAATTTAAATTTTTACAATAAATTGAATTAAATTACCAGGTTGTATGAGGTCTAAAACACGATCATAATCTTCTAATGCAAAGGCATAATCCAGGTCTTCATTTATTATATCATCTTCATCTTGTCTCTCACTAGGTGTTAAAGATTTTTGTTGCCATTCTTCAACCCATTATGTATTCTCACATTCTTCTCATTCACCTGCAACACAAAATTGACAAAAGCATGCAATCTCCCTAGTCCATATAGTCCAAGTGTTAGAATTAGAACTCCTAAATGAATGCCATTTAGTCGATCCGCTGATTGTATTACAATCATATCTTGAAAGGATATTCTTCTCTTCAACTAGCCAAAAAAAATGTCTGATTGTAGAGTTCTAACTTGATCTTGTAGACAAACTTGTTTTACACCATTCAACAACTGCACATGCATCTTTAAATTTTGTTTTTTCCTCAAATTTGAGTTGTTCTCTAAAGAGGGCTCTCTTAACACATGCACCAACACCATCATGTTCTCCCTTCCCATCTCCAGCCTCAAAAAAAGTCCAAATATGTTGGATATTTATTTTCTTATGCGTCCTACTCAACCAATAAAACATTCTAGCATTCTTGAATTGCCCTAAGCAATTATCTGACCATATTAGATGTTGTGTTATATGAATTTCTCTCTCCATTAAATTTTCATAAAAGGTCTTAAAGCAATACCGGACAAACTCTGATGAGTGTAACTTATTATCACTCATATAGAAATGGTACTCTCTCAATATTTTTCGATCCTTTTTTGCACTATTAGGTGCATGTCTATAGACAATATGAACAAAAATTGTTACTTACACTAAATTATAATATTGTGGTTGGATCTCATCTTGTGGTGCAAGCGCGTAGTTCTCTGCAAAGTCAACAACTGAAAGTATACTACCAATTGGAAATATATTCTTGCATATACGAAATTGTCCATCAAGCCATCTAGAATTGTGAGAGTGTTTCACATTTTTAGGTACGACCTTACTCTTGAATTCATTCATAAAAGCATTAACACTAAGTTTTTCAATTATTAGGTCGCACCGTTTTCCAACTTTTCCATCCTTCAATGGATACTCAACAGTTTAAATATTTGTACATCAACTAATTGTTGTCCAAAATCAAATGAAATATTTTCATGCAAACATTCATCTAATAATGTAAGATTGCCACATACATCACATACACCAGAAACACATGCATTCAAAAGATAAAATTGCTCATTAGGTGGGTTACAAAACAAATTTGATACAAACTCCTTTACAGTTTGAGGTGGTATATTTATACCACATTCCTGCAACATTTCATTAGTATGCATAGTAGAATGTATAGATCAAAAAATATCATAATGATAACAAAATTGAACATGAGTTTTGCAACAACAGGTGATTCTTTCTTTGTTAATCCTTACATACCATGGTTTACATTTTTCAAAAGATCTTTGACTAATACTAATAGTTAACACCTTATCATCCACAAAAAAATTATACAATACTATTTGATTCATATCTAAAAGGTGTTTTGGATGTGGATCACGAACTTTTGAACTGACTCTTAATTTAAGAACATCTCTGGCATTAGGGGATGCTCTTGTATTATCGTGCCAAAATTTTTCAATCAAAGTTTTGACTTCACCAGTAAGTTTCATGTCAGACCTCGGGAGACTGCCACTGAAGGTCCATAAATGGTTTGTCGGATCACTTTCAAAGTTAACTCTTCTCTTTACAGCTCTTGTTAAATTTTTACGATGAATATTAAGATATCCACTTATGTTTGAAATCATTATTTTATCAGTAGTAGTTTTGTTTACTAAAGCTGTTGTTATTGCTCGTCGTGCCGCATTACTATCTTTAAAATGACTTTTCTTTCTAATTGTGTCAAAGGCACTATCAACAGTTGATACAACTTGTTTTAGAGACTCATCATTCTTCTTGATTTTCACATAAATGCCTAACCTCTTCATCACTTTTCGCATTTTAGACATTTTAATTAATTGTAACATTAATTGACATTGAAACCCAAATTTCTTATTATAAAAAAATTGTCTAAACAATATGCTCGTGTGTGTCTTAATCTATCTTCATGAAACCAAACCATGTAGATTGTCTAGCACATCATTTTTTATTTGAAATTGTTCATTTATTTCATTATCATTCAAATGAGTTTCTTTCTCAATCGGTGTATCTATGTCTACATCCACATTGTTGATTTCAATCTGAATTAGTGTTTGATTTTCAGTTTCAATTGGGGTTTGACTTTCAGTTCCTTTATCATTATGATTAACATTACTAATTTCTAAAATTTCACATGCAACTAAATTTGTTAATCTATTTTCAGGAACAAAATTTAAATCATTTTTATTGTAACCTGCTTCTAGCAAATGATGAACATCTTTATCAGAATAAGTTGTAACATTTGGATGTGAAGACATACCTATATCCAATACTAGATTAGAAGATGCACCTGAATTTTCTTCTTCAACCTCTACATCCATTATGGTGTCTTCATTGTCCTCCTCTTCTGAAACAATTGTTGAACTCGATGCTCCAACATTATTTAGGTTTCGAAGTCTTTCTCTTCTTTCTCATTGT